>CM069456.1:29380411-29565235 GCA_035610835.1 Ophiura sarsii
CTCCTAGGAATAATTTAGATACCTTTTTCGAACCATGGTGTTTGAGCTCCGTAGCTTTCGAGGTCATCACGACCCCTTCATTCAGCGTAGTGTTTACTTCCCTCCGTTTGTCACATGACCACCTTTTGGGCGATCACATAACAGCAGGTCATCGTAGATGGCGGGTAGGTCGTAGCCTGTGGATTTCAATCGCCTCTCTGATCTTACGTTTCCAAACTGCTCTTCTCTGCAGGGGCGTACCGACCGGGGGGGGGCAGGGGGGGCAAGTTGCCCCCCCTGGCTCCAAATATCGGGACGCTAAATTCGTCGCACCGGGTCGCTAAAAATTCGCATAAGGAAAAAAAATAGTGCCTAGGCCGAAAACACTGAGGATTGGGCATTATTTGTTGATTGTTGTGCTTTTTGGGCTGCGAAATGTTGTGACCGTGCGAAAATTTGTGACCGTGCGAAATTTGGGACCGTGCGAAAATTTGTGACCGTGCGAAATTTTATGACCGTGCGAAATTTTTAGACTAGTAGGCGCGTTTCAAGTATGTCCCGGTCCGGATTCACAGTTTTTTAAATTATATTTTAAGACCACCTTATTAATTTGGCATGCTCGCAGATTACACTTAGGTTGAGAAAAAAAGAGCCAGCAAATTGTTTAGATTCTTTTATGGTATTATAAAACAAAGTGCATGTAACCAAGTTCTAATACAGAATTGACACAGTCATAGTTCACTCAACAAGGAAATATCAATCTAATACATGTTAGCATAATTCAGATTTTATTATTGCCATAATGGCATAATCATTGATGTTATATGTAAATGCATATTCAAAAATAAAAGTACACTTAGGTCTTTTATGGTATTAAATATTCCATTCATTGTATTGATGTACAAAAATAAGGACTGCTTGAATCTAATAATTGCATTGAGCAATTAAAAATCATGTTTACAGCTTGTACAAGAATGTGAAACTTTAAAAAAGGGTTTGTTAATAAAGGAGTATGTTCTGATAAGCTTGTACCACAGCATATTGCATTTTGGGATGGAAAGACATATGGGTCATATGCGCGCGTAGCGTGTGAATTTTTTTCGTCTGTACTTTTGACCATCATTATTCCATGATTCCTTTGGTCAAATATGAACCGACAGTGCCAATCTCAACCGACACGACGTCAATATTGGGGTGGGGGTCGCCCCCTCGCTGCCACCCCCTCCCCTCTGGCTACGCCACTGCTTAGTAATTATCATGACTGTGATCCAAGCAGTGGCGTCGCCAGGGGGTGGGGGCAATCGCCCCCCCCCCCCCCCCACCCTCCAATATTGACGTCGTGTCGGTTGAGATTAGCACTGTCGGTTCATTTGACCACAAAAATCATAGAATTATTATGGTCAAAAGTACACAGATGATTTTTTTTGCGCGTTACGCGCGTATAATGTGTCCCCAAAATGTAACATTCTTTGCTACAACTAAGCTTGTATAGAGTCAAATGTATCTCGATCGTGCCAAAAATAGGTGTAAAGTCGAAAAATTTCGCGCGCGTATTTCTTGACTCACAAAATTCTTGTCGGTTTATTTTCATTTCTTGCCCCCCCCCAATATGAATAACCTAGCTACGCCACTGGATCCAAGAGCTTGCGATGACATGGCAACATCTTTTAAGATCTTGCCATGTCATCGCAAGCTCATCAAGTTTTAATGAATAATTGCTTAAAAGCAATTATTCATTAAAACTTGTGGCCTTTTTTAATTCAGAAGAAACTCAATAAAACAAAATCTGATAACACCAATTTCTGGATAACACAAAGCAGCTTTCAAGACTCGTGGACAAAAACAACAACAATCAATACAAGCAAGGTCGAGGTTTTAAATTGTATGTGACTTGAAAGGTACCTTTAAATTGTATACGACTTGAAAGGTACCTTTATTATAATATAAACACACATTTCATTTGAAGAATCCAACCTATGAGATGATGACATCATCATTAACGTCACACAATTATGTGTATCAGGATTACTTGGGTTTTTTTCAAGAGTTAAAATTGAATGTCAAGCGACAATTAACCGAAAATCAGGTTTCCTACGATTCTTGATCACTCTTGCAGTTCGTCTTTCCAAGCCTGCCTGTAGACTGGTAGTTATTGTCTTTTGGACTGGACATATCTGCCTGTGTCTGATGATACCTGTAAGCCAAAAAATTTGAAGGTGAAGAAAAGGGAAATAAAAAACTGGGTTAATATTTCATTCAACCATAAATATTGCTAGCCATCAATTTAACATGACTGTTGAACATTAGTGGTGTCCCTCAAGAATGAATTTGACAAAGCCTTGTAGTAGTGTACTTACTACTGACTGGGGTATATAACCGACCTGGGCGCAACTGTGTAATGTACCATTCGTACTAGACTATCCTAATTTTGCGTAAATAGTGTTGCTGCCATGGACTTAATTACAGTCTAGCAATGATTCCAATCCATCAATGTATGTTGGATTCAAGAGTTTCCCCCAGACCTGATAATCATTGATGGGGGGGGGGGGGGGGGGGGGGGGGGGTTGCTAATTATTAAAGGTCCCAATTATGAATAACATCTATAACAGAATATGTCATGACCCAGGGTCATGACCCGTTACCTTAGTCGTGCTAGTTCTGCCTGTCACACTGTATAGTGTATTTTAATTCAGCAATAATGATCAAGCCAGTTGCAGTTTCAAAATGTGCGGCTCACAGGCAGCAAACAACTGATACTGGTCCATCCACCTATCATGGTTATGGCCATGTTTACCAACGACTTTATTCCTCGCTGAAACGAGACGTTTCATGGTTTTGAAAGCAATGAAGATAGAAGCCAGCTAATTGAGCACAGTACGGAGGGTCAAAATTCGGAAGTCAAAACTGCTACGACATCGCAAACAATTACTGCAAACTAGTCAATGGCGATAGATATTCGAGCTACACTGTCTTTGTGTAAATGCTGTACAATATTGGTTTCATAACGCGCTTATTCGTTACTAACTGGTTTGTGTAGAAAGAAGGAAAATTTACTCACACTTTTGACGTCGTTATCAACTGCAGTCACACAACACCTAATGTTTACGTAATTCATCGTATTTGGCCTCGCTTTCGTTATTATTAGTGACGTCACATCAGAGAATGTCGCCATCTATAGTTTGAAATCGCCAATTACGAATAACGTCTATTAAGTTACGCCAGTTTGGTGCACTCGGCCGTAGGTATGGTAGGTGTTACAATAGTTTTGAGAACATTAAATGTTCCCAAATTCTGATATCCCAATTGGCCTTTTTAGTGGTTTTGAGCCTGTAGACTCATGCTTGGCAGTAGGTACGAACACTATAACACTGCCCTCTTCGAATTGATAACCTCAGCGACCGCCGGGAACAACTTGTTTTGAAATTCGGCCAGAAGCTCCTCAATTCGGAGCGCCACCAACATCTGCTACCTGTATCCCCTCGGGGCCGTCATTTGGCAAAACACTGCAACTACAAAATGTGACTTTTTGAGATAAAATCATTTGTCAGCAATTTGGGGGAGCTGATTCTATTTCTAATTGAATTCAATGTATTTTTTGGCAAAACACTGTAACTCAACAAATTGTATCTTCCAAATAATCATATATGTAAACCTAATATAAATTTGTAGTAAAGTACAAAACTACCCCGCATATTCATGTTTTCATTACAACTGAATAATTTCACAAATATAAAAATTATTTCATGTACACTTTAAAGCTCAATTTCTCAATATGACAATTTTGGAGTTACAGTGTTTTGCCAAAAAAGGGCCGCTCAGGAACCATAAAAAATACCAGGAATCAAAAACAAGAACTGTGAGATATTCCAATTCAACTATCCCATATGTCATAAATAAAATGAATAAATAATAAATGATAATTGCTATATGTTTCACTTATAGCAATTATCATTTACTATAAGTGAAACATATAGCAATTATCATTTACTATACTCGTGTAGTAACTAATAATTGCTATATGTTTCACTTTTGTTCTGATGTGGTCAAAGCTGGAGAGACATTTTAGAAACGGAAATGGAAAATAACCCTAATAATGATTACGTGTATCTCTACTTTTTTTTCCTTCCGTACTGTATGGTTAGATGTATATCAAGAGCACAATTTTAATACTGTAAATGAAAAACAATGGATGATATCCAAATATAATGTAATATTGTCATGTATATGTAAATAAGATAAGCTATATTAAAGTGTGTAAGGCTTGCAAATAGTATAACATCAACTCGAAAGTATTGCTATGCTTTTAGTAATACTAGAATGCTGCTAATCGGTCAATTCCGTTGTTATAATTTATGTCACAGTGATGCCTTGTAGTTGTATGTTCAATCGTTATTGGGAAAAAGTGTACTTTAGGTCCCAGATATTGATATACCAGTATCGTTCTACACTGGAACATAAACATTGCCAGCATCGGTCGATACTGGTACGATTTTAACGTTCCAGTATCGGTCGATACAGGAACACCAAATTGTGTTCCAGTATCAAGCGATACTGGAACATTTGATACAAGTGAGATTTTTCCCAGTATTGAACGATACTGGTACGAAGTTTGTGTTCGAGTATCGCCCGATACTGGTACATTTTATATGTCCCAGTATCGGCCGATACTCGAACACAAACTTCGTACCAGTAGGATACTGGGTGTTCCAGTATCGGACATTACTAGGACAGTCTAGAATTTGGCACCCCTAAAGTACACTTTTAACCTTTATTGAATGACCATCGTAAAGTAAACTAATACAAGTAAAATTAGATCACGTTTGTTTGCCTTTAATTTCAATTATATTCCTCCTTAAGTTGCTCTGTATGTGATTACAATTTCTTTTTAATTGAAAATAGGGGAACAAACCTACTAAAATGATTTTTTGAAAATCACCGGAGACAGTTTGGTTATTTACTTGTACAGGACTTACTAGTATAGGATCTTGAAAACTTGCCACTTTTTCTGAAAACGTTGTTTGAAAAAATATGACCATTTGGGAAAGTATATAACATGATATAAGTGTTTCAATTTCTCAAAACATCTAATTGTGTGTGGAGTTATGCAAACAAACGTGAACATATTTTAGGGGGACTTCAAGACAACCTACTGTAAACAAGTTGCAAGGGTGTTTCGTGAAAATGGTGTTCCAAAATGTTACTCCATGTATCATTGTAAAAGTCATTGTATATTGAAAATTAGAATTTGATTCCGCAGCTCCGCATGTAAGCTGATTATATAGTATTTGTCCTAAATACCAATCGCGAACGGTATATAATTGTACCTTGGCATTAAAACGAGTATTTCATTTACCACTATATTATATTAGGTTTACAAAACAAATATCGTCATTATGATGCGATACCTACGCATCAACGTTCTTATGCCCGGTAGCAATGGTTGCTTTGTTGCAAGTACCTACAGAAGGTGTTGCTATAGAAAGTGTTGCTATAAGTACCACCAACGTACCGCGAAGTACCAGTAGCTCTGCTACTCTGCGGCTTCCTTTGTTGCGCTGTACAGGCAATGAAACACTCTCTCATATCAAATTGGACTTTTAAAAGTCCAATTTCTATGTCATAAATTAAGGTGTTTTTTAACATTTAAAACAAGATGTTTTAAGAGGAGCTAGAATTAAAGAGAACACAATTAAACATTAATGATCATTACCCCCCCCCCCCCCTCCCCCGCCAGGCTAAATTAACATAGATGGCGGATGAAAAGTGTAACCGTATAAATATTCAGATAATGTATCCAAATTTCAAGTACACAGCTAGTTAAAATGGTAGAGAATGCGGAAGATCAACATGGCGAAAACGTTTAATTCTTCTTAATTATCTCTAGTTGCAACAAGGGCGAGATGCATATTACTACCAGGTTAGGTTTTACAGTCAGGCCATTTCCGGTATCATATTGCATCCAAATATTGTTAAGTTGACAGCAAGCACATTCAATTTTCCCCTTCGAATCATAACCGAGACTAGCTAGGTGAACGTGTTGAAGCTTTTTTAATAATTTAGTGAGAAAAAAACATTAATCTGCTCTGGAATGGGAAGTGGGGGCTGTGGGGGACTGTGTGGGGGTACATTGGCATCAGGCGATATTCATTTGGGTGAATACATTGCTGACTGACTGGGCAATTTACTAGTGCATGTATACAATTGTATGCAGGCATGTCATTGTCAAATGTTACGCACAATCGTGCATGTCTCTGATACATAAATGTACGTGGCAACACGAAACCGCACTTGGACCGGGTCTGGACTACGAAACTCATTTAAACGGACCCATATCACTTGATTTTCTTTCTCTACTATGAATGTGTCTGCAATAGATTGCTGTGGTTGTTTGTAATTGAGCTACAATGGTATGATAGACATGGCAATACTGTAATTGTAAAACCAATAATGATTATCATTTTTACGATATTATAGATGCCTAGCTGTAGAAAATTTGACTTCTTTTAGTCCATTTTGGAAAAAAGATATCCTGTTATGAATAGTTCCTTTACATGCCCTAATCATACAATGCCTGGGCAGGTACTGGCAACAGAGTAACTATGACGACGAGCATAAGTTTTAAAAAAAAAGCCTAAACAAACCACAGACAGCAATAAGAAATGACAAACAGTATTAAAAACGAGTTCAAATGCGTATAGTAAAGTATTTTTTTCCAATTTGCTTGTTTTCTATGCTTAATGCTACGTATTATGCTTTAAAATATTATGGTCCCGTTTTTAAAAAATCAGGAAAAATACCTCTTGTCACAAAGTTGTCAATTTCGTCATTGATTATAAGAGTAGGAACACTTCTTCATTCTAAGTGAAGTTTTCAAGACAATGCCTAAT
The DNA here is from genome assembly GCA_035610835.1 of Ophiura sarsii. Taxonomy (NCBI): domain Eukaryota; kingdom Metazoa; phylum Echinodermata; class Ophiuroidea; order Amphilepidida; family Ophiuridae; genus Ophiura; species Ophiura sarsii. Next base: position 29,387,278 of record CM069456.1, read on the forward strand.
TGCGCGCCATAACTACAACATATTTTCAAAAAAGCGCAAAGCCAAAGGTGTTCCAAGAATACTTGAATGAAGCCAAGTTATTGGATATTACCACTACTGCAGGTTTTTTTTAGTTATTCACACAATACAACAAACTGTATACCTGTTGAAATGTTATAAAATATAAAATAAAACTAGACACATTACATATTTGTTGTTAAATCTCTGATGATTAAAACGATATTGCATCATTATTATACAGAGCGATTTCCAAAAACAGACCAGAGTGCTGTACATATTAAAAACCAACATGCACAAATTACCAATAACAACGCCATAAGTAAAAAACCGAATTTACTATACACATAATAATTTCAACAGTTTTTTAAAACATTTCACATTAGGGGCCTCACGCACATTTCTGGGCAATTTGTTCCATAACTTAGGCCCAATGACATTACGTCTTGGCAGCGTAAGATCTTTTTGTTTTAGGAATGGCAAGATGAGTATAATCAAGGATTGACCTAAGTCCAGGACGACCATCGTTTTATTAATGAATAAGATTTTGTTAGTATATTATGATGATAATGGTACACATGCACCAATACCTTAAAATCAATTCTCTGCCGAACAGGCAACCAATGAACCTCGCAAATGAGTGGAGATGCACTAATACGCCTACTGACCTAATAAATTAAGCGCGCCGTACGATTTTGTAATATTTGAAGACGCCTAATATCAGAGACAGTCAGACCAACCGACAAAGAGTTGACATAATCTAGCCGGGAGTAAAACAAAGATCTTACTGCATGTGCACATGTGGAACAATCAATATAACGACTATTCTACAATATGGTACAACGCATTTTGGGAAATTCCTTATTTGTTGCAAATACATGTAGCTTCTAAAAGTAAACATCTACCCCACCAAAATATTGTAAGGTTAGCTTAAACTAAAAATATAGTGTATATGTTACACTCTTCGTCAGCGCGATACACGCCTCGCTTAACCTCCCATTTTAGACACTTTCCATCATCAACGTATGTTTGAAATATCTTCTCTATGCGTACAGCCTTGACGTTCTCGTCGTTTTTCAAGTATGAGTCTGCAACGTTGAAGGTTATGGTACCACCTGTGTGAAAATATATAACACAGTACAGAATATTTATAGACAAAACTGGTCATTATTATATTATGCTTTAATATATAATTCAACTCATAATTCTGTACAAGGAAAATATAACATTGGTAAAAGGGAGAATGTTGACAGGATTGGGTCAACAAAGGGCAGCCCAATGATAAAGGGTGATTAAATAAAAATGGGCTTCAATGGAAACATTTCAAATTCATGCAGTCCTCAAATAAGTGACTGACCAGGTATGCTCTTAGTAACTCCTAAGTACAAAATATTAATTACAAATTTGTAAAGAAATTTCATCTCTATAATTTATGATATTTGAAGATTACCCGCAGCTTCTGAACACAAGGAAATAGTATTTTTGTTATGGGAATTTGTTCCCTCCAGTAAAATAGTGGGCAAATAGTCCAACCATTTCATGTCACATGATGTAATACCCACCAATCAAATGACAGGGATATTTGTATGTGTTATATAATATTTATTAGCCGATCTTTACGAACAATGTCTCTATCTATCTATAGAGGAGAATTAGCGTCATTTAATATTTTAAGGGAAGTGTCAACCCTAAAGGCCCTGTCACACCATAACGTATCGCCTCAACGTATGCCAACGTATGCGAAATATCGAAAAATACGTTGGTGTACGTTGGCGTACGCTGATATAAGTTAGGGGTACGTTGGGGATACGTCGTTTACGTTAAGAGCACGCTGTGATACGCTGTGACAATTTGGACCACGAAAAAATATTGCGCATGCTCAAAATTTCTCGACGTACTCAACGTGTGCTTAATACGTTCTGCATAAGTTGTGGTACGTTAAATATACGTTGACATACGCTGACATACGTTAGTGGTACGTTACTCGTACGTTACTCGTAAGTTGGTATACGTTGATGAACGTAGGCTGACGGGGAAACGTACAGCCAACGTAGTGATAACGAGTTGATAACGTATATGTGCCGTATGTCTAACGTATGCCTGACGTATTTCCAACGAGTTTCGACGTATTCTCACGTATTCACCTTATGCCGGGCGATCGTGTAAGGCCCTGTCACGTATCCATAGCGTATTGAACGTATACATAGCGTATGACTAACGTATTGATAGCGTATCACTAACTTATAACATACTTATGACAGCGTATCACAGCGTATGCGAGCGCATGCGAGCGTATGACTAACGTATGCTTAACGTATACTTAACGTATTCGTAGCGTATGTCTGCCGTGTTCGACGTTTCGTCAGTAGCGTATCCTCGACGTACAACGAACACGTGGCTTATTATGCCGCCGCTGTAGCACGTATAAATACAGCGCCGATCTCACATTACATCATTCCCGCCGATGTCATCAAGCAGTTAACATGCCTCCCAAGAAGAAGCAAGCAACCAGGGGCCGAGGCCGAGGAGGAGGAAAAAGCAAGAAGGCCAAGACAGACCATGAAGAAGTGAGGATGAGATACTCAAGGGACCCATTTATATACTCAAACCCTCCATAAGTTCCCAAAACGCCAAATACGCGCTAGCTGTACGGTAGCCCTGTCACACCATGGCGTATCGCCTGAACGTATAACAACGTATGCGAAATATCGAAAAATACGTTGGCGTACGTTGGTGTACGCTGATACAAGTTAGGGGTAAGTTTGGGATACGTCGTATACGTTAAGAGCACGCTGTGATACGTTGTGAAAATTTGGAACACGTCGAGCCCGCGAAAAATTATTGAGCATGTTCAAAATTTCTCGACGTACTCAACGTGTGCTTAACTTACGTTCTGCATAAGTTCCCGATAGGTTCGTGGTACGTTAAACATACGTTGACAAACGCTGACATACGTTAGACATACGCTGACATACGTTGGAGGTACGTTAATCGTCTTAAGTTATAGGTTGGACATATAGATTTACCCTTCTAGATATTTTAATAGTTATCATCTAGGCTGCGTTTACTTGAACTGGCAACACTTGTCCCGCCGTGTATGAAACTCAATTTCTGCAACGGCATAAGTCACGTGTTCGTTGTACGCCGAGCATACGCTGAGGATACGTCGATCACGGCAGACATACGCTACGAATACGTTGGTCATACGCTCGCCGATCGCATACGTTGTGATACGCTGTCATAAGTTTGTTATAAGTTAGTGATACGCTATCAATACGTTAGTCATACGCTATGTATGCGTTTAATACGCTATGGATACGTCCATTCCATCACCGATGTTGACGCAATTCGTTGGGAAGTTGGACGTTCTTGGACGTTCTCGGACTCTGACAATTTTCGAGCTATTTTTTGAATACGTCGGCATACGTTCAGGCCACGTTCAGGCCATACGCTATGGTGTGACAGGGCCTTAAGTATATTATGCAATTTATCAAGCACTGTAACTTTTAAACTGATAATGTAATGTACCTAAAAGTATACAATTTTTCAAATGAAATGTGTCGGAGAATGCATTTTTTGTATCAAATTTCCCCCAAAATAGTGATTTCTACATTTTTGCCCAAAAATCACTTTTTTGGCGCCAAAGATGTTCAGACAACCTAACAAAATCAGTTTTGGATCAAAACAAAATTAAGTTTTGAAAATATTGACCAAAAAGTGCCAAAAAAATGTTAAGCCCCCCAAAAAAAGTGCTTCCTAGGTTATTGACTTTAAATGATTTGGGTGAAATTTCGCAATTTTTAATCAAAAACTGATTTGCAAAAATGTAGAAATCACTATTTGTTTGGAAATTTAATACCAAAAATGGATTCTCCGACTCATTTCATTTGAAAGTTACAGTGCTTGGTAAATTTCATATATTTAGGGTTGACACTACCCTTAAGTAGGAGTAATACTTTTAGAGTTACAAGTACAGTTATTACCTGGTCAGTTAATTGTTTGATTACGGCAGTTCCATCTTAGGTGAATAATGCATTATGAATGGTCAAATTTGTAATTCATTTTTTATTACCAAACATAATTTCGAAACACTGTAATTACAAAGCACAGGAAATAGTGGCGCTGCCATTTTATTGCAAATGGCAAATGGCTCGAACTAGTGTTCGAAGTCATCTCCGATTTGGTGACCATCCGTCCACTATCGATGGTCTTACAATCATTTCATTTTGTACATCTAGTTCTTCAAAATTGATAGAGCGAAAGTGACGTGCACTCTACACTTGATGCCTGCATTGCTTGCATCACCTAATACACTAAGTATTAGATAAAGGACGAGTAGTAGACCATCAGCAATAATAATGGGCGCCCGGCAAGCCTCTTTTGCAGGCGAGGCCGTAGGCCGAGCCTGCAAAAGAGGCGCGCCGGCGACCATTATTATTGCTGATGGTCTGCTATGAGGGGTTTATCTTTCATACACGTTGAAACACCGTATTCAAGATAATAATGTATTATTGTCTGTACTCATCTTTTTTTAACTGTGCAAATGATCTATATTAGGAGTTTGTTATAAAATGCATAATGTTGCCATCGTGAAACTTGGCAAGAGTCTAAATAATAATAATCATGGTGACCAGAAGCATGACGCCCTAAATACAATCTCCTTAAAGTTAACAAGCCATGACCCATGAGCTACTTTAGTTATATAATGTGGTACAACACAAAATTAATAGTTGATATAAAGGAATTAGCATAATCTGCAATTCTTTTAACTGATCAGTCAGGTGTATCATTTGGTCATTAGCTTTCGTCAAGATAACATCACGGTGGTTTATCGTCTGATGATCCAATGTTATACCATCTTCGAAATCCATACAACCACAGATAGTCACCGAGAGTGTCTTCATTACCAAGATCAAATGGGAAATGAATGAGAATTCTTGTAATAACGGACGATTGTGTAAAACTATCGCCGATAACAAGGACTACGCATTTGTATGTTTGGATATACTTGGAAAATGTCTACATGTACAAGTGACTGTTGACAAGAACCTAACAGAATGTGAGTTATCTATGATTTTGTATCACATTCTATACTAAATTATTGTATATAAAATGGTAATAAACACAATTTACATTGGCTACACTGTGTTTCACGCCGTGCTTACTGCATCACGACGATCATCAGGCTACATTATTGTACATGTTCTAGATTTCAGCGTCTTCTCAGTTGCGCATAGATTTATACGAAAAAGAAAATACAATTATTAAAAATATCATGACCGCTACGTAAGACGTAGAACGTAATTAACCCCCAGTCACCTCACTCAAGCCCTACCCCATTTGGACCACAACCAATCGAAAATGTTTAATTTTAGTATTAAAATTACATACTTTTAGCCTAAATTCAGTTAACTAAGGCTTTGTTGCATTAATGAATGCTAACATTTTCACGGACGCGCGAACTTAAAAATGTATTTTTCCAGAAAATTGATTTCTTGCCCCACCCCACCAACACGTCCCCCACCCCCACGTCCCCCACGCCACGTTTGACCCCCACCCCACGTTTGACCTCCAACAACAACAACAACAACAAAGTGTTGCTGTCGCCGCCACTTTTTTTATACTAATTTGCTGTTCGATTTCCCAATCAAAGTCTTGAAATTAGATAGAAGTTAATTAATCGATCCCTAGGGGGTGACTCAAAATGTTGATTTTTTGAGAAAATCACAAAAAAATCACTTTATTGACCCAACATTTTTCAACAAAGCTAACAAAATAATTTTGAGTAAAAAATGCCCAAATCGCTTGATTATGATGTAAAGACAATAACTTGGGACGAATTTCTCATTTTGTAACCTAATCTAATACTTATGACTAAAAAGTGCCAACAAAAGTTTTAAAATGTTGAAAAATCTCTTTTTTGGCACTTTTTGGTCAAAATTTCAAAAAGTATTAGATATGGTTAAAAAATGAGAAATTCGGATTCTCTTATCCATTTCCGTTCCAAAAATGTATACATGTATGTGCATTTGATTAACAGTTCAAAAATGAGAGCACTCGCAAAAAGTCAAAAAATCAAAAACTTCCTTGAGTCCCCCTTAAGAGTCCCCCGAATGTGTGCCCTCCTTGGATATACCATTTTCAATTCCCCCCCCCCCCCCCCTAAATTGAAGAATTGGTAATAAAAAATTCACTACTATGAAGTTTGTTTTCTGGTGCTATTAAGGCCAAGTAAAAAAAAATAAAGCAGTTTTTCGTCCCCTCGCGCATGATTTTTCAGGAATTCTATAATTTTCTTTTCTTTTTTCTGTATTTTTTCCATAACCTTTTTGTTAAAGTATTTAAAGAGCTGAAATCTTGGTAATAATTTTACAATAGTCCAATGAGCATTTTAAAGCAGGTTTATGTTCACAAACCTCCCAGGGCCAGAACCATGAAATAAAAAGATTGTACAAAGGCCTCGACCTCTTCAAGTTATGCAATCAATCATGCAATACCACGCTGGTAATGGTGATTTTGCATTGTTTACTAACAAAAAAATGTGCCCTCATCCTCCTTTTTTTCAAAAGTTAGGACGAGAAACTAGTTTTTATTTTTATTTGGCCTTATATATGCACATCCTATTAATAATAAGGCTTGATTGTGTATCCAGATCTAAATTGTAATCATTGCATTATTATTAGGCCTAATTTATCATTGAAATAAATTATTTTCATTGTAGGCCTGTCGATATAAATTCAATAAAAATACTTTTGCCAACTATGTGTGATAAAACAGTGTGATCCGTTTTAAACTCATAGTTGTCTCTATATTTCAATCATTGATGCATAGGCAATAGGCATACTTCAGGATCAGGATTTCAAACTATTGAAAAACTATTGATCATGTTCACTGTTGCTAGGCCTACTTAAAATCTGTTTATGAGATGTTTACTCAGAAGTGTTAATCTTATCCGCTTATCCGATAGGTGATAATAGTGTAAAAAACCTTCTTCGTAGGTAATCAACTTCTCTTTTCTTTGTTATTATTGTCTTCTTTTGTTCATCTGCTCAATATTTTGAAAGAGGTCACTACAGGGCAGACGACGTTATGTGAGCTAGAGGACGTTATCAAAAACCTGTGTCTAATAAGGCTCGATAACGGGCTGTTCATACGCCGTGACCAAAATGGTGACCTCTTCATACAAAATAAAGGGCTGATGCAACAATAGAAAGACAATAGATAATAATGAAAGGAAAGGTGGCTAGACGTGTATGATAAGGATAATTGATGAGCCACTGTGCATTCGTACTTGATAATCGCTCGAGGCCTTGCATGAGGGCACCAGCCCTCGAGCGCCGATAGGCGCGAGAGGGCGGGTGTCAGCCGTGGTGTAGTGGCTAGAGGGCGGGTGCACGAATGCACTGTTGGCGATTCAATTATCTGTCATACACTTCGCGATGCGTACACGAACCTGCTCTAATATGGAAAAATTGTGATTAAAAACATTATTTCCAACTAAATTATTAGTTACATTTCCGTGTGGCAGAAACACCGCTTGTGATGTGTAGCACAAGAAACTGTTGAATACGCATGGCAGGTTTTGAACTATCCTGTATACGATTTAGTTTGTGAGCTGTTAAAACTGGGATCACTAACCGGTGTAGTGCAAAACATATCGACAAACTTGAATCAATGTTTGAATTGGAAGTTGGATATGCATGATCACGGATAAATCTGGTAAGTATATGTAATCCATTAAGTATAGGTTTGTGTAATAAACAAGTAATCATGCCCTTTTAGTTCGAACTGTCGAAAAATGTTTAAATACCGAGTCAAAAATATACACTGTGTCAGTTCGCATCGATAACTTTGCAATGGCAACATCAAAACCCGCATCAAAAAGATCATTCGTGCAGCCTAAGTTTGATTGGGAGTATGATATGACTCAGTCAGATGAGGAAATGTTGCAAGCATCTCAAGCGATTGATGAGAAAACACTACCGCAGGATCAGGAGGATATTGACGATTTTACTCAAAGGACGCAGCAACGGTTTGTGACGAAAACAGATGCAGAGGTAATGAAAGTGAAGGAAAATGCATTTCCCCAAAACACACAGAAGAAAGCTTTGTGGGCAGCCAGCATCTTCGAAGATTGGCGACAGTGGCGTAATAAGCAGGCTGACAAAAACCATGAAATGAGTCATATACGCCCAGTTCTGGAGAATATGACAAAAGATGAACTGAACTATTGCATGTGTCGCTTCGTGTGCGAAACACGGAAACAGGACGGTACAGAATATCCAAGTAAGACGACATATGAGATAGTCACCAGTATCCAAAAATACCTCGACATCAAAGGTGTTTTTGTTAAATTCTTTGATGATGTGCTGTTCAAAGAATTTAAACTAACTCTGGACTCAGAGATGAAGAGGAAGTCATCAGAAGGCATCAACAAACCCGTTAAACAAGCGAATGTCATCAACTTCGAGCAAGAGAATTTGTTCTGGGAGAAAAACCTTCTTGGGGAAGATTCTCCAAAGAAACTTGTAGAGACCTTGATCTATCTTGCTGGGTTACATTTTGTCGCTCGGGGAAGATCTGAGCTCAGAAATGTAACATTCGGCCAGGTTACCCAAGAAGAAGTAAATGGTAAAACTACCTTACATTATCGTCAGACGGTTTCCTCTAAAACCAACCAGGGTGGTCTCAACAGTCGCCATACAAAACCCAAAGATGTAACAGTCTTCGAGAATGACATCAACCCAGAAAGATGTTTTGTGCGTTTGTACAACAAGTATATCAGTAAATGGTAAGCTCGTTATATTTAAAATTAAGCAGTGTATAAAAGTTGTATTGGTCAATGTTCTTGAATCAAATTACAAAATAGATTCCAGTATGATACACGAATGATAAAAAATAAATAAATGAGGTTGGTTTCTATTTTCTTACTACATGACATTATTTATCAAATCTATAATAATAATGTCTACATTTACATTGACATAACCGAGATTGTATGAATATCCATTTATCCAGTATACACACAAAAATGTATCTATTAAAAATGTGAAGACATTTCCTTTTCAAATATTTTTGAATAGAAAACTATTTAAAATGAAAAGAATCGTTTCATACACTATCTTTTATCTATTCAATATGTGAATCGATTTACTTCTCAAATAGAAAAGTGTTCAAAATGAAAAGAATCTTTCATTTTGAATGGCAAAATGCCGAGGGAAGCTATAATCGCTAATTTTCATATTCTATTTTACTTGGCCTTACATGAGCCGAGTTAATTGTGCAAATAGCTCATTAGCATTACTCATTGAAACCATTTTATTTTTAATTAAATCGATGCTTTATTCAAGGAACTCAAAGGTTGCCTAATCTTTCGAAAAAAATGATCAAAATATAATTTCCAAAAAAACTACATGATTTGTTCAAAAAAAACGTTCTGTTGTTAATAATAATCAGTATATTTAAGAAAAAAATATGAAAACATGCTAGAACAAAGCAATTGATAATTTTCATGGAAAGTTTAAACCATAGACTTTTTGTTCATATTGATTCCAATAGCCAAATAAATCGGACAATGATGTTCTTTGATGATATTATGTTTGCATTTCTAAAGTGTAGTATACATGTAGTAGTTCTGTAGGAATTGCACAGTTATGTAGCCAAGTGGATATCTTCACAATTATGACATGACCGTGAAGTAGGGTACAAATGCAATTTTATTGCTAAAAATGATATATTAGTATGTCTAAATTCAGAATCCTCCATGGGCAATATTCTTATTGACGTCATATAGGCCCTATTTCGATAACGCAAGAATTCAATGACAAATAGTTTGTCTGAAAAATATCATGTTTGGTATCAAATTAAAGCTGTTGACTCCTGAAAATCATATAAATGGATAATTATAAATACAAACATTGTAAGTCAAAATAGATAAATATGATGATAATGCAAGTTTTAACCTTAAATGTATTCATATACAGAATCATTTCACCTGTAATTTCATGTCACGCTATATCCTGCCTGCCAATTTGAAGATGTGATACTTTAATCATGGTATGAATAAAACAGTCAACTTCATGGAGTTAGAGGCACATCAGGAAACTGATAGTTGTTTTCAGTGAAAACTTTCTAGTATTTAATACAAGTAGATTGAGACTATGGTCTTCATTATTTGTGGTTATTTTGATTAATTAAAACCGTGTCTTTATGAAAGACTACAGTGTATAATACTTAAAATATATCAAACATCACAATTCCACCATCAGTCAGAACATAAGAAACCCTATACAGTTAGCGTCGATATCTACGAAAGAAAAAAAACGGTTGCTTCATCACTCATCAGCCTGAATTTGAAAAGTGACACATTTTCTTTAAATGGTGCTAATCATTGTTTATCTTTGTTGTTAGGGGGCTATGCCTAAAAATTCATCTAAATGCCTATTTAGACTCTTTGGTCAACAAAAAAATGAATGTTACTCAAAATGACATAAACAAAGTGGTATATTTTCTTTTGTTGAACCCTTTATATAACTACGCGATTTGGGATCGATAATTATTTTTGTAGTTAAGGCACAATGTTGTGCTTGCTGGATAGCTCATATACCATTTGCTATAAAATTGTTTCACATTTGAAAATGGTTTACAAAATATCTTTTGTTTCAAACTGTTAAAATAAGAATTTTAAGATAACGATAATTTGGGCACGGTGAATTAAAGGTGTATGTTCCGAACCCCATATTTTTCTTATTGTTTCTGTAAAATGTTTGGCGCGAGATATGTTCCTTTTAGACGTTGCAGACCAAAATACGGTGAATTAAGGTGCTCAACTACTCAACCAGTTTATGTACTGCTTAATGGGCAAAATTTCACTTCACTACTTTTAAAATAAGAACCATTGATGGAAGTATGCAACTGAAACTTTGTAATATCATCTATTTTAAGGATGACCCTTCATGCTTCATGTGTAGAATAGAAAAAAGTTGAAAATCGGGCCAGCAATCGGAACACCTACCTTTACTAGAAATAATGCCTTTCACGCACATGGTAGGGGAATATGGGGTATCTGGTCCGAAATGAAGGATTTTTGCTATTGATATTTGCTATTGTTTATAGATAGATGATTTACAATGTTTTGGAATGCAAAATATTCAAATGTAAACCATGTCATTTTGTTTTGGTTTGTATGTGTAAATCCCATTGTACAAACTAGTAAATGACAGGGTTTACGCACATTATTCTAGCGGTCTTATTCTTCATTGGATTCATCTCAGATTTTCAGATATGATCATTATTAATTGGGCTTTGCACTGACAGTGAGTTGGGCATGGTCCAGTGGTTTTGAAAAAGTTTTAAAAAAAGCGCCATGAAAAAGTCCTATTTTTTTGATACACCATGTATCACTACGTGATTTTTGATCGATAATTATTTGTCTAGCATTGTGCTTGCGTTAAGATGACGATAATTTTGGCCCAGTTTGTGAATTAATGTCTTTCTCATGGTATAAGGCCAAATAAAAAACACCTAGTTTCTCGTCCTATCTTTTGTCTTTTGAAAATAAGGAGGATGGCTGAGGGCACTTTTGTAACAAAACAAAAAAAACCAAAACAATGCGAAATCACCATTTCCGGCATGGTATTGCCTGATTGGTTGTGTAACTTGAGGAGGACAAAGCCTTTGTAAAATCTTTTTATTTCATGTTTTTGGGGGATTGGTTAACACAAAACCTGTTTTAAAATGCTCATTGGATTATCGTAAATCTATTGCCAAGATGTCAGCAGTTTAAATATTTTTGAAAAAGGTTATGGTAGAAATTAGGAAAATAAAGATACATTACATAATTCCTGAAAAGGGATGCGCGGGGGACGATAAACTACTCTATTTTTTCACTTGGCCCAACTAATGTATTTGTAACATGGTTCGAGTTTGATGTACTATTATATAGATGTTTAAATCGTGTGAAATACAATTATACAGAACACAAAACATCGTATCATTGTCATTTATACGATTTTGTAAAAGGATTGATAATCTGTCATTCCATTGAGGTGTTAGATGCCATGATCATTCATAGTGTAATTTAATCGTATAAGTTAACCGATTAAAATGCAATTGAATTGTAAAGTAGGCCTACTACTTGACAACATTACACAAAACATCGTATCTATACATTTTTGTAAAAGGGATTGATAATCTGTCATTCCATTGAGGTGTTAGATGCCATGATCATTCACAGTGTAATTTAATCGTATAAGTTAACCGATTAAAATGCAATTGAACGACTACCAGTACAGTACTACTTGACAACACTAACTGATTCGTTAATCCTCATCCATTTGAAACTGTTAACTCCTTAACTATGTGAATCAGTGTTTCTATTTCCACAGCTTTAATGGTCATATCAATGTCCATTGTTTGTTAACGTCGATATCTACGAATGCACTACCGGAAGTCTCAAGCGTGCAAGGTCAACATAATCGGTTGCCCCTCGCAACGTGCATTATATGACAAAGCTTATAGATATTGCATGGGTCAACATTAGAAAGGGTAGCGATTATGTTGACCTTGCACTGTTGAGACTTCCGGCAGTGCATTCGTAGATATAATCGACGTTAACAACAATGGATAATGAACAATGGAATGAGCTCTAGAAGTGTATTACTAGATCGATTACGGTTACGATTATCAATTCCGAAAGAAAACTTTTAAACAAGATGTAAATCGATTTTTAAAAATGTTAGGGTTATATATTTCGGTGTTAAAGTTCGGTTTACTGAAACACGTTTCGGCATCGGGAAAGAATACCTCTTAGCATAAAGTTATTCACGTACCTTTCTTCACCATTCTCGATAATTCAGGTAGACAACTGAGGGATAGGTGACCTTCAAACATAGACCCAGCTACAAGTATAGCGTCATAGGTGGCTGCATGCGAAATACATTGATGTTCGTCAGTCATTTGTGTACTCAATATAAAGAATAGAACCTATCATAATTTCATTTGGGCAGAGAGCACCAATTGTCCAAATTCTCATTTTCAAAGTCACATATGTTCATTAAATGGTGCTAATCATGGTTTAGTTTTGGTGTTTGGTGGCAAATTACAATCTTGGAAATAAGTCCTTGGAACGCTGAGCGCACTTCTTGAATACTGCATGTATATATATTTCCAATGTTTTATGTGACCGCTTCCTAACGGAGTTAATGTCTATATCAATGATACTATGTTAATTACAAAGCCTAGGATCCGCCCTCAACTCGTGTGTAATTTGAAGATCATACGATATTTAATTTTTGAGTTATGATAGAAAAACCAAATTAAGATGATTCTTTTTGCATTTCGCCCAGACAATCTTGAAAATAACTCCTTGGAACGCTGAGCGCACTTCTTGAATAATGCATGTATATAATATTTCGAAGCTTTTGACTAATGCGTATTGTCTTTTGTGCTTATCTGAACACCTTCCCCAAGCTCATCAATCAATGTTAAAACATTCTAGCAAGCTGCTAAAGCCATTGGCATCCCTCAACATTGCACGGGGGAGTGGGGGGGGGGGTGACCGTTTACCGTTATATCACAGAAAAACGTTCCAATACTTTTTCCAGGATTGTAGGTACCAGATTGTGCCAATAAGATTAATAAAAATGTATGTAGCCTGATTGGTAAAAAATAATCGATGTTTACTCTATAAGACCTAAACTAAGATAACCATCATCCACATGCATTGGACAATTTTTTAAACAGTATCATTTACAACTGAAAGTGAATGCCATTATATATGGAATAATTGAAACAACATTTCAGATTTTCATTCAGAAGTTTATTCGTTGCCACCAAATTCCCATACTCACAGTCTTCAACGTTAGTCTTCTTGCCTGGTATTACAGAGTCGATGATGAAATGTTGGTAGCAATTATAACGTTTAGCAATTTGTGCCATTCCCTCCGCAGGATCTAAATAATCGATGTTCCTAAATCCAAGTTGATAGAGCTTAATCAAAGAATGATAAAAACAACATTAACTCCATGTACTGATTCGAAACAAACACGTGGACCTTGTGAAACCTGAGACTAGAATACCATAAGAGATAAGAAGCATTCATCACCCAACTTATTGACCATGAACTTATATAATTTGGTGTAACAATTGTATACATATGGATAGACATAACGGTTAGCTTTCATATTCCGTTCATTTCATCTGATTTGGTTTTGTCAATCTTGAGATATGACCAATTAACTAAAGCTACCTAAAATCGACGCTGTGCCACTTTACAGTTTACAATGAATAGAAAGGGTTACTCCGGAGAGGGGGGTTGTTACCACCCCCTAAAAAAAAATCAATCCGAAATGCAGAGTATGCTTATTTGGGTACCATGCTATAGCTAGAGGTTCCTTCTATCCATACATACCAACACAAGTACAAACATCCCACGCATGACGTCACAACGACGTCACCATACGTGGCGCACCTCAAAATCCCGCCGGACGGTGAAATATCATAGAAATCTTCTAAGTTCTAAATATCGGAATTTCACCCGGTTTTTTGCTTATAAGTGAGGGAAATGGTGTTTCTAACATAGGCCTATGCTAAAATAATTCAGGACTATTCAATTAAAATATTTTTTTTCAAAATGGCGATTTAAAAAAAATTGTAAGGTGGTCACCAACCCCCTACTATCGGACTTCGACGGCGTACCCTACCCCCGGGTAAGGTGGCAGCCTCAATTTGTTTTAGTCAAAATGAGCGCAGGGGATGTAAAAGCGATCATCTAGACGCCCTAGGTCACTGTTCTTTGCGTTCTAGCGCAATCGGCGACCACCCTCCCTTAGGAGGACGAGGGTTTTAATGCTTATCTTAAGCATTCTTTCTGTAAAAGTGGCACAACGTCGATTTTAGGTAGCTTTAGTTAATTGATCATATCTCAGGATTGACAAAACCAAATTAGATGAAATAAACGGCATAAGAAAGCTAAGCGTTTAGTCTATCAATATGTATACAATTGTTACACCAAATTTTAGAAGTTCATGGTCAATAAGTTGGGTAAACACATGCACGGTTTTTTTTGAGACACCCTGTATACTAGTCTCAGGTTATACCAAACAATACCGCCCCACCTAACAAAAATTGCCTCACAATGCGCATAATCCGTGACACGGTTCACAGAACATAACGGTAAGATTAATCGACTGGCTGTTTCTACTGGGAAACTTGCCGTTTCTTACCGGTATCAAACCTGGTTTGTTAAGGTTTTTGCGGTTACAAAAAATACCAATCTTAACGGTATCTGGCTGTTTCTACTGGGCAAACTTACCGGTAATTAACGGTATGTTCCCCAGTAGAAACACGCTATATGATAGCAGCGCTGTTCATAATGCCGTGTGTGCTGATCATAATAGTATTTGATTTATTTAGTTATGCTTAAGTTGAATCAAAATCAGGAGTTCCTTTATTATTACCTTGATTCCTCCGTATCCACTTCCAGCAGCACAATCAAGGATTCGTGCATCTTTATTGGGATGTATCTCCGCGATTACGTCAGCTAGAGCACTACAAGCACGCTCGGAATAGCCAGAGAACTCAGCCTCCTATAATGTAGATAAAAGATCGTTTTAGCGCGTTTAATAATTATATTGATTATTAACGCATTATCCAATTAAGGAAATATATACAAACCCGATTGCTTTTGGTAGGCAAAATTTAAAACGAGATAAAACAAAATTTAAAAAAAGGCGTCATAGCATATCCCGAGGAAGAAATGTCCAAGGGATGTTCGCTTGCGGCCAACGTGTACACATTGTGTGCAAAGACATTGCTGCAGATTTGAAAAAAAACATATGAAATGGTAGCTAACCTGATGGTATTCCTCTGCGGTAGTGTTGTAGAAATTGCAAAGCTGTTCGGGTGTCCCTTTTTTTCCAATACGTATCAATGTACTTCTTGTATTTTTGTCTTCAAGCTTTAATTGTTCCATGTAAATTCTATGTGCTTCTGCATCTGCGTCGTGAGATTGGCCATTGGTACTCGCCATCGATTATCGGTACTAAAATGCAAAATATTAAAAACAGCGTACTGAGTTGTTTGTTTTTTGTGTTGTTTTTTCTTTGAATACTTTTAGCCGGATTGTTCATATATAAAATTGAGATTATGTTCAGCAAATCCAAGATGTTTATTCACATTTTAGGCGGGTTTGTGAACCAGGTCGGCTGAGGCCCCATTTCTTTTCCCCACGAGAGTTATTTCTCTCTTACTGTAGTTCTACCAGTCCTACAAGAGTCGGCCTGAGCCGTTTGAGCTTAAACTACCCAGCACGCAGAGCGGGCCTCCTCTTGGGGACTGGTTTGATTACAGGCTTTGTTCGTGCCGTAAAAAAAGTTAGGATTCGCATATTTTCGATCCGGGTACTTTTAGTTATGGTCATGCAAATTAAAGACGCAGAAATTAGTTGCAGACGATAATTCAATATGGCGATTTTCTTTTACTTACGATAGCCACCGTTCAGACTAAAATTGTGGCAACAATATTTTCCTCAGAGATATACCTACATTTCTGTAGGCCCTAAGATGTGACTATTTCTATCTTTCAAGAGCATGAAGAGCGCATAGCAAACAGCATTTATACGTTCAGAAAATGGACACATACTACGATCATTTATTTTCGTACACAATGTATCTCTTACACAGCCGCTAGAGTAATACTATTACGTGTTTACAAACTGTGCATCATGAACTCCAGTATTAGCATGTGTCAGTGATTGCCTAAAGATGAAGCATGCTGGGATTTTTTGGTCGGGGTATGAATATTCATAATATTAAATAGATGAATACTCAATGAAAAATACTTAACGTCACCATCCTTCAGTCCGGCAAGAATCGAGCTGTTTGTTTTTCAGTCTCCAACACTGCTGTGCTGCACAGCATCGCGTCCGTGCGCCATGTTAGGGACTGAAGGAATAAGTTTACTATTTAATACTGTACATGTTTAATATTTCACGGGCGTATTTTCTAGAACACACCAATAGATAAAATACTACACCTTAAAGAGTAACATTACGTACCAGTCAAATGAAAAATCAAAACATGTTCTCTTTTTGTTTTTGTATTGTCTGTCGCGCAGTGAGCGGCTCTGTTTGACGGATACTTGCGCTTTATAAGTTTCCATTATTATTATTATTATTATTATTATTATTCATGTTATTAGTGTTAGCCGTCAGCTGTAGAACGGGGCCCCGTTTCAATTGAGGGCGCTCTAAAACGACGGGTGTACGTAACCAAAGTAACGCACACCCGTCAATTTGCGCAATGATTGAATTTTCGCCTTTTACCCACAATATTCTGCATAAAAAGTAACTATCCATCAAGTTGAGGGCAGCATAAGATACCAGAACTCCTTGCGACATCCAGTTCGATGATCTAATTTAACCTTTGACCCCAACATCACACGACAAAAGCTTTGCTGAGATAAGACCACCATTTTCTAGACGAGATTACACCATTTTATAGAATTTTTAGAGTAAGTGTGATAATTTTTACATTAAATATAAGCCCTATAATATTCAGAAGTGATGCATTTGTAACGGTTATCTCTGTGATAAGAGAGTTATTTCGTTGTGCAAAATCGGCTTTTGATGAATTTTGAAAATAACTGTGACGTGAGGCGCAGTCCCGTTCCCAAGCCCGCCCTCTATTGAAAAGTGTTTTCTGAAAATATATTTGGATATAGAACACTTGTAGAATTATTTGAAACGTTTTTTTATTTTTTTGAAGACCCATAATATGTTACGCGATCGGAAATGGTTATTTACATAACACGCAATACCATACATTGTTAGACTTTCACGACGCCAGCTGTGCGTAGCAGTAAACACGTTCTTGAAACTGGAACTGCACATTCATCATACTCCATCCACATGGCTTTCACAAAATATATTCACGCGCTTAATTTAGTGCATTACGACATATAAAAGCTCAATACTTATTTTCAGGATGCATCACAGCATAAATACATGTATTCACGTTTAGTTTTACGCAATGGTTTACGCAGAGGCAAAATCAATCAAGCTTTAAGTTCAGAACACATTTTAATATTAAATGCGTACCGGCAAAGTCGATTATTTGGAACTTGGTGGACAAATCTGTCAGTCAAGATCTGTACATGAATCAGTTCGCGGCGGCCGTAAAAACACTGGAAGATAAAAAAAAAACCACTGGAAGATCAACAAACATTGACGTCATTACATGTGCTATAATTAAAAGTCCAACGCGATCTTTTCGCCGTTTTTCAGTAGAGAACAGAGTTCCGAGGTCAAATGTGCACCGTATTTTGCGAAGAGACTTGAAGAAGTTCCCGTACAAAGTGATAATAAATAATAATGTTAGGCGCTCATTTTTGAGCGCCTAATAACAGAACAATTCTCTAGGCGCTTTACAAAAAAAATCATAGCCGACTGCAGAAGAACCAAGAACATAAGAGCGAAACAACAAAAGATTTGGTCACTGCAGCCAATTGTTGTCAGATGAACTTCAGACAGGACACAAAAATTGGTAGTGGTAGCTTGTAACTGCAACCAAACAACATCAAATGTATTCACCATGACCCATGATCAGTCATGTGATCGCACACAACATTAATATTAATTTTCCAAACACAACAAATACAAACTTGACAAGTTTGATATTTTAGTTCCCTACGAGAGGGATTCATGTACAGTAGAATTGAACTTGTTGAAAATAATTTTTAAACCAATTGACATGTGGATGTCGCCGTATTAAGCCCGATATGTGAATATCGGATGCCAAAAATCTGTAAGTTGTTCAAATTCTAAAACCTGACATATTTATTTTAATTTGGAATTAGTGCGAGTTTGATGATACAATTAAGACCACACAAAGCAGATCGGTATAATTATTACTATGTCTATCTATACCTCTCAATGTTCTCATTTCAATGAGGTTAATTATTAAATTTTAGCAAATTTATTCCAGCGACCTTTCGGTTCCGCCATGTGGATGGACGGTTAAGACAATATTTGAATGAGTCCGGAAAGGAACTGTTATTAAGCTATCAAATTCTTAAATATGACATTTCCTTTTCAATTTTAATTTGTAGCTAAATGTAGTACAATTTGAAAAAGTCCAAGTCTATGTCTACGAAAAGACGCAAAGGCAGATAGGTACACTTTAATACAATGACTGTACCAATACATTTTTATAAACACCAATGAGATTAATTCATTACTTATTTCCAATTTTCTGATGAAAATACACCAATTTGAGGCCTTAAAAACGACCCACATAAGCAAAAGCACCCATTCAAGGTAAGACACAACCTTGAAGATGCAATCTCGTAGCAAGCATGCCCTTGCTGATCAGCACTTGATTGTGCAACCTTCGTCCAACATTGGTCCGCGGATTACCCGACCTAGGTTAAGAGTACCGCAAGCACATGTACTCTCCCGTCCTAATAGCTGAATCCGAAAACAATGGAACAGGAGCCCGAGTTAAGAATACCGCACGTATATACATGTACTCTCCCGGCATATTGCCTGAATCCATACAACCCACTGGGCCAACCGCAGGTTGCCAGGAATGGATTACAACTGCTCAATAATCTTGACGGGTTATCTTTGCAAGACCGCAGAATACATTCCCTTAATTAAAGCCTGACCTGTGGACCGAAAAGGCTCCATGAATGATAAATTATCTTATCAATCGCCCCAGAAGTACCGGGGAAAGAATTTACAACCGCAGTCCTCCGGCTCACCTGGCCTGCATAGACGACCTGGGTGGAGTTGGATCCACTTGAGCACAACCAGATCATGCAGGTTTGCCGGTTTTACTTCGGAATTTTTAGGACCGCGGAGTTTTCCCTCTATTTAGGTCTACCTCTGGGACATAATTATCTAATATATATTTTATATTTATATTATTGGACCAATGTGAAACCTAACAATTAGCATATAGCTGGCATGATATGAGCCGAATATTCAAATATTTTAATATCCATCGACTATAAATTAATTCCAGCTTAACAACTGGGAGTGGAGGGTGGGTTTTATACTCCTCTGAGCAAGTGTGTTGCGGTTGCAGTCGCAAGATAGAATGCACGAAATGGTGCGGTGTGAACCCCGAGACAAAATGATGGCGGGAAAAAAGTGCCTCGTGACTGGAAGTAACCTCTGACGGGGGTTAACGGCCAATGCTCAATTTCCTGTCAACAACTTAGTTTTCCTTGTATTCACTTCAGAAAACTTTATTGTTGTCAGATGAACTTGAGACAGGACGCAAACATTGGTAGTGGTAGCTTGTAACTGCAACCAAACAACATCAAATTTATTCACCATGACCCATGGTCAGTCATGTGATCGCACACAACATTAATATTAATTTTCCAAACACAACAAATACAAACTTGACAAGTTTGATATTTTGGTTCCCTACGAGAGGGATTCATGTACAGTAGAATTGAACTTGTTGAAAATATTTTTTAAACCAATTGACATGTGGATGTCGTCGTATTAAGCCCGATATGTGAATATCGGATGCCAAAAATCTGTAAGTTGTTCAAATTCTAAAACCTGACATATTTATTTTAATTTGGAATTAGTGCGAGTTTGATGATACAATTAAGACCACACAAAGCAGATCGGTATAATTATTACTATGTCTATCTATACCTCTCAATGTTCTTATTTCAATGAGATTAATTATTAAATTTTAGCAAATTTATTCCAGCGACCTTTCGGTTCCGCCATGTGGATGGACGGTTAAGACAATATTTGAATGAGTCCGGAAAGGAACTGTTATTAAGCTATCAAATTCATAAAAATGACATTTCCTTTTCAATTTTAATTTGTAGCTAAATGTAGTACAATTTGAAAAAGTCCAAGAATGTCTACGCAAAGACGCAAAGGCAGATAGGTACACTTTAATACAATGACTGTACCAATACATTTTTATAAACACCAGTGAGATTAATTCATTACTTATTTCCAATTTTCTGATGAAAATACACCAATTTGAGGTCTTAAAAACGACCCACATAAGCAAAAGCACCCAACAAAGGACACTCATCAGGGACTTTGCCCCAACAGAAAAAGATCCCCCCCCCCCCCCCCCCCCCCCCCCCCTGATTACGGACTGATATCTATCACTGGTTGGATGGCAGAAAAGCCACAATTTCATGATAAATTCAGACTATTACAGTTAGAATAATCCTGGATGTCTTATTGACTAATCCAATCGGAATTTTTTCTATAATGTTGTTAATAAAACTGACCAAACAAATGTTAAAACGATCCCATTCGTTGGTATTTACGCTGTTTCGTCCAGACAAATTCAGACAAATTCAGAGTATTAAAGTTAGAATAATCCTGGATGTCTTATTGACTAAACCAATCGGAATTTTGTCTATATGTTGTTGATAAAACTGTCTAAACAAATCTTAAAACGATCCCATTCATTGGTATTTACACTGTTTCGTCCAATCTAACAATTTGACAGCGGTGCTAGAAGGACTATACCGAGATATCTTGTCTCAAATGTGCAATTGTATTTATTTATTTATATTTATTTTATGCACTATTAACATTATATGTCCATTGTACGAGTCCCTACTAAGTACCCCTTTAAAGGTTTAGTACATACATGTCCAACTAAAGACTGCTAGGCTCTCGCCTGTTTTATGGAAACCTGAGTAATACTGAGGGACGAACCACCGACCGGTAAACGCCGATAGCTGATCAATTAACCACTAATTGCATGGCGCCTAACCAATAATTTAATACATGTAAAATAATATGAACTTATTATAATTCAATCCTGCCATGCACTTATAGCGTAACAAACGTTTTGTGATTTTTAAAACCTATTGCATCACCCCCAATGTGATTGATTCATTAAATTAGCCAATAAGAAACAACTACATTTTGAGACCTAAATGTCCCCTAATTACTATCATTATTTATGATATGTAATTAATACTAATTACTATTATTTTAAATCAGTGACAACCCGCCATTCAGATAAACGCTGAATCCAGCCTGCAAATTATCTACAACGAGATATAACATATGTAATACCGTATTTAGGATTTATTTATTTATAACACCCTATACACCTCGTAAACCCCCGTGTGTCGGGGTGTGTGCGTCAAGCACCAAGTGTTCTGTTAAACCATGGTCGTCAATACAGGGATGATTATCTCCCGGATTATCTCTATTGAAATGATGTGTGAAGCTGATCTATGTTTTGCACGCACCTGTACTGGTAAGATTGAAACGCCCGATAAACAGAATGGTTATTGATTGCAACAACTACAGTATCTAATACTAGCTAACGGGATACATAACAACATGTAAATCAGAATTTGGTCAGTAAGTTCAGTAAGATCATTAGTTTGATAACAAAAAAGCCACCATGAACATGAAAGATCAAATACCTCTGTTATTTGGGTATTAGTATTTAGTGAAATGGATCGAAATGGGTCGAAATGGGTCGAAATGAGTCGAAATGAGTCGAAATGGGTCGAAATGGGTCAGAATGGATCGAAATAAGTCGAAAAGAGTCGAAACGAATCAAAATACGTTTGTCATGCGCACAATCATTGCTTATTTCTGTTGTAAAAGCAAAAAAAATAATATTTCGCAATTACTTTCGTAACAAAAAAAATGCTAAACGAAGCTCGTAGGACGGTCTTGGGCGATATCCAAACTACCGATGTTTTTAGATTCAAGTAAGGGCAGCCGAAGAATGAGCTATGGTTTGGTATGGTTTCCAGTTTTCAATACGATTTATTCCGTTAAGATATAGTACCGGGTTCCAAAGTGTCGGCATTCAATTATTTCCTTTCATTCTTCCGCGGCCCTTACCGAGGTTCGATGTTTTTTGCATTTCAAAGGTCAAAGGTCAATTAAAGACCGCATGGATTCATTTTGCCGCGAACCTAGAAGAAACAGTACTCGATTCATCATCATCATCATCTTCCACAACTGTGCAGAAACCTCGCACAAGTGTTGAGGTGCATTCAGGTGCATTGCTGATCATTGCAGGATCCACTCACGGCACAACTAATCCCCCCGTTATTTTTTATGCAAAAAAACCCACTATGCCCCTACCCCTTTAAGGATATTTGGTACTCCCCCTTCCTTCTCCTACCGAATGACCCCGAATGACCCCTATTTGACCTCCCCAGGATATTTGGGACCCCCTGCAAAAGAAAATGACAGCCCCCTTACAACGGCACTAATCTCCACCCCTTTATTTTCCATGGAAAAAACCTCCTCTCTAAGGATATTTTATACTCACTCCCCCTCCAAATGACCCCCCTTCCGACACTCCCCTTAAACCCGGCGCTAAAATTCCCTATTTATTTTCCATGCAAAAGGACCTATGCCCCTCCCTCTTTAATGATATTTGGTACTCCTCTCCCCTCCCCCTACCGAATGCCCCCCCCCTATTTGACCTCGGCCAGGATATTTCGGACAAAAGAAGCACTAATCCCCCATCCCGATATTTTTCATGCAAACAAAACTATGCCCCCTCCCCTCTAAGGCTATTTGGTACTCCCCCCTCCTAAATCTCCCCAGGAATAGTTTGGACACCTGCTTTAAAAGAAAATTACAGCGCCTTCTTAACGGCACTAATTCCATGCAAACATAACTATGCCACCTCTCCTCTAAGGATATTTGGTACTACCCGCCCCCACCCCCACCCCTTCGAATGACCCCTTCCCATTACCGACATCCCCATTACAACGGCACTAATCCCCAAGTTATCTTCCCGGTGCAAAAGAACCTCCCCCATCCCGTCAAAGGATATTTGGATACTGCCCTCCAGGCTCCGAATGATCTCCCCCGGGATAGCTCGGGATATTTGGGAAACCCCTACAACAGAAAATGACAGCCTCCTTACAACGGCACTAATCCCCCAACCCAATTATTTTCCATGCAAAAAAACTATGCCCCACCCCTCTAAGGATATTTGGTACTCCCACTCCTCCCACTCCGAATGCTCCCCTATTTGATAGTTTGGAAGTCCGCTACAAAAGGAAATTACTAATCCCAACCCAATTATTTTCCATGCAACAAAACTATGCCCCCACCCCTCTAAGGATATTTGGTACTCCCTCCCCTCCCCTCCACCCCTCCCCTTCACCCCCCCCCCTCCCCCTTACAACGGCACTAATTCCCTAGTTAGTTTCCATGCAAAACAACCGTGCCCCCTCCCCTTTTAAGGATGTTTGGTACTCCCCTCTCCTCCCTCCCCCTAGCGAATGTCCCCCTATTTGACCTCCCAGGATATTTCGGACACCCCTTACAAAAGAAAATGACACTGCGGCCCCCTTACAACGGCACTAACCCCCATCCTGATATTTTCCATGCAAAAAAAATGCTATGCCCCTCTCCTGGTACCTAAGCATATTTGGTACTACCTTCCCCCTCCGAATGCCCCCCCCCCCCCCCCCTTAATCTCCCAGGAATAATTTGGACACCTGCTTCAAAAGAAAATTACAGCCTTCTTACACGGCACTAAGGGGGCTGTCATTTTCTTCGGGAGGGGGTGGGTCACAAATATGGTGGGTGGGCGTCATAATTTTGTAAAATCTTAAATAGGGGGGGTTATAATTTTGTGTAGCAATTCAGATTCTAAAATTTCAAAACGTCAATTATTTTCGCGCTTCGCGCGCATTCATCTAAGCATATCCCTTAGAAATGTACATATTTACAACACCTTTCCTGTTTATTTTTTCATTATTTGCTATTTTAGTCATAAAAAAATCTAACTTCGATAGGCCGGGGGGGGGGGGGGGTCATAAAATTAGTTTGTATCGGATAGGGGGGGTTATACATTTATTAACAATGGCCATTAACATATTTGTGACCCCCCCCCCCCTCCCGAAGAAAATGATAGCCCCTAATCCTCACCCCATTTTTTGGGGGTGAGGCATACCTCTCCTCCGAAAATTTGATCTTTTCCGGGATATTTGGGAAACCCCTACAACAGTACTAATCCCCAAGTTATCTTCCATGCAAAAGAACCCCCCCCCACCCCCCTCCCCCATCCCGTCAAAGGATGATTTGATTACTGTCCTCATCCACCCTCCGAATAATGATCTCCCCCGGGATAGCTCGGGATATTTGGGAAACCCCTACAACAGAAAATGACAGCCTACTTACAACGGCACTAATCCCCCGACCCGATATTTACCATGCAAACAAAACTATGCCCCCTCCCCTCCTCCCCTCGGTACCCACCTCCAGTCCAAATACCCCTCCCCTCCCCTATATTTGATCTCCCCAGGGATAGTTTGGAAGGCGCTACAAATGGAAATTACTAATCCCCACCCCAATATTTTCCATGCAAAATAAACTGTGCCCCTCCCCTCTCCGGATAGTTGGTACTCCCCTACCCCTCTGAATGACCCCCCACCCCCCACCCCCCCCCCCCCCCCCACCTCCCCCTCTACCTCCCAGCTCCCTCCCCTACCGAAGAAAGGGAAGAAACACGACGCCCTTTAAAAAAACTTTATATTTCTTTAAAAAGAAAAGTGACGCTTTCCGATATCGCCCATGCCTATCTCATGCCCATGCGGAATGGAATACGGGCTGTCGCTTTAAAAATGCAGAAAAGACACCGGATTTTCTTCCGTTTTGTTGTCAATTCTTGACCGCCTACCAGAAAAGTACGTTCGGATTGGACACGTTCTGTATCATTTCTATTACATTTCGATCCATTCTGACCCATTTCGACCCATTTCGACCCATTTCGACTCGTTTCGACTCGTTTCGACTCGTTTCGACCCATTTCACTAAATACTAATACCCCTGTTATTTGAACATATTAATTTAATGCACACATCTATCGATGCGATGATATGACGATATTTGTGAAGTTTATAGGCGCCTATTCAGCCAAATTGGGTCGTCTGAGAGACGCGTGGCCAGCGTTGCGTCGTCTGCTTACAATCATCACGCCTGATCGGTATAGCGCCCCCAATTCTATGCTGACTAAGTTCAATTTAAAAGTGGACCCGATCGGCAAGCTCAGTGACATACCCCTGATTAACCTGGCTGCGAGTTGTATAATAGACCAGCTACTTCAGACTTTATACCTTGCTCCCATTTAGTATTTTGATTTAAGATGACAGCACTCTGACTGGAATACGATAAACCTTGAAATATAGATGCTGGTTGAATATTTGAAGAAATGGTGCATGGGTAAGTAAGATGAATGTGACTGGAGTAACGTGTGTGGCAACACATTGATGGATAGCTTCAAAACAATTATCTGCAAGTGATAAACAAGCAAACAAAAAGCAGCAAAACAAGCAGAATATACCATTTACAAGTGTTATATATAATAATTAATATATGCACACCGGGAGAACAGTGATATTATGCAGAAAGGGAAAATGATTTTGATTTTTAATTTTATATTATTTAATCTTATTTATGCCCTGATGAGTAACAGCAAACCAAAGGCTATACACCGTGAGCAAAAGCTTACCCACACTCTCGAGAAAGATTGACTGATTATTTTATCAGTAGAGTAGGTTGAAAAGGCAGAGGAAACTCATGGCATAAAAAACGTTAGGCCCGGATCCAGAACGCCCGTATAACAAACGAGGTATTCAATGAAAGGTGGCTGGCGTATCCAATCGATTCTGATTGTTAAACCTTCCAAAACCCCACTTATCGGCTTATTCTTGCTATTGTAAGGATAACAGATTTGTAAACCCAGCAAGGCAAGTAGGCCTACCTACCCAAATATCCTAACCCACATAAACGTGTCAGTTTCCTACAATACAAGATAGAACCTGAATAGGTCTTGCAGAGAAACGATCAATTTATATTTATTACATAGGCATATACATAAGATCTGTATACTGAGACCTAATCCCGATTGAAAAGGAAGAACAAATGTAACCGGATAACAAGCCCGATTATTTTAGCCCTACCGCCAATACAGCGATATTTATTGCCCATTTTTGATTAGCCGTATATGACGCAAAACGGTAACCAAATAGGTTTGGAATATTCATTGGAAATTGCAATAAAACCAAGATAATATTTCGAGGATAACAACTAATTTGGCACACATTTACACATTCTAGACATCTCCTGATTGATTGTAACATAGCATATTCTCACCTACATTTATCTGATTTGCTTGCCACATGTACACGGTATCCAGGAGCCGAATCCGACAGGTATAGAAACCCTGATATTCTTTGCCGTAGTTTGCCCTCGACTGGTGCTGATGCAGTCAGCGCATCGCTCGTACTATATGACGGCCAGCCTATGATCCAGACTTCGAATAAGAGTACATTTTCTTCCTCGTACAGAACCGAAACCGGCTAAAGATCAACCGATTTGGTATACAAATACTTAACATTTTTAAAATAATTGAAAGAGACGTACGTGAAGCGAAGAAAACGAGATCGAGCGATACAATTGATTATTTTATACTCCTCTGAGCAAGTGTGTTGCGGTTGCAGTCGCAAGACAGAATGCACGAAATGGTGCGGTGTGAGCCCCGAGACAAAATGATGGCGGGAAAAAAGTGCCTCGTGACCGGAAGTAACCTCTGACGGGGGTTAACGGGCAATGCTCAATTTCCTGTCAACAACTTAGTTTTCCTTGTATTCACTTCAGAAAACTTTACTATGATTAACATAAATTGTCTCCAATATCATGGGATGAAAAGAGCTATTCATGAAGCATTTTCAAATCTCCTTTGTAGTTCAAATACCACACTTCCAAATCCTTATCAAGGTTTTCATACCAGTATGATTCTTAAGGAATCCAAAGGTTGTAAACAATTTTATAACATTTTTATTACTGGATTAAAGGTTAAGTTTAAATGTACTGACAAATGGAACCATAAATTAGGTATATATTTAACTGAAAAAGAATGGTTGAATATTTGTCAGTATAACTGGAAATGTACTCAGGAAGTTAAACTCCGTTGGTTCCAATTTCGCCTTTTAGTTAAAATTGGTAAATCGGTCAATCCAAAATGTACCTTTTTTAACGAAGTTGACGAAAACTTTGTTCATCTCTTTTTGGAATGTGAATTTACTATAAAGTACTGGAAAGACGTTCAAAACTGGATTAATAGCAATCTGGACACAAATATTTGGTTGAAAAAAGAAATGATCCTGTTTGGAAATTACCAGTACAAAGATTATGTTTTTAACAATATCCTATTAATCCTGAAATTCAATATTTACAAAAGCAGGATAAAAGAAGAAAAACCTTGTTTTACCTATGGTAAGAAAGAGATGATAAAATGTGTATGTCAACGAAAAAACTATTTATAATGCAGATCTGAAAAATAAAGCTTTCGATATCCGGTGGCATAAATGGAAATAAGATAATTAAATTGTCAAAGTTATTGCATGTATGTTTAGAGAAAGAGGAACGATACACTGTCTCTGTATAAATTTACCTGTTCATATACGTTCAATCTAAATAACATTTTGTTCATACACGAATGTACCCCTTGGTAAATATAATGTGTACCACCACATGTTTATTTGAATTGTTTTTATGATGTAGGCCTATGTGATCTTGTAAGCGAGAGAAATGATAATAAAAAAATTGAACTCGCTGTAACTTTGCAAGTTCGCCAGCAGGAAGTCCATATAACAGACTATTACATGAATCAAGCCTTGACGAAACAAACGCATGGTACTTGGAACGCAAGGTACTTGGAAAGTTGCCCAAACCTGTAGATGGCAAATGTAGCAGCTCTTACAATGCTTTTAACATGATCTTTCATTTGCAGCGTATTGTCAATTATAACACCCAGGCTTTTGGCAGAATTGCTGATGTCAATTAATAGTCAAATCACCTATGGCTATTCTCGGAAACGATGGTGATTTCTTGAACTTGGAAGACACGTGAACCACCTCGGTCTTCGAATCATTGAACATGAGTTTGTTCCTTCTAAATAGCATTGGAACGATCGGATTGATTCAATACCAAGTATATTTATGTGTCGTCAGCGTAGGTCATGTGACGTATGCCGTGAGCACTGACAATGTCACCAATTGGAGCAGTGTACATGGTAAATATCGTAGGCCCGAGCACTGAACCTTGAGGAACTCCTTCCATCAAAAGACGTGGATCTGATAAAACTTCACCAATTTCAACTGACTGTTTGCGACCAGTTAAATACGATTGAAACCATCTCAATGGAGTACCACCGTTGATTCCGTAGCGTTCGCGCAAGCGTCTGATAACAGTCTGATGGACAGTTGTATCAAACACCGCGGAATAATCAATTAACACTAAAATGGCTTCCTGGTGATGATCTACAGCTCTCAACAGGTCATTCTGGATGCAAACTAAAGCAGTCTCAGTGCTATAAAATTGGCGATATGCAGATTGTTAAAGAACGTGCAGGCTATGTGTTTCAAGTTGTTCTTTTACTTGAATGGCACCGGCTTTCTCGATTGTCTTAAATAGACATTTCAGGTTCGATATTGGGCGATAATTCTGATACACGTTACGATCCAGGCCAGGTTTCTTTAGTAACGGTGCAACCTGAGCCGATTTCAGCGACTGTGGAATTTCACCTGACATCAATGAGTTGTTCACAATGTGTGTTATGTGCGGCAGAGTAGAGTCCAAGCAGCTTTTTAATAGACCTGTTGGTATAGGATCTAGACTACAAGTAGCAGAAGTTGACTTAGTGATAAGTTTCCTTACATCATCCTCGGTAATGTTATGAAACGATGTAAATGCTACGTTATACTTGTCCTGAACATCAACCGAAAGCTCTGGTGGTGATATGTTGTCCAGTTTATTCCGGAGATCGCGGACTTTCTTGTGGAAGAAGTCACCGAAATTATTCACTAAGACCTTTTCCGAGTCATAATCTGGTAATGCACGACTTCCCGATGGTTTTGACATGCGATTCACAAAACTGAATAGTTGACGATCACTACATTTTGCAACCTCGTTGCAATGGTGGTCACACTTAGCCTTCTCAAGCATCTGACGGTAGACTTGACATTGTTGATGGTAAATTTGTCTCTCTATCTCAAGACCAGACTTCAGCATTTTTCTCTCACACTTCCGTTTCAACTGCTTGGCCACGCGCAAATTATCACTGTACCAAGGCGCGTCGGGTCTTAGAATAACTGTGCGTTGTTTCAGAGGTGCGTGAGTGTCCTGTAAGTCACGTAAAACAGTTTCATACTGGTCCACGGATTGAGCTAGATCTTGAGATGCATTCACTCGTGGAATTTAATCCCTAATGTCCTTTGAGAATGGAATGACCGCAACCTCACAACAAACCTTAAAACAAAGATTGTAAAAGCATTGGTATGGAGCGTGCTCCTTTACGGTCTAGAGGGATGGACTCTAATTAAAGCAGATGAAAATCGCATAATGGCTGGTGAAATGTGGATCTGGAGAAGAATGTTAAGAGTTAACTGGAAGGAGAAAAGAACCAACATATATATCTTGAAAGAACTTGGTGTAAAGAGGCAACTGCTAGGAGAGCTTATCAAAAGAAAGCTGGCCTACTTTGGGCACATCATTAGAGGCAGTGGTAGCTTACTGGCACTCCACATCATAGAAGGGAAAGTGGAGGGCAGCAGGAAAAGAGGTCGTCAAAGGAAACAATGGTTCGACAACATCAGGAAATGGACTGGTATGAGTCTTATAAAGGCCAAGCGTCTGGCACATGTCAGAGTAGCTTGGAGAAAGATGATCCGGAGATGTGATCGTATGGCAGCCAATCGTCACAACTGAAGGAGGCCGAAGAAGAAGAAGAAGAAGAAGTCCTTTGAGAAACAGTCGATATCGATGTTTCGCAGTTTTAGCGAACGAATGTGTGTGACAGCAGGCGGAGGACGAGAAATGTGCTAGTTTAATCGTTCCAAAATGGCGAGAAGTTTGATTGAGAATTGTGATTCAGAATAATGTGCGCGCAAAATAAATCCATGTCGTTGCGCATATTTGTTAGTGACATTTTGCGTTTTCGCATCATAAGCATATCAGCGAGCGATGAACAAGTATGTATTGCCGCAGAAAACGCACTTGACTGCATGTGTTGTTCCTTTGCAAGTTTTCAGGTGCATGTTTAAAATCAATTGTGATTGACATTTATTTGTTTTGAATATTAGGCCTTTTTTGTTTCGAATATCGCATTCGGCCTGCCAGCCCAAATGCTTTTTAGTTTTCTAGAGATGCAATTGGGTTTCACAACCTTGCTTGTGGTTGAGTTATCAAAGTTAAGTCTCAAGTTCAGCGCAGTCATCACTTTTTGATTCTCAATTTCAGTTAAGTCATGAACCTTTAGAGTCTCGATCAGGCGCGTACGCAGGATTTTTTTAAGGGGGGTGTTTTAGAAATATTTCTATAATTATTTCACTATCCATGTCTGCACGAAGCGCTGGCCGGGACACGCTTGCGTGTCCCGGGGGGAGTTCGAGGGGGGTATCCCACCTCGACGCCAGAAGTTTTTTGAAATTCACGGTTGAAATGAACGCATTTTCTTGCATATTTTTGAACACTTATTGCAGGTTTATTCTAAGTTCAACGTTGCAACTCTCACCAAATCTTAATACTTTTGACTGAGTTCAATCCTAAAACATCATTATATACAGTAACTTAATCCGCAGGCATTGGTTCAATGTGTGTCACATGCAGGGGCGTCAATCCACATTCAAATGTGGGTGTGGGGGGGGACATAATAGGTTGCCCGTCCCAAAATAAAAATAAATTGTAATGATTCGATTTTCGAACCCATTTCGTGTGATTTAGTGGTCACTTTGACAGATATTCTATTGAAATGTTCGTTGTTGAATGTTGATACAAATCAATATTTGGTGTGGATCGAGACCCATTATAATGGAGAAACCTATAGAAGAAATGCGCGCACAAATTGTATTTCTAACACTTTAATTTTTTAATATCTTATTTATTTTTTGAGTTAGAGACCAAAAAGTGCCAAAAAATGTGATTTTTACCGCCAAAATCATGAAAATTCACATTTTTGGGAAAAAAATCACATTTTTTGGCACTTTTTGGTCTCTAACTCAAAAAATAAATAAGATATTAAAAAATTAAAAAAAACGCTCCTAGGGAATGTTATCAGGATTAACATAAAACTAGTATGACAAAAATTTGACAAAATATATTTTGAGTTATCTCTGCAGAATCTAAAATGGGTCAAAAAACGTGTTTTTTATATTTTTTTCCAAAATGGTCAATTTCATTATCATGGTTGGATTAATTGAACCCTTTCGTGCAAAAAACTGTATACGTTTATAAAGATTAAATGAATATTGAAGAAGTTACGGCAGTTTTACGGAGGCTGTACCTGAGAGTCCACAGCCCCCTTAATTCAAAAACATGCTTAACTTAAATGTAGGTAACGAATAATAATACACAATACAAGATTTTTTTAAAAAGGTATGACTTTCGAATCAAATGAAAACGTCACATATGTTTCGAAAGGCAGTTTAGACATCATCATCGATAAATACCTGTATTTTACTGCTATTTTCACTAGTAAATGTCCAAGCTTCTACCATTGATGTACAACGCACCCAAAATGTACAGCCGCGGAATGACTATCCATATAGATTTATAAATAGTTCTGGACAATTTAGGAATATATATATATAATGGAAATTTACATGAATGAGTCAACCATTAAGTAATGGACATTGTCAGCTTCCGTACAACTTGGACTTCATTCATGCTGCACTAAACATTCGTGGGTGCGTAGTGTGGTAATTTTCCATATATGTCATGATTTAGGACACGTTATTTTCCGTAGCCGCGCGTGTAAAAACCCACACTTTTAACAATTTTGAAAATGCCGCTGTCTTGATTTAGGACGACATTCAACATTAATACTAAATTATGTGATTAAAAAACACTGATACACCTTTAATCCAACTTCGCACCTTTTAACATTTTCGGTTGTCAACTTTTATTCAAATCCGAACATCTCCGTAAAATAACCCGCATTTTCACCAGTTTCCGAATTTTTCATTGACCAGAAAAAAAAAGAACTCACCTTTATTGAAACAAACCACGCACTTTGGATAATTTTACGCATAGCTTAATTTCACCATCCTTATTTCATTTTCATTTATTCAAAATCGAACATCTCGGTAAAATAACCCGCATTTTTCACCGGGATTTTTCACCAGTTTCCGCACTTTTCACTGACCAGAAAAAAAGAATACGCCTTCATTGAAACAAACCACACACTTTTGATAATTTTACGCATAGCTTAATTTCATCATTCTTATTTTTTATTTATTTATTCAAACCCGAACATCTCCATAAAATAAACCGAATTTTTCACTAGTTTCCGCACTTTTCACTGACCAGAAAAAAAAACACACCTTCATTGAAACAAACCTCGCACTTTTGATAATTTTACGCATAGCTTAATTTCATCATCCTTATTTCATTTTCATTTATTTAAAAATGACCATATATCCGTAAAATAACCCGCTCTTTTCACCAGTTTTCGCACTTTTGACCGACCAGTAGGAAAAAAATAACACACCTTTATTGAAACCACGCACTTTTTACCATTTTACTCGCTGCTTAATTTCATCATTCTTATTTCATTTTCATTTCATCAAAAACGAGCATCTCCGTAAAATAAACCCAATTTTTCACCAATTTCCGCACTTTTCACTGACCAGAAAAAAAGGTAACACGCCTTTATTAAAACCACGCACTTTTGATAATTTTATGCATAGCTTAATTTCATCATTCTTATTTCATTTTCAATTATTCAAAAACGAACATATCCGTAAAATAACCCGCACTTTTCATTGACCAAGAAAAAGGAAAAACAAACTTCTCTCAAACCCCTCACTTTTCACCATTTATCGCACAATTTATTTTCAACATTTTTATATTATTTTCATTTCTTCAAAAACTAATATATCCGTAAAATAACCCGCACTTTTGACCATTTATCGCACTATTTATTTTTCAACATTTTTATAGTATTTTCATTTCTTCAAAACTAATATATCCGTAAAATAACCCGCACTTTTTACTAGTTTTCGCACTTTTCCTTGACCAAGAAAGAAAAAAACACACCTCATCTCAAACCCCGCACTTTTTACCATTTATCGCACTAATTATTTTCAACATTTTTATATTTTTTCATTTCTTCAAAAACGAATATGTCTGTAAAATAACCCGCACTTTTGACCATTTATCGCATTATTTATTTTCAACATTTTTATAGTATTTTCATTTCTTCAAAAACTAATATATACGTAAAATAACCCGCACTTTTGACCATTTATCGCACTATTTATATTCATTATTCTATTTTAATTTCCATTTCTTCAAAAACCAACATTTCTAAAATAACCCGAACTTTTCACTAGTTTCCGCACTATTAATTGACCAAGAAAAACGAATATCACACCTTCTCTCAAACCCCGCACTTTTCACCATTTATCGCACTATTTATTTTTCAACATTATTTCTTCAAAAACTAATATATCCGTAAAATAACCCGCACTTTTTACTAGTTTTCGCACTTTTCATTGACCAAGAAAGAAAAAACACCTTCTCTCAAACCCCGCACTTTTTACCATTTATCGCACTAATTATTTTCAACATTTTTATATTTTTTTCATTTCTTCAAAAACGAATATGTCTGTAGAATAACCCGCACTTTTGACCATTTATCGCACTATTTATTTTCAACATTTTTATATTATTTTCATTTCTTCAAAAACTAATATATCCATAAAATAACCCGCACTTTTGACCAGTTTTCGCACTTTTCACTGACCAGTAGGAAAAAAGTAACACCCCTTTACAGAAACCACGCACTTTTTACCATTTTACGCACTGCTGAATTTCATCATTCTTATTTCATTTTCATTTCTTCAAAAACCAACATTTCTGTAAAATAACCCGCACTTTTTACTAGTTTCCGCACTTTTCATTGGCCAAGAAAATGAAAGAAAAACAGAAAAAACACCTTCTCTCAAACCCCGCGCTTACCACCATTTAACGCACTATTTATTTTCAACATATTTCTATTATTTTCATTTCTTCAAAAACGAACATGTCTGTAAAATAACCCGCACTTTTTACTAGTTTCTGCACTTTTCATTGACCAAGAAAAAAATTCTTCAAAAACCAACATTTCTGTAAAATAACCCGCACTTTTCACTCATTTCCGCACTATTAATTGACCAAGAAAAACGAATATCACACATTCTCTCAAACCCCGAAAAGTGCGAAAACTAGTAAAAAGTGCGGGTTATTTTACGGATATATTAGTTTTTGAAGAAATGAAAATACTATAAAAATGTTGAAAAATAAATAGTGCGATAAATGGTCAAAAGTTCAAAAATGCGGAATCTGGTCGAAAATGCGGGTTATTTTACGGAGATGTTGGGTTTTGAAGAAATGAAAATGAAATAAGAATGATGAAATTCAGCAGTGCGAAAACTGGTCAAAAGTGCGGGTTATTTTACGGATATATAAGTTTTTGAAGAAATGAAAATAATATAAAAATGTTGAAAATAATTAGTGCGATAAATGGTCAATAATGCGTGGTTTAAAGGAAGGTGTGATATTCGTTTTTCTTGGTCAATTAAAAGTGCTGAAACTAGTGAAAAGTGCGGGTTATTTTACAGAAATGTTGGTTTTTGAAGAAATAGAAATTGAATAAGAATAATGAATATAGATAGTGCGTAAAATGGTAAAAAATTCAGAGTTCAAGTAAATTATGTTAAATTTTCTCGGCCAAAATGCGGGTTATTTTACGGAGATGTTCGTTTTTGAAGAAATGAAAATGAAATAAGAATGATGAAATTCAGCAGTGCGTAAACTGGTAAAAAGTGCGTGGTTTCAATAAAGGGGTGTTACTTTTTTCTAACTGGTCAGTGCAAAGTGCGAAAACTGGTCAAAAGTGCGGGTTATTTTACGGATATATTAGTTTTTAAAGAAATGAAAATAATATAAAAATGTTGAAAATAAATAGTGCGATAAATGGTCAATAATGCGTGGTTTAAAGGAAGGTTTTTTCTTCTTAGTCAATGAAAAATGCGGGAAATAATCAAAAATGATTATTATTTTACAGAAATATTTGTGTGGTGTTTTTTTTTTTTAATGAAAATAAAATAAAAGCGTTGAAAATAAATAGTGCGATAAATGGTCAATAATGCGTGGTTATTTTACAGAAATATTTGTGTGTTTTTTGTTTTGAAGAAATGAAAATAAAATAAAAGCGAAAAGTGTGGAGTCCCTTATCTGGACATGACCATTATTTATACTTTCATTGAATATTTTATAATCCTCCTACTTTTGTCACTGCTATGGAAATATCTACATTTGGGATACAATTATTGTGGATCAAAATTTTTAAATGCTTTAGGTTCTAATTGTGTTGGTTGTTCCGCACGCGGCTATGGAAAATTCCTTGTCCTAAATCAAGACAGGTATCTAATTTTCCATCGCGTAACTGCTATTCTCACTAGTAATTATCCAAGCAATCTGCCATGAATAAACAACGCGCACCCAATTAGGATAACATATTTAATTTATTTAATTTAATCTAATTACATTTATTTGAACACAGCCACAACAGAAATACCTCCCAATTCGTCCAATTCAAAGTTAGTGCATCGAACAATCGTCACGCTGCGCCACGCCGGAGGAAAATCGTGCGCCCTACTTGCACCTTGTGAAACTACCGGCGCACTATGGCGTGACTGGTGCGTGAATAAGCTCATGATTATATCCTAGAAAATCCATCTTCTATGAACATACTATTGAATATTTTCCCTAGTAACGATTTTGCATGTGTTCAATATATAGTTCTTCTTCATAAATTCATGTATGTTGCATGTTACGATCATCACATTTCATACAAAACTCAATAATTCGAGACAAGTCAAAATCAACACAGTAAAATCCCATAGACATTTGCCTCATTAATATTCATGAGCTCATTACCGCTATTATTGCGCTATGGGAAAATTCTCACTCATCTACACCTTCTCTGAAAAAGTCCGTTTTTTAATAAGAAATTGTTATATTCACAAATGCAATATCCTATATAAGGATGCGCAGTCCTTATAAATGCCTAATACAGGGTAATTTTCTGAGTAGGTAATTTGAATTTTCAAGAAAAACCTGACATTTAAAAGACAATTTAATTATTTTGGTTTACAAATCAGTGATCCAATACACGACAGAGAACCTCGCAGTTTGTCTGTATTTCGCACGAGGCAGCACAGGGCCCTGGTAGGTTTTTAAATTACCGCGACAATGATTTGCATTCCATAATAGAATGAATATGTAATGTACAATTTTGCGAAGGTCGGTCGATATCTTTTCCATCAGTGTTGCTATGTTATTGGAGCAACATAGCTCAACAGCCTATACCACCATACAATGCAAACCCGAACTTACTGCCAGAGGTGTTTTAATTGGGCGATATCTCTATCTTTCACATTGTAATGGTCAACTTCCATTTATAAAAGACTGCGCTAAAAGTGTGATGGATTCTAGCCTAACAAAGGATTCAAACAAGTCCATTCAAAATAATGTATGCTGGATCACGCGCTAATAAAATTATATTGGGTGATAAATATTTTCTAATAGCATACATTAGGTCTCGCAAGCCGTCTCCCTAGGAGGTGCTACTACCTTGAGTATTTTCCTAACTAAAAAATGGGAAGATATTACAATTTAACCAGCCATTTTCACCAAGATGAGCTCAATGGTGTATACAAAATGTATGGTGTGCTTTGTGTACACTTCATGTCCACCAGTTTAATGTGTTTATAACCCACGTTCTATGCACACATTTCAATATGAGAGAATACCCCTGTATGCAAAATTCTAATTGCTGCTGCATGTTTTAGTTCGAAGATTTTGCTGGTTCCCAGTTCGCGACAGGTATCATTCTACAACTGAAACTTTAAAAAAGTTTTGTCTCGAAGTATCAGCTTTTTCGGAAAAAAATTCCAGTAACCTTGCCAAAACACGAGTCATGTTTTTGGTATTAATGAGCATTACAGGTCCCTGTCATAATAATTATACGTGCTTACATTTTGTAAAATAATTGATTTGTCGGAGATGATTTTCGCAAGCAAGGATACCCCGTAGCGCTATAACAGCGATGAGCTCATGAATATTAATGAGGTGAGAATTGCATGTGATTTCCCCATAGAGAAAATAGCGACCTCGGAAAGATATTGATTTTGAAAAATGTGTAGGTTACAAGGTCAAGGATAGATGAATTTATGAATCAGAAGATTTCAAGGCACCTATATAAATTAGATTTGACCTTGATATAGGTAAAAGTACAAGACTGTTTGGGGAATAAGTTCTCTAGATGGCGTGCGCAAGCAGTCTCTAGATGGCGTGCGCAAGCAGTTTTCGGCTGTAGTATATATTCAGCAATTTATCAGCACACATTTTTGGAACTGTATTTATTTGTGGGCAGCGTGCTCAAAATAGGAAACACACGAGGATCGAATCTAATACTCAGATTGACGTCTATTAGGGACCGTTCATTATTTATGGTGGAGGGGCGGTTGGGTAAAATATAGGGGGGGTCATGTAACTTTCATATGTTGAAATAGGGGGGGTTATGTAACTTTGTATTCTTAAACAGGGGGGGTTGTGTAACTTTTTTACTATAAAGATGGTAGTGATTGGGGTGATTTTAGAGGCTATTTTGGAGTGTAAACGCCTTTTTTTTTCTGCGCTTCGCGCACATTTTCTTGCGACCTTTCAACTTCAAAACATGTAGGCTACTTATGATGAGACTACTTTCGGATAGCAAATCTTTTTTGTGCACGCCCTGCTTGGACAATCTGTTGGAAAAACACCTATATAATCATCAATGGTTGAAAATATGTTCCAAAATCATACAATATGATTAAAAACGGTAATTTCTTGCATGCTTTTCACCTCGTCTCACTCTCAGCTCTGCACCAAAGCTCACAAAAGTAGAATATTTCATACGTTTTTGTTAGGATGTTCTATTTTTTTTGGGGGGGGGGGGGGTTATAAAGACTCACAAAAACCACCCAAAATGTATAAATATATGGGGTATGACAAATTTTCCGCATCGCTACGCTCGCAATGTAGTTGTAGTTAGTCATTAATTTATTGGCCGTTCAGAGGGCACAACAAACGAATCCATGGACAAAAGAAAAATACATCCCCAAGTATGTGACAAATTGATTTTGAGGGGGGGGGGGGGGGGGTTGTGTAAAAATCTATTGGTTAGTAGGGGGGGTCATGTCATTTTCAGTTTCAGCTGTAGGGGGGGTTAGGTAATTTTGACATACGAGTCTCGAATTTGTCCCAACGCCCCTCCACCATAAATAATGAACGGTCCCTTAATCCTTACATGGAGTAGAGTAATTAAAGTCCAATTTTTGTTAACTGCAACATTTTATGAGTATACCGTGTATTTCACCACAGGAGATATTATTTTGGTAACCACATCACAAACCTCAGGCAATGAGCATTTACCAATTTTCATCATACAATAAGGACACATGCAGAAATGAATTGTTTAAGCACTTCAATCCAATTGGGCAAACCTTATTTGAGTAGCCTATTGAATGTTTTGCCTTAATATTTAGGTTAACCCTTTTGCATTAATATTTGATTTTAGTTTTCACAGACTTGATTTAGATCATTCTCAAACCAACCACTATGCAATTTCGTATACCATATCAATATGAACCCGCCCCCCTCCCCCGGGATATGTATATTATACAGGGATTTGATTTAAACCTAATATACAACCGATGCCAACTGTCAAACTTGTCAATGGTGTCTGTTTAAGTGACTACGACCAACCCACTAAATTACCAATTAAACACCACTAAGTGGTTAATGCTATAAAGTGTTGTAGATAACCTGTCTGGACTATTATACATGAATTACTTTTATGCTACCCATTTCCTGATGTGTTTGCTGCCCTTGTTATTGGGTTGTATATGAGTATACCTAAATTACATGGGTAATACGAGTATATTATATACATTGTCTTATAATATTTTATTAGATATATCATAGAAAGTTGGAATTTTTATGAATTATGCAATATCAATTCAATTAAACTATAAATAGAACTCTCTAATACATTATTTAACTAATCAATATTACACTATTTAAAAATAATTACAGCATTATAAGATGTCTACAGGCCTTTTTTGTCCGATTCAGAAACTGTTGGATTTGACAGGCACTACCTATTTTATAACATAATTCATAATTTGTCTCTCTATAATATCGTCACTACCCGCGTGGCCGAGGTCTTAACACGCACTCCCTGTAGGATTGTCAACAGTTAGTAACGTATCCTGCCTGTAATCAGAAGCAGCTTTCTGAGCTGACAACTAGCAATACGGACAGAGTATGAATTGGCACTGGGTACGTGTACTTTCATAACACAGACACAGTAAAACTGTAGTGGAATACTCCAGTCGCTAGCGACTTCGTCGCTTGCAGCCGCTTCGCGGCGGGCTTCGCGCCTGCCTGCCTGTGTATAGTTATCAGACGCCGGTCGCGATTTTTTTTACTAGTCAACATTTGTATGGTCTCACATGTAAAATCAGTTGACTTTTTTTTTTATATCATTTTATTCAGTGAGTTTTGCTTTATTCCGTATTAAAACGAAATAAATAAATTTTACAAATGTTGACTAGTAAAAAAAAATCGCTCGCCGGTAGGTTAATGAAAATTGCCACTACCTGCATATAGGTATTACTAGTATTAGGTAACAGGAGTAAAATCCAATCACAAAATGAGCACACTCAAATTCAAACTTAAACAACATCCACACCACATCAGCATTCTGAAGCAAGAAGAATTAGGGTGGTCAGAGACACATTATAATGTTAAAACCAGTAGAAAAAAGTGTATGAACTAAAATGATCCAGAATGTTTTTTCCTGAAGTCATCTTGTTAAGGGGGACTTAACACTTTCCACGCGGCAGGCGGCTGCAGACGACTTTCCAAAATTTCACAAAATGTTTCAAAAATGTCAAAAATATTGACTTTCATCACCATATTTGGAATTACCTTAAGAAATGTATTACAAAAAGTACAAACATTCCTAGTATAGGTTCAGTAACGCTTGAGATAGACTTCGGAAGTTGGGAAAGGTTTCTGAAAAATCTGTTTTGTGTATGGTAAAACTAATAGCCGCGTGGAAAGTGTTAAGGAAGTTTTTGATTTTATTATTTGTATTTTGTGAGTGCTGTAATTAAGTGCTATTAATCAAATGCATATACAAGTATACATTTTTGGAAAGGAAATGGATCAGAGAATCCAAATTTGAGAAAATCACAAAATTCACTTTTTTGACCCAATTCTTTTTGTTTAACGTCCTCCACATAATGTTGAAACCTGTAGAAAAAATGTGCGCGAAGCTGGCAAAATATCAGTTTTTGAACTAAAAAGGTCCAGAATTTTTTTCCTGAAGCCATCTTGCTAAGCTTAAATATTTAAACATTGAAACTAATACGCTAAGCGCGCAAACATTTTGATTTTTAACATTAAAAAGGCTCAGTATAACGTGTTTAACGTCCTCCACATAAATATTTGTTGAGTTTTCGAGATCCATTATAATGTTGAAACCTGTAGAAAAAATACGCGCAAAGTGTGCACATATTTTTACTTTTTGAACTGAAATGGTCATGGAAAACTGTCCTAAAGCCATCTTGTTAAGCTTGAATAATGAAACATTGAAACTAATACGCGCGAAGCGCGCACAAATTGGGCATTGCTAACACTTAAATGGTCCAGTTAAATCGAGATTCATTATAAAGTTGAAACCTGTATAACAAATGCGCGAGAAGCACGCAAAAACTTTCAGTTTTTAAACTAAAATGGTCATGGAACCTTGAAACTAATACGCGCGAAGCGACCAAACATTGGCATTTTAACATTTAAAAGGTCCGGTATTGAGTTTATAGCTTCCCTCACATAATATTTCGAATATTTTGGGTGTTTCGAGACCCATTATAATGTTTAAACCTGTAGAAAAAATGTGCGCGAATCGAGCAAACAAACCCAGTTGTTTAACTAAAATTGTCCAGAAAAACCCTTTCTGAAGCCACCTTGTTAAGAGCGACTTTTTTCTAAGTTGACAAACTTTTGGACACGCCATCTCTTGGATTTTGCCTAAAGTTTGGGAGGTGAAAGACATTTAGTAGTTATGTAAAGATATGGTATTAAAAAATTCAGCAACCCTCTGTTGCCATGGTAATGGGGCCTATCTTGTTTTTGCCCATTTTAGGGGAAAATCCTCCTAATTATACTGATTTCAGCAACGAAAAAAGTACAAAGTTTGGCAGAACCCTACACCAAGGTGGTAAAATGTTTGCCCAAACTGACTTCATGAATGAGTTGCCCTGTCTTTGGTCTAACAAATAACCGATTCAAAAAAGTCAGTGTTGCCAGATTGATACCCTGTTGCCATGTTCAAATATCACATTTTGCGGAAGTTGAAAAAGTCAGATAATACCTAACCGACTTGAAGTTGCTACAGTTCCTCTCGAGGTGATTTGTTTTTCTTTGTGCTTTGTGTTTATAACAAAGACCTAATACCC
Source organism: Ophiura sarsii (assembly GCA_035610835.1). NCBI lineage: Eukaryota > Metazoa > Echinodermata > Ophiuroidea > Amphilepidida > Ophiuridae > Ophiura > Ophiura sarsii. The sequence goes on from CM069456.1 coordinate 29,429,881, forward strand.
TTTGAGTTTATTTAAGAAAAAAAATGGGCAAACCCGGCGCTTACGTATCACGTGACCTGAAGTCACACGATTTGATTTGAGAAAAATTACATAGTTGGGTATATACGGGGGTTACCGTGCACCCCCAGGAATCCCCTAAACCATTTTTTTTTATTCCTTTCATGGTCCTAAAACATATTCAGTATGTTACCAAAAAAACATGATGGTATGCTAAGGGGTTATTTAAGATGGCGTCGAAAATGGCCGCCAAAACGTCAAATTTCCTAAAATGACATATATCAATCAAAATTGGGATCAAAATGTATAGTAAAAGTATAGTTTTAATAGTGGGATGTATGTATTAGACCACTAGGCACTTATATCCAGTACTTTGGCTTTGTTAACATACCTAAATCCAAGATGGCCGCCAAAATGGCCGCCAAAAATGCCAAAATTCCATATATTGGCATATATCAACCCAACATGTATGATCAGAGTATAGTTTTAACAATGGGATGTATGTGGTAGACCCCTAGCAGCTGATATGCAGCATTTTTGCTTTGTTTACATACTTTAAATCCAAAATGGCCGCCAGAATGATGGCCAAAATTCCATGATATGGCATAATAATAACCAAAATGCATGATGAAAATATAGTTTTTAACAATGGGATGTATGTATTATATCACTAGTAACTCATATCCAGTATTTTTGTATGTTAAAACATGCTTAAAATCCAAAATGGCTGCCAAAATGGGTCCCAAAATGGCTGTGAATTTTTCAAATTCCCTAAAATAGGATAATAGCAACCAACATGTACGATGAAAATATAGTCTTAGTATGTATTAGACCACTAGTAACTGCTTGCTATCCAGTATTTTTGCTTTGTAATAACATGGCCGCTAAAATGACCATTGTATTTTAGTAAATGTAAAAAATAGTTTATTAGAGTGTGTATTTAGCATCACATTCTCCAAATAGTATGTTCTAAACTGCTAAGCTATTGCATTTAGATATAAGGCGCTTTATAAATGCTCATTTGTATTGTATATTGTATTGTATTGTGACCTGTAGTCTCTAAGTTTTGGGACCATGAAAAGAAGTCACAAAAGTTGGTTTGGGGGAGTCCTGGGGGTGCATGGTAACCCCTGTATATACCTGACTTTGTCGTTTTCCTTAAATCAGATCGTGTGACTTACAGGTCACAATACATTGGGTGTATCAGAATGAACTATACCGAGGCAATATGATTTATTACGGTATGAATTCAATCGATATTGTTCAAACCGTTTTCACATAATTTTATATCTTGCCCAAACGCCCAGCTTTCATAAGAATTTTAGATTTTTGAAAATCGGACATTTCTTATGGAAAATACAGACTTTCAATTTTGGTCGAAATGATCAATTTAAAAAATAAAAGCAGTTGACATAAAATATGCATAAGATGAAACCATGCGTTAATCATATTTGCCGATGGCTTTTGAAGGTCTGTGAATTCTTTGAGCTAACAAATTGAAAACACATTTTTCATCGATCATGTTCACCTTTATATTGCAGGTGTTTAAATTTAAAACAATAATCATTTTGTATTTTTTATATATTTTAGAAACACGGTATAGTTCATTCTGATACACCCTGTACAATACAATATACAATACAAATGAGCATTTATAAAATACTGGATAGTAGTTACTAGTGGTCTATTGCATACATCCAATATAGTTAAAACTATATTTTCATCGTACGTTTTGGTTAATATTATGCCATTTTATGGAATTTTGACCAATTTTGGCCATCAATCTGGCAGCCATTTTGGATTTAAAGTATGTAATCATATCAAAGCAAAAAATGCTGCATGAGCTTCTAGGGGTCTAACACATACATCCCATTGTTAAAACTATACTCTGATCATACATGTTGGGTTGACATGCTAATTTATGGAATGTTAGCATTTTTGGCGGCCATTTTGGCGGCCATCTTGGATTTAGGTATGTTATCAAAGCGAGTGTGTAGTGGTCTAATACGAACATCCCACTATTATAGCTATACTTTTACCATACATTTTGATCCCGATTTTGATTGATATTATGTGATTTGAGGAAATTTGACCTTTTGGCGGCCATTTTCGACGGCATCTTGAATAACCCCTTAGCATACCAAAATTATTGTTGGTGACATACTGAATATGTTTTAGGACCATGAAAGGAAGTAAAAAAAAGTTTGTTTGGGGGAGTCCTGGGGGTACACGGGACCCCGTATAATACCCGACTATGTAATTTCCCTCAAATTGGATCGTGTGACTTCAGGTCACGTGATACGTAAGCGCCGGGTTTGCCCATTTTTTTTCTTGAATAAACTCAAAGGGTATTAGGTCTTTGTTATAAACGCAAAGCACAAAGAAAAACAAATCACCTCGAGGGGAACTGTAGCACCTTCAAGTCGGTTAGGTATTATCTGTATTTTTCAACTTCCGCAAAATGTGATATTTGAACATGGCAACAGGATATCAATCTGGCAACACTGACTTTTTTTAAATTGGTTGTTTGTTAGACCAAAGATAGGGCAACTCATTCATGAAGTCAGTTTGGGCAAACATTCTACCACCTTGGTGTAGGGTTCTGCCAAACTTTGTACTTTTTTCGTTGCTAAAATCAGTATAATTAGGAGGATTTTCCCCTAAAATGGGCAAAAACAAGATAGGCCCGTTACCATGGCAACAGAGGGTTGCTGAATTTTTTAATACCATATCTTTACATAACTACTAAATGTCTTTCACCTCCCAAACTTTAGGCAAAATCCAAGAGATGGCGTGTCCAAAAGTTTGTCAACTTAGAAAAAAGTCGCTCTTAAGCTTGAATTAAATAAAACATTGAAACTAATTGGCATTTTTAATACTAAAAAGGTCCAGTTTAATAACGTTTTTAACGTCCCCCAAATTAAAATTGTTGGGACGTGACCCCGTAACACCACAGCCCCTCCCCCCCCCCCCCCCCCCCCCCACACACACACATTTGCACTGCATATGCCCTACTCTTCCTCCACCCCTACGTCCTTCTTTTCCTCCTTCTTCTCCTCTTTCTCCTTCTTCTCCTCTTCCTTTTTTATTTTTAACTCTTTTGTCAATGGAGAGGCCATGGCCTGCTGGCCCCTGGATACGCCACTGTATAGCCATATCTCAAGGGCAACCTTGACAAGTAATAATTGTTCCTAAGAAATAATGCCCTGTTCGTATACTTAATATACGGGGCGGTTGATCTAGGGACCGTCTTGAGCCCCAGTCCAGGGGAGGAGCCCTCGGAAGCCCTTGGGTTTTAGGCATTTTTTCAAATAATTAGTCAGTTGATTCATCACATCCATCTCAAAGTTGTGGACGAGTTGGTTCGTACTATGCGTCTGTTGCCAATTATGAGCGTTGCCATACCGCTGGAGGCACTCAGGGGTATGTCTATGGCTGCCCTCTATTAGCTGTCCGTAGTGAAGTCGGGTAACAGTATAGAAAAAAATACTTTTGGGGCGCTTTTCGACGTATCAAAAAACTCGCAGTGTCAACAAAACTCGCCGTGTTAAAATAAAACTCAACGTGAACATATAGTATTCTCGCCGTACAAATTTTATTCTCGTCGTGAAAATATTATTCTCGCTGTAAAAATGTTATTTTTGCTGTACAAATAATATTTTTGCTGTAAAAATATTATTTTCGCTGTAAAAATATTATTTTTGCTATAACAATATTATTCTCGCCGTGTTTAAAAAAATCTCGCCGTGTTAAAAAAAACCTTTCCGTGTTAAAAAAAACCTCGCCGTGTTAAAAAAAAATCTGCTATTTTCACTATTAATTATCCAAGCTTCTGCCATGAATAAACAACGCTCATCCGAATGTACAGAGGTTCCAAAAAAGGCGCTGTAAAATTGTTCAATTATTTTGTTTTTTATTAAAAAGTGAGGAAAAAAGGTGATTTTTTATATTTTATATTAAAAAATGAGGACAAGTAGTAATGTTTAAAAAAAGGCAAGTATACATTTATGCCCCCCAAAGGATGAACGCAGTAACTACATATTTGGGGATTTTGAATTTTGTTGTTGTTGCATAAATGGGTACTAGGGACACAGAGCTTTCATATTATGACAGATTTTTAAAAAAAGGTTTTTTTTTATTATTTCCGAAAATGCAGTATCTACATAAATTGTTCTACTTCCGAAAGTAAAAACGCAGTAGCTACAAATGTGTCTAATTCCCAAAGTAAAAACGCAGTATCTACAATGATCATATATCCACATAATTGCTTTATTACTCAAAATCAAATAGATAGTATGACTTTGTTTGGTTAATTAGTCAAATTAAATATCTTTACAATACAATAATTGAGTCGCCGAAGGCTGACTATATAGTTTTGTTTTGCCATTTTAAGGGTGTTGCTCTAGCCAAATAGTAAGCCCAATGACGCGAACGCTAAATTTACATAGAAGTTGTACGGTAGAGCTCTGTTTCGATTTCCAAACACACCCCGACGTCTGCGTCGCGCAAAATATAGAGTTATAGGTACTTGTGAGAATAAATAATTACATTGATAGGTAAAATATAGGTGTCTAATTATCCCGAAGTTTGGTCGAGATTCAAACCATCCAGGAAAGTGGTATAATCGATGGTTCAATTGTGATTTTGTACGATTTTTTTTAGGAGAAAATGCGTAACGAGTCGGTCCTGTGAATATTGTAGAAGACACCCACAAGGTCGTGTAACGCAAAATATCGAGTTACGGGTGTTTGTTAGACTAAATAATGCTATATGTAGGTAGAGTAGAGATTTCTCTTTTGTTGGAGTATTTTTTCGACATTCAATTCATCCAGGAAAGTGTTGTAATCGGTGGTCCAATTGTGAACTTGTAGCATGTTTATGAGCAGAAATTGCGTAACAGCCATTTTGTTTCTATTTCCAAAAGCATCAATAATTAGGCATCCTGACGCGTCGTCCAAAATATCGAGTTATACGCGCTTGTTAGAATAAATTATGGTATATATAGGTAAATTGTAGGGTTCTAAAGCACTGCTTCTGTTTTCGAGATTCAATTCATCGAGGAAAGTGGTACAATCGATGATATTTGTAGCTGTCTGCTGCATGTTTTTGTAGATAAAATGGCGTGTTACAATATATTAGGCTGGTGGTGCGGGAAATAACGCAACGGCTGCCACATTGATCGGTGCCACTGTACACCGACTCTCATTACCGAGATTGAAGCCTCTGAGTGTGATAGCGCCCTCGACTTGCGAGTCACCTCACGCGTTTCATGTGTTATCAATGATAGCGTTGTCAAGATAGCGCCCTCCCAATACAAGTAACATTTTGCGTACCCACACGCCCATATGGTGATAGGTTGCTGCTTTGTTATCCCAATTTCCCCTCCTATTATATTATACTCTCCCTGGTTTGCTTCCAAGCCAATTAGTCAGTATGGGTTTCACCCAAAAGCCAAGCAAATGCCGCTCGCTCTCCCTATGCAGCGGGAAACCAACTGTAATTGACTTTAATATTGGGGAAAACATTGTAAAAACTGTTGATCAGGACCCTCAACGTTTCCTTGGCTCGCTGATAACATTCAATGGTAAAGAAAAAGATGTGTATGACATGATTGTGGGACGACTAAACAATAAATTGTACAATATTGAGCAATCGCTGGTTCGCAATGAGTTCAAATTGGCTATATACACCCGTTATTGTCTTCCTTCCTTAAGATTTTGCCTCACTGTTCATGATCTCACCAAAACCAGCCTCCAATATCTCGACCGTAAGGCTGAGCAATACTTGATACGCTGGCTGGGGATCCCCAAACATGGGGCTAATACAGCTCTTCTGCATATGCATAGAGGTCTTAACATACAACGCATTTCTGATGTATATAGCCAAGCCCATTGCGCCTCATTTAGTAGATCCAGATGTAAAGCTGACAGCGTAACAAATATGGCTTTAGACCTTTTAAAAGCTTCAAAGATCTTAAAAGCTTCAAAGAGAATCTGCCTGGCACCGAAAAATATCCATCACCAAACAATGTGACCGTATTCATGGGCTTGCCACTGAGAACATGGATAACCAGGGGCGGACTGGCCATTGTGGCGTTGTGGCGATCGCCACATGGGCCGCTTGGTGTTGGGCCTCTCAGGGCCGGTTACTCAAATTTTGTGTCCGTGCGAAAATTGTTGACTGTGCGAAATTTTGTGACCGTGCGAAATTTTGTGGCCGTGCGAAAAGTTGTGACTGTCCGAAATTTTGTGACCGTGCGAATTTTTTTGAACCATACCCCCCCCCCCCCCCCCCCCCCCCCCCCCCCCCCCCCCCCCCCCCCCCACACCACACCACTTACGTGAAATTCACGAATTGACTGACTGGGAAAAAAATTGGGGCAACCTTTTACGAAAATTTACTACCGGGACGACATACTTCTGCCTGACATGGTCAAAAAGGGCCGCTTTAATAATTTTGCCACGGCCGCTTTCAGGTCCCAGTCCGCCCCTGTGGATAACAACACATGGGGAGCCGTCAAACCCAGGATCCGGAGAGCCCTCAATGCGGAATCTGTTACATATTGGAAATCCGTTGTCGAGCCTCTCCTGAGCCAGGGTGAGACCGCCAAGTTGCTCGAAAAGTGCGAGTCAGATTTGACATGGAGATCACTGATATACAATCTGCCTAAAGGGATTCTTAAATTTGCCATCAATGCTTTAATTGATTCTCTACCGTCTTTCACCAACTTGAAACGATGGGGCAAACGACTTACGGACAGCTGTCCTCTCTGTCAGAGCAAAGGTACCCTGTTTCACATCCTCAACAATTGTCCACGAATGCTCAATAGATACTTATGGTGGCACAACAATGTCCTTCATATATTACTCGCTGCCTTCAAAGACAGTGAAACATACAGGAACGGCGATCTAAGTATCTTTGCTGACATTGAGAACTGCACTATAGGTGGTGGAACCGTGCCTCCGTATGTCATTGCCACATCGCAAAAGCCGGACATCGTTCTGGTTTGGTCTACTGAGAAAAAAGTCATCCTCTTCGAATTGACCGTGCCATTCGAACCCAACATTATTAATGCCCATCAAACAAAGATCGACCGATACTCATCTCTGGTCTCTAACATAGCTGACACAGGCTTTGATTGCTCATTAATCGCCATTGAGATCGGCTCAAGGGGTTTGATTGACACGGACAATAAGAAGAGGATGACTAGTATCTTCAGGCAACTGAAAAGTTCCACAACATATTCTGAACTCAAAAACAAAATTTCAAAATCCGTTCTTACCTCTTCATATTCCATCTACAATGCCAGACATGAGCCGGAGTGGAACATCCAGGAGCTCATTTAGATTTGTTTTTTGTTTTTTGTGCCGCCATGATAGTTTTTCATTTTGTTGTTTTTGTTTATAAATTCCGTTGTTTTGCTTTCTTTGAGTACTGTATTAATTTGTATGTTCTTGTGTTATGTAACTCCCATGCCTGGGGTCAGCATAGGCCCTAGATGTTCTTGGGTTTGTGTGTTTGCTTCTTTATATTATTATAATAAAGATGATGAAATAAAATATACTCTCCCTGGTTTGCTTCCAAGCCAATTAGTCTCTTACTGAAAATAAGCTAGGTATTAGGCCTTGATACAGAGTGGGTTTGCGTGAGTCACCACCTTTGTGTCATCGTTATGATGAAGGTCAAAGTTGATACAGCGCAGCGTGTGTTGCAGACGACGAAAATGGCGAAGGAATAGTGTCAGTGTGTGGACGTGAGTTGTCGTGTCTCAAATAATATTGTTCAACCCTTCATTCATTAAGTCTTAGCCAATTTGGCCGATTTGATGTTCAATTCTTCGAACAATTTTGATTGAAGTTAAGTTTTATCTCAGTAGCGGGCCTAGCGGCAGGTTTTATTCCGTTTGCGGTCGTCTCGTAGACGTAGTAGTAGGATCATATATGAAGGAAATCTCATGCATATGAAGATGATGCCAAGATGATAAAGGACTGTTTTGTTGCTCACGACGTTTTGTTGCTCACGACGGTCGGTATACGGCAATGGAACGGTATGTATGACGGTTGTTGTGTGCTTATTTTATTGTGTTATAACTTAACTTCGTCTGATAAACAACAACAGTAGTGTGTTGTAGACCAAAGACATGTATGAATAGTTGCGATGCCGATTCATGCTTTCATTCCATAGCTACGATCAAAAGTCAACACTCAAGACTCTCAATCTCATTTAATATCAAGTAAGTTGGCTTAGGCCCTATCATGAATTTGATTATGAATGATAGTGTGATTGAAATAGGTCTGAAAATAACAAGCTGACGATCAAAATTCAAGTTTGCTTTTATAACAATGAATTCTTGATCAAAACGTTTATTCCAGTCACGCCAGCGTTTATCCAAATTTTGAATTTGCAGCATGAAGAGCCTTGACAACCACGCCACAACGCGATCGTACGTGACATCAATAAACATGAACTTACATAATTGTCCAATCACGCAGCGTGGGGTCTTGTTGATTGGGGCCGCGATCGGACAATTACCTATTTGTTTACAAGTACGTCACCTCTTGCGGTTTTACTGCGCCCTTGTCACACGATTGACGCGGTCACGCACAATACGCCCCAGTCGCATGGGACACTGAAGAATAGTATACGATTTGATCGAGAATTCTTTGTTTTGATATAGGACCGGGTCGTACAAATTGCAAATATGACGTCCCGGGACATTCATGTACGGACGGTCCTTGCAGAGCAAGGCACCAGTCCCGGCCAGGACAAAGTGTATGCCCCGGCTCCAGTCTGTGGGTCGCTTAATTTCTTTCTGCAAACATAACCGGATGGATTTCTACTTGTTCCCTATGTGTTTTTAGGCTTATTCCATCAATTCAAGCACATCACATCTCTAATGTGTATCTACAATGTATACGTCCGGGGTGTACATTTGTGTACCCTAGCGTAAGCCCCGGCTGCGAATTTATTAAACGTAAACAACATTTAGCCAAACACTGTATACTAGGAAAAAAATCACGTATAAAGTGGGGAAGACTTCAAATATATAAATCCAAATCAGCACATATAAGGCCAAATAAAAATAAAAAACAGTTTCTCGTCCCCGCCCGCTTCCTTTTTGCCTTTTTTTTTAACCCCAAAACACTTTTTTAACCACAAAAGGTATCTTTTTTTCAATGTTAAGTCAAATAAATGTATAAACATCTGTATTTTGTCTTTCCTTTTGTTTTCAACAAAGTTGTAGCCAATACAAGTCTGAAAACGGTAGTAGAAAAGGTGGATGTCATTTAAGAAACAACAGCAACTGGAAAAAAGGTCGAAAGCGGAAGTATTTTTTTGTTGAAAATCAGCCCGCCATTTTGAAAGAAGAAAAAAAGAAGACCGGACGAGAAGAAAAAAAAGTCCGGACGAGAAACTGGTTTTTTTTTATTTGGCCTAAATCACAGTTGAAACAGGACAAAACAGATGACAACTGCAGAGACAATTTGGCAGGCATTCTGTCAGAGCAGGAGCAACTATACAAATACAATGGACATGTATGATGTATCAGTCTCATCATATAGGCCTATTATACTATACGCTTTTATATTCCGTCAATGTATCAAATGTTGTAAATGGTAAATAATATCGCGCCCGGCTAGCGGGGGCACAGTTTGTACGTCCTGTACACTCCCGCGCATAGCTGGGCACCGGTAGGCCTACATTAGCGATGTACATTCGCCATTTCCCAGGTTCCCGAGAGCCGGGCTTACAACAAGTGCATTTTAACAATTATTTATTTTAATTTTTATGTTCACTTTTACAAGGATTTCAATATTTTATTTATAAAAAATAAATTAAAAAAATAAAAATAAAAATCGCATTCCGCATTAGGTTTTGAAAAAAAAACTGAAGAGCTTTGAGACAACAGATTTTTTTTAATATAGCCTTACGGGACGTCTAGCAAGACAGCACCGGCGTCAGGGATAGCACTGGATCAAAAATGTGAGAGGTCCCATGACATTTTTAGGACCCCGTAGGACTTCAAAAAACAAATTTAAGGGGTCCCCAAGAAAATTGAGGGGTCCTGAAGTTTAGGTATTTGAACATTTTACTTTTTTATGGACAGTTTTGATGAATTTATATTGTGAGCAAAGGATTGATATGTAATTTACAGAATTTCTTAAGGTTTCCATTTCCATTCATCGTCAAATTTAAGGGGTCCCTTCAATTTTGATCGGGACCCGCAAGTCTTTCTAATTTGAAACCTGATGCGTCACTATAAGAAAGTGAGAGGTCTAGGATGCGCAGACGCGTCAGAATGCGACCCCTGAGCGGCGTACATATTATTTGATCATTAAACATGAATCATGATAATCTGAAGCAAAACTTTGACTAATTTTATTCAGAAAAGTTGAAAAATATTGAAGACAGCACCGGTGTACATATTATTTGATTATTAAACATGAATTATGATGATCTAGCAAAAGTTTGACTAATTTTATTCTGAAAAGTTGAAAAATATTGATAGATGAAACACCGCCTACATGTACATGTAGACAGTCGGTGTCGTAAGTTTACTGTAGCAGGAACAAATAGGGGATCCTACAAAAATGTAATTCAAGACAACTATATTGGAAATTTTATAGAATACTTTTGAGATATTCAACCAAGACACTCATTCTTAGCAAATAGTTTGACTAATTTTATTCAGAAAAGTGAAAAAATGAAAAAATGTTGATTGAAATATCTGACGTCCACTAGTTAGTTACAGTAACAGGTAACTCAATACTTAGAATCAGTAGTTTGATAAGGTCGAGTGATAATGACATGAAATTTCACAGGTCCTCTATTTACTAGGATTAACGCCAAGTCAGATTCTTTCATTTCATACATGTAGCTCTCAGCACAGGCGTTGCATCCAAAGGTTAAACATGGCCTTGTCTAAACTACGAAAACTAACATGTTACAGTTGGCTTCATAAAATTAGTATTCATAATCATATACTATTATGGGAATAAGGCGATCAAAATTCAAGTCAGCTTTCAAGCTGAGCTTTCTTGGAATTTGAAATAGGTTCAGCTATTTTACACATGATATCTCAAGCAAAAATTTGACTAATTTTATTAAGAAAATTGGACAATATTGATGAAAAGTATCTGATGCTGATGCTTTAATTTCATAGCTCTGAGACAGCTATCATCATGATTCATAGCCAGGGTTGTAGGTAGCCACATTTTAGTGCCGGCTAAAATCGCACACATTTATCGCCACTCTCTGGCATTCTGAGCATTTTGTGGTATTTGATGTACATTTACTCAATTTTTGAGTCTGAGAGCTGGTTAATTTGCCTGAAAATTGCTGCGAGTGCCGGTTGTTTAGCCTTAATTAGTGCCGGTTACCGGCCGGCACCGACCAGTGTAGGTACATCCCTGTTCATAGCTAGGTCTTGTCGAAACAGGCATGCAATAATAATAGGCCTAATATAATTAATGAATTTATTGAGGGTAATTACGTTTATTTAGGGTACCGTCGCATAGGATGGGGATACTTTGAACCTTGATAAAGTTGTTTTTTTAGAACAACATATTATTTATACCCTGCTACATAATACTTGAAGTATGTTGTTAGAACTAGACCTAAACACACCACCCTGCAGGATTTATTATTTATTTTTAGGTATTTTTAGGATATTTACATGTTTTTCCCAAAACCACACGACAAAAGTGGATTCAATAACCAAATACCAACATTTGAATCTCAACCAACACTGCAAATCACAACAGACAGTGCCATTCTCAACCGACAGTGCATGTCTCAACCGACAGTTAAGTCCTCAACCTACGTCTAATATTGCCCCCCCCCCCCCCCCCCCCACCTCTGGCTACGCCACTGAACTTCTTGTGTATATTGCCAACAATGGACTAGGTAATGGATCTTGTTTTAACGAGAAGTGGTTTTTTACCCAAAAAAATTATGAATTATTAGAGGGTGACAATACAAAACATCAAAAACACTTTTTTTTGTCAAATTTGACCATGTAATGTATTAAACACCTTTTTTTAAACACTTCAATAAACTATAAGAAACCTTAATTAATGATAGGTTGAAATATCTTGGGGAGGGGTAGCAGGAAGAAAGCAACAACCGAAAAAACATGACCCTCACCCCCAGTCCCTTGATACTAACAAGTTATGACCCACCCTCTTGAATGTAGACGTTGGGCGTATGATAGTTTTGACCCCCCCCCCCTCTTTAATTTCCTTAATTTTTTTTATTTCTTTGAAAAGTTATGACCCCCGTGTTCTGTGCCCCCCCCCCCCGTAACAATAATGAACTGTCCCTAAGTTTGCACAAGATTTTCACATGTGACCCACTCTAATATTGGGGGGGGGGGGGGGGGGGAACAAACTATAGATCTAGAAAGACTTTAATTTGTGAAACAAAAAAAATATGTGAGAGGCAAGATTATACTACATTTACTAGTCATAGTTCAATCAGATCAAATTTGGTGAGAAATATATTCTATCCGTGCGCAAATCCAAACGTATTATAAGCAAGATTTTGGCATACGCAAGCGTTACACATACAATGACACTGCGAAACTTTGGGCCATATTGCGCCATGCAAGCGTTTTGAAAAATAATTGTACAAAAATTGGTCAAAGTATCCCAATTGTACGGTATGCTAAATTCATAAAATATTTGTATTGCTAAATTTAGCGATTAAATTCAAGTGGACAAAAAGAGCGCATAAACACTAAGAACATCCTGATTTTATTGAAAATTGGGTTAAGGGGACACCAAATTTCTTATCATGCTGTGTATACATACCGGGTGGTTCAAAAAAATGTTGACCCAAGTTCAAAGTAATTTTTCAACCACAGTTCAAAGTAATTTTTCAACCACAGTTCAAAGTAATTTTTCAACCACAGTTCAAAGTAATTTTTCAACGACAGTCAGAGAATTTGTGTTTACTTGGTCTTGATCAGCAGTAAGTTTTGAAATTATCCTAAAAAAGCGGTAAATTTATCTTGGTTGGTTCTTCAGATATGGTTCATACAGAGAGCATGCACAAAACTGCCTTGTCCACAGGAGCGTCCTTTAGTAGAGACAGAATGCACAAAGTGGATTTGTCACAAATTGTAAAAAAAGGAGAAAAAGAAAAAAAAGAAGACATCTGAAACATCTGTCTGGAGCATGACATTACCTACCTACGTACCTATGTTTCTTTGTTGACTGTGAATGGCACATAAACATAGAGATTGGGATACTTTGTCAGGACGGGCTTTTCAATACTGAATCTAGAAAATGCTGTTTTGTTGAAGACAAAAATTAAATGACGCTCCCGTGGACAAGCCAGTTTGTGCATGCTTTCTGTAATGAACCATATATTTTACTTTAAAACACAATCCAAGAAACTAGAGGAATCGGTGGCTGTACAGCGACGAAATGAAATCAGCGTGACAGACGGGACGCAAATTACACTCAATTGTTTGAAAAAAACTTTGAACAAAAAATGCTATCTGTTCTCCTATGAATTTTATGCTTTTCTCTTTTACTGTTATTTACTTATATACAAATAATCAGAAAACGCATGATTTTTTTTTTAATTCAAAACATGGAACTGAAAAATCCTGGCTCTTTAAAGTTGTGACAGACGGGACCGTGACAGACGGACACTTTTGACACGTTTTTGTAGTGATTTTAAGACCATGCAGTGCTAAGATGATCAAACATAATTTATGGAATTTTGTTTTGACTCAACATTAGTAAACAAAATGTCACATTGATCAGTATAACATAACCTTAGTCATCATAAGAGACATCTTTTGGGATGTGAGTCAGCCTCCAACAAGCACTATCCCAGTATCACTGAAAAATGCTAAAAATCAAGATTTTGCCATGTTTCATGTAAAAAATACACAACTATTTCATGTTTTATTTGTGACAGACGGAACATTTTCAACCTGCCTTATCTTATAATAAAATAATTTTTCATCTTTCGGGTTAAATTTGATCTTGTGATGGAAAGGAAAGGTATCATACTTGATATTCAACCTAAAATAATTATCTTTCGAACATCAGAACTGTAGCAGAAGGGCACAGAGGGGAACTCAAATGTTCATGACAAAATTCGGGGAAAAACTATATTTCCTATTTCCGCAAACTTTAACCCTTCATAAAAATAAAACCGAATGCAGCAGAAGAAAATCAAAACAAGTTTCTGAAAGCTTGATTAGTCTACTTTCACAGAGAATGTTTCAATGGTAAAGAAATTACTTTCAAAATTCATGAAGGTGCAATCCTTACGTGGAAATGGCCTGCTGATCAAGACCAAGTAATTTACACAAATTCTCTGAAATGTGGTTAAAAAAATACTTTAAACATGGGTCAACTTTTTTTTGAATTACCCGGTATAGGTCCTTATCAAATATTTTGTTGTGCCATTTTTCTTTTTAATTTGTATTTGTGGTTCATCTTACTTTTATTCCCAAGAAACAATGTTTGGCATGTAAACGACGTAAAGCGGAGACCAAAGCTACATTGTACATTATTCAAATTCTGAAAGAAGTGTTTTATTCAGTACTCAATGGACTCATACCCTACTCCAGCTATAAAATGATGTTGAATTAAGAACTATATAATTGAGTTCAGCAAAAACTCTCAAAGTAATCACAAAGTCTGTTTCGCATACTTGGGAAATACATACATGCGATGCGATTTTAAATGCGGATATCTAATTTTGTTATTTTGTTAATTTTTTGCCCACTCTCTTTTGTTGGTTTTTTCGTTGCTCTTTCAGAAAAAATTTGGTCAAATTTTTTCGGACAACTATGAAAAGAAATCCCACAATTGGGCTCATCCCGTAGGGTTATTATGCGGCAAAAGTGACTCTGCATACTTATGCGCGCGGGGTATGTGAGACAGGTTTTTTTCTTCTTTTTTGAATTTAATTCCAGCACCCCTAATATTTAAAATTAAATGCGCCGAGAAGAAACAAATTTGGCACATACCGTTCCATGTATCGCTTCAGGATTGGCCCCACTTTCACTAAGCCATTGATACATTCTTATATTAGTCTTGCCTTTTTATTTGTAATCCCATTTATGTTTACAGATCGTGATGAGATTAGTATAGGAATGGTGCTTTTATCTACTACATGTAACTTGTTTGACTGTGATACAGTGCCTGCATATATGATGGTGGTATACCTTCAACATCTCTTTGCTTGCATTATGTGGATTCATCTGAAGGTATGTTTGTTTCCCTTACACATGGTTCACTATGAAGGTGTGCCCACTGTACATTGTCAGTGCTTGGATGTTAATGCTGGCCCCATTCATGACTATACTCTATTTCTCTTCTTCTGGACAGTGACGTAACTTTACAGGCCCAGCATTTCACTACAAATTATGAAGGTGTACTTTTGGACATTGGTACTATTGGGTGTGCTTTTGAAGTTCCTCAAAACTGCACTACATCAAATGCCTTTCATAAGTCAAAGAAAGCCAATTATGTTTACTATCATCAAACCTACTCGCCACTATATTTTTTAAGGTAAAAACGTACGAGGTTAATGCCCGGCCCCAATGATCATAACTATACTATATTTCTCTTCCTCTGGACAGTGACGTAACTTTACAGGCCCAACATTCTACTTACACATTTTCTATTATTATACACATGTGTGTATGTCAATACCTCCAGTGGCCCATGGGTGCACTCGTTGATGTGCTGCAATGCACTCACGCTGGCCGACCGGCACACTAAAAAAACAAAAACACTTTTTTTCTTTCTTTTTCTATTCTACATGGATAAAACCAATAAAATGCCTCATAAAATAAGAAATTATGTGGCAGGAACCCCCAAATAGGCCAAATTGCATTACAAAAAACCTTTAAAAAAACCTAAGCAGGCCCCTGGACCCCGCGCCGTGATCCGCTGCGTTCCGTTCGCTACACTCACTCCGCTCGCAATCAGTAAAATTAGCCGGCACTCAAATTGCCTTGGAGACAACCCTGTTATAGACATTGACTAACCCCAATGATATTGTATGGTACACATAAACATGATGAACATGCTAAATGCTTAATTTCTATGCCCTTTCTTTTCTGCAGCTCTGCCAAACTAAACTGTAGCAAACTGTTCAGATGACACCAGCATTAAAGAGGAAGTGCACACTGGCAGTAAAGAGGAAGTGGATGGACACCAGCAGTGAAGGGGGCACTACTGAAAGAGATAATGGACAAAGCTATAGATTGGGACAACATCTCAGGTGAGTACAAACTATTATGACATGACATGACATGACACACTCAATTTGAATGACAATGAAGTAACAAAAACATTTGGGTTTCCTTTGAATTACCATATCATTCATTTGAAGTATTTGACATTGTCTATTGACTTTTTTTATTATCAGGTTCTGCAATTGGGTCTCCTGCAATTCAAGACCATACTTTTGTTGCTCTCCAACTGAAGACATTTTATTGCTGTCCAACTGAAGAACATTGGACAAAAGGGAAAAGCGAGATGCATGTTGCCAAGGTACACTTTATAAAACAATCAGTACATTAATATTAACCCTAACCCCGGTTTAGGGTTTTTGACCGGGATCACAATTTTCGAGGAAAATACACCAAGTAAATCTCCGGGAACCTGCCGGGATTCGATCAAGAGACCCTCCGTTCTCAAGCTCCACGTCCCAACCACTAAGTCACGGCCGGCCCTCAGCTACACATTCGCGCAGTATACTGCGCTTACTATATAGGCTCGGTTGACTACGTCATCGAAAACAGACGACGCATGCGTTTGGAGAGGGACTTTTGATTAGCATTTTTCAGCACTCAGGGGGGGGGGGGGGGGGGAGGGGGGGGGGGTTAGGGTTAATAGTGTTGTATATTAAAATATGTTCTATTGCTAGTCATCTAAAGTTAAATGAAGACAAAACAGAAGTTCTGCATATCACATCACACTTGAGGCCCAGAGATTGTAGGCCTATTTCATAAATGTGTGTTGACGATGCTGATATTGAACCGTCTTTAAATGCACACAATCTTGATGTTCTTTTTCAAATGATCTCAAAATGGAATCACATATTCATTAAGTAAAAGTCTGTTTGCTTCACATGCACTTTACAAAATCAACCAAATTCATCAGTTTCTTGATCAACAAACTAACTGTTAAATGTATGGTTATTACTATTGTTAATCAGATACTAATTGTCCTTATGTTTGTATATTTTGAAACACAGGTAACATCAATCAATGAAAATGATGTATGTTTTACATGAAACAGACCACCAACACTTGCTACATTTGGCCTGAAGGGGATGAAGCATTCTACAGACACCCACTAAGTGACATCATTCGTTCTGCCCACTCCAGAATATGTGATGGTTGTTGGTTCATGGTTGTTAAACATATTCCATTTGAACCAGGCCTAAGAACTTTTTAAACACAGGGTGTGTTCCCCAGTACAGCTTTGACATAATGCAACTCCTTCAGCTGAAATAGAGGCTAAGTACTGTTGTAGTAACACTATGTCAAAGCTATTTCGGTCCATAATCTTGTTCAGGCATGAGAATTCTCCTGGATAAAACAGGAATTGTGTTGGCTTTTTTAAAAAATAAAATCTCATTTGTACCGTGATTCCAGTTTGTGGCACAATTTATACACATTTTTACAAGTATTTTATTAACTTTTGAGTCCCATGCCTGATGGTAGAAGCTACTACTGAACAAGACCTCCTCCTGCATGAAAGAGATGACAATTAGCACAATCATGTAGGAATGTAGCAATATCACAACATTCATCAGCCGGAGAACCAGTAGTACTGCTTCAAAATGGATAACAATATTGTAGTCTTCACATATGATGAATGATTAATTATGTGCTATATGAAGTTTTGCAGCTATGATTGAAAGTGATATTAATGGACTCTAAATGATGTGATCACTTTATAGCAATAACAATAATGGGCAAGAGTAGTTTTAAACTAACCAAAATTAACTTTCCAGAAATGACAGATAAAAATAACAACACATGTATGTAAAAATGCATGCATGATATATGTTTGATAATAAAGGGTTTATCTATAGGCCAAACTTCAATATTAAAACAATCACATGATGTAAAGCTTCAAATATTGGCAGCACAGATTTTTTGTAATGATAAAGTTTCTTGTATAAGAAAATTTCAATTTTCCAAATATATAAATACAAGCCATGCTTTACGGTACTTACCTTGTCAAAAAGTGTTGCGTGTGACTGTGGTCCATCATGTAAGTTTGATTATGGTTGCGAGTTTATTATCAACATACCATAACTATATATCAACATACCATACATGGTCGCGAGTTTATTATCAACATATCATTATCAACATGCATGAGGATTGTACATTTTGACAATTTTGGAAATTCCGAATCTTCATACATGTACATATACTTGCAGCTTTGTAAAATAAACCAGGTGTTTATTAAAAATGTGCCTGCAAAATCAGTACTCAAACTCAATAGTCTTTGGTCATCTTCAATTCCTGAAATGGCTAACCTTTTAGGAACATACTTTATTCTGTTTGTGTTTAACAAAGCTAGATGGAAGATTAAGGGGTAGTCCAACATTATCACCATTTTCATATATGTACAGACTTAACTTAACAAATTTATGGCTTGAAAAAAATTCCTGCCTCTCAAGATCGCCATTTAAATTATGTACGCTTAGGGTATTTTTTAACCCCTCCCCTGTTACGTACGCTTTGTACATAAATGTATGTGAAAATGATGGACGACCCCTTAAAACATTTGTAAGAGATCATTGTAACCAGCGTTCGAAATAAGAAAAATATATTGGTCATCCACCGGATAACCTAGGTTGGGAGTTTGGTCATCCGCCAATATTTTTGGTTATCCGCATTTTTTCAGTGGCAAGCTCAAAAATCATATTTTAAGCGAGACTTCATATATACACATACATATAATTATTGACAACTCCACATTACCTCTATGCTCCATAAACAACTTTCTCTTTATTTTACAATCTCCTCTCTGTTAACTACTATATTTCTTCAGTCACTTATTTGTTCTAGTCGTCACGTTCTTTCAGTACGTCTCTCAATAGGACGACCAGCTGTAAGCCCTGAAATGCATCCTGAATCCTGATGATCCTCTTCTTCACTCGTTCATCTCCCGACTCCATTGGATCTGTATCCAGGTCATCCTCATCTGACTCAGCATCATGTTTCAAAACTGCAGGGTCGGTGTCGTCCACTGTGTCAGTGTCATCCTCATTTACAGCTTCTAATGCATCCTGATGATCCTCTTCTTCATTCCCATCTCCCAACTCCATTGGATCTGTATCAAAGTCATCCTCATCTGACGCAGCCTCAAGTTCCACAACTGCAACTGCAGGGTCGGTGTCGTCAGTTGTGTCATTGTCATCCTCATGTGCAGCTTGTATGGGTTGGTTCATTCGCGACCATGACATGTTCTTTCAGTACGTCTCTCAATATGACGGTCAAGTCTATAGCCTCTAATGCATCCTAGTGATCCTTTTCTTCACTTTCATCTCCCATCATTTTGGTCATCCGCCGGATGATCGGCCAAGAAAAACTGGTCATCCGCCGGTAGATTTGGTCATTTCGGATGACCGGATGGCCGCTATTTCGAACGCTGATTGTAACTGAAAAGGTTTCTTGTATGGCTGTTATAGTGTTCTTGTATGTGTAAAACAGTTATAGAATATAGTTACATGTAATGTAATATGTTATTGGTTGTCATACAGGCTGTCCCAAAATGATTAGTACCCATACATGAGAACTCTTTTCATGATCATGATTTTGAAGTAATTAGGAATCGTATCGCTCTGTAACTCAGAATATATTTATGATTTATGATCAAAAATGTAAATCTGCAAGAAAATCTACTTTCTAAAAACAATCATCAATAGAGAGAGCCCCCAGGAAAAGATCACATAATATGATAATATGCCTTTAATTACCTCTCTCGGAACTTCGTCAACCACTTACAGCAACTATATCGGCGACTCATGGTTCCGGTTGGATCCAAAACATGCCTACACATAACCAAACCATAATCAATGCCAACCATACTAATCACCAAATAGGAGAACCGCTAAATAGGAGAACCGCCATATCCGAAAACCGCTAAACCCGAGAACCGCTCTAGTTATCATAAAGATCAATTTATAAAAAAAAGCTGGATCTTTACACCGAAAAACAAACAAGTATTTTGTGCATGGTATCCCCAACTGCCAGGTGTATGTGGTTGGGGTTGGGATAGATCCAAAAACTAAATATTGCTAACACAATGTTGTATTGTAGATACTGCGTTTTTCCTTTGGAAATTAGACACATTTATAGTTACTGCGTTTTTACTGGAAGTAGCACAAATTAACATATTGCTTTATTACTCAAAATCGTATAAATATTATCTATTTATCTGGTTCATTAGTCAAAGTAAATATCTTAAAAATGCTATAATTATTTTAAAAATATATTTTAAAACAAAACTGGATCTTCAGAAACACCGAAAAACATTAAAAACGGTATTTTCTTGCGTGATATCCCCAAATTTCGTGGGGTGTGTGGGTGGGGTGGGGATAGCTCCGAAAACATTTTATTGTTCCTTTTACGGTTCAAGAATGAGACTCTAGAGTTATTTACCACTCTATGATACTTGAAACACATGGTATTTAACATAAAAAGCTAATACCAGTTTGCGTGTAGATACTGCGTTTTTCATTTGGGTAACTGCAGATTAACAGTGCAGTATCTACCTTTTGTCTAATAACACAAAGAAAATAAACAAATATCATTATTTTGATAAGTATGAATAAAGATGGTTGTACAGGTGAGTAAAAAAAAGTGTACTCAACTATGAGATTTTCTATCTTAAAATATGTACAAAATGTCACAGATTTTGTATTATGGTAGACGGATTATCACATTAGCTTTCTAAAGAATTTTAGTTGGTTAAAATTGGTTGTGGTAATCATATTTTATGCTCATTTGGGTAAAAGTGAACATTTTATAAACCGAACAAGATTTGCGATACTTTCTCTTATAAAGTCTAGTGGATACCACTATTGAAAAGGGTCCACACTCTAGTCCGAACTGAGTACGACTATCACAAAAGACAATTGTGTTGTTGTTGTTGCTAAAATCGTGTAATAATGACATTGTTTTGTCATTATATCGCATTTAATGTTTGAAATGCGAATGTTTGATTTGTCTTTATTAGTTAGCTATTCTGTACCTACACGAATCCACTTGTTCATTAATATCAAGCATTATTGAGTAAAATATTCAATATTGTGTTCGGTTTCAAAATCCTTTACCAAAATAGTCATCTGGTAAACGATGCCATTAAATATCATTATTCTTTTTGCTGATGATAGTGAATAAATACATATATTGCCGCATACATTGGTTGCCTTCATATTCTGATAAAAAATTATTTGTAATAATTATTTTAGTTTGGGTACACTCTTTTTTGACTCACCCCGTATTACCAGTACTTGTACCATAGTTATAATCTTGAATTAAATAAACTCTTTAGAGGTACTGCAAGAAACACATAATTGTATTTTACTCAGTTCATCAACAAGTCTTTACTGCGTTTTTCCTTTGGGGCAGATTTTCAATTCTTTTGTTTCTTATTTAAAGTGAGGAAAAGTCAGGATTTGAAAAACTCAGTTTTAAAAAATCCGATTTCTTATGTTTTATATTAAAAGTAAGGAGAATTATTGAGGTTCCAAATAAACTCTGCAAAATGTTTCAATTTTCTTGTCCTGAAATTTATAGTATATGAGAGAAACATTATTTTCCACACTTATAAGCAAAAAACGGGTGAAATTGTTTTCGGCCATGTTTAGTGACGTCATGCCTGGAATGTTTGTACTTGTTTTGGAATATATGTAAAAAGAACACCTTTAGCTATACCCTGGTACCAAAATAAGCAAACTCTGAATCTCGGTTTGGATTTTTTAGGGTGGTTACCCCCCTAAACGCCCCCCCCCCCACACACACCCCAAGTCCGATGGGGGGGGGGGGGGTGCCACCTTAGCATATCTGAAAATAACCATTTTGAAACAAGTATCTTGATAGTAATAGTCCTGAATCTTATAGCATATGTTAGAAAAATTGTCCTCACTTATAAGCATAAAACCTGGTGAATTTATGATATTTAGAACTTTGTTAGTGACAATTTCAATTTTGGCCTATATTTCACTGTACCAACAAATACAGCGGTATTTTATGGTCGGTCATGTTTAGTGACGTCATTGAGACGTCATGCGTTGGATGTTTGTACTTAATAATAATAATAATAATAAAAATGGATTTACTATAGCGCCCAATGCAAGGAGCTTCTGGGCGCTTCACATAACTATTTTACAAAAAGAAAACTACCTAATCAACCAAAAAACCATAAAATATTATAAATAATACATTACTTGTTCTGGTATGTATGGAAAGAGGATACCTCTAGCTATACCATGGTACCAAAATAATTATACCCTACATCTCCATTTGGATTGTATCAGTGGTGGTACCGCCTCCCCCCTCCCCCCCCCCCCCACCCCCCCCCCCCCCCCCCCCAACCCTTAGCAAACGGTGTTGAAAAATCGTCTCAGTAGGACGTTGGTTAATGTGCTATTTAAATCGAAGTGACCATTTAATGTTCTACAGCAAAATGTTTACATTAATAATTCATTACGTCGAACTGTGACAAATCATGTAGTGAATTGGAAATTTGATATGTTTAACAAGATTACTATAAAAAACCACAGCAGACCGTATCGTCGTTGCCAAAGTAATATATAGAATTTATAGAATTTATAAAACATTTTTTATTATCTTCAGGTTTATTTAGTAGATTAAGGTAGATTTGATGTAAACAAATGGCAAACAAATAAAATGTTTCGGGAATCCTTTTTTTTCTTCTTTGACTTGATGACAAGAAAAGAATGTTGTTACCTACCTTCTTCCAGCAATTAGCAGTCTCTTAATACTAATGATTTTTAATTACACAAAGATGAAGAAGAACATTTTTTATTACCGTACTAACAATAATGCAGCATTTAAAGCACGTCATCTATTATTTCGTACAGGCTAATTATCAGATGTCAGCAGTCTGCATATAATTAACGGACCATCTACCGTGCATAAAATTATGCTAAATATCTTAGGATGTTGGATTGTTATCATTAACATGCACGATGACACGGTATTTAATTGTATGCGATGAATACATCATGACGTTGATTTTAATGCATACTCAATCCGATGCATGTACTGTATGCGTCATAATGAAGAACGTTATTCTCTATAAGGACGTAGGCTGTCCTCTAGCTGATAACATGCCGTAATATTTGCCGTTAGACAAAGGAATGTCTGGTGTATCAGTCTATTCTTAATACACACATATTGTGTACAATGATAAATTCAATGTTTTGAACCCAATAGTACAGACTGGTATTAGGATTATGTGAGCACGCCCATTGCAGTGGATTACGTTAAACATTGCTCATATAAACATCATCATCGTTGTTATCATCTCAATTTTCGTGGATCATTCGTGGACAAAGGGAACTGATGCAGTAGTAGAGATGACTTCACTAATGAAACCAGTAACAATTGGTGGTTTAATGGTAATTCAGTGTCGAATATGGAACATGCAGGAGGAATATACGGTCAATATCTTTCGATATTATGATGGGCGTATTGAGCCAATAACATCGGACAAGTCATATCGAGATTCATCTTTACTAAATCGAGTATTTCTTGCTACACGCGTATTACCGAACCAAAACCACGTATATGTTCTGACTGTTGTTGACATTTCACACAATGATCAAGGTAAATATTGGTGTAGGGTTGAACATGTGTCTGTGGAGGGAACTGATAACATAGCGTCTGATGCGGTTGGTATTGAAATACATTCATTTCCTAATATACAATTTCCCTCTTGTGAAAGTGTACCAATCCAACTATCAACATTATACGTTGGGAATAAACTGGTTCTATCATGCTCCTCTGAGAAAGGCTTCCCGACTGTGGAATTGAAATGGAGCTGTAGTCTTCCAGATAAACAAATATCAGCCCGGAATACAACTTCTACTGATGTAGTTTCTTCACAGGTAACATTGATATCAGACATGTCATATCATGGCGCTATATTTTCATGTCAGCTTTCCAGTCCAGCATTCCCGAACAAGGAACGTACATGTCATATTGGCCCGATCATTGTTCGCAATATGAATGCAGATAATATTAATATTGTGCAATCTATAATACCAGTCGGAGGTAAGGACCAGAATAGTAAACAGGATACAAAAATATACAGTCAGTGCACTACTGATTGTTCATCAGAAGATGAAGACACGGTGTTATATTTAACAATTGCCCCAATTGGAGCGAGTTTTCTCTGTATCTTATTTCTTACGACGACAATCATTTCATGTTATAAATATCATAGCATCTCCACAGAGGCCGGAGAAGCAAGACGTAATGTTCCTGGTAACGATGAAAGTGAACCAGTTTATGTGTCATTACAAAGGCGTCGTGATAACGAGAGAAATTCAATGTACATGACACTTGAAGATCCAAACAATCCAGGAAATAACGTTCTGATGCCAAAGGAGGTGTTCGATGAATTTTACAGAACATTGACTGTTAAACGGATTTAACTTCTGTCTATTATTTATTGTGATATGTATTGTACAATGTAAAATTAGATTACTTCATACAACTCTCTATGTCATCTAATCATAAGTATGTAAATATAACTATATCATTTATAATTGCATGTGTTAATGTCATTGTATAACACAGTTTGTCTTTTGTTTGCGCATTTGCTACAATCGATGGAGATTGATAGCGGCAAAATGCTTACCTACTTGTGATAAACCAAAACGGATACAGTATTGTATTCAAAATCTAGATAAGCACGATGAGAAAGCTTTACATTTTATTCAAGACATATCTGAAGAGCTCTATTCCAAAAGGGATCAACTCCACTTTTTGTCGAAATTGAGTTAGGTGCAGAACATGAAAGAGAGTTACGAAATACATCTTTTAAACTTTGTTCTACATCTTTAGCATATTCGGGTCAAAAGTTATGGCCCTCGGTAATTTCCGGAAATGTCAGGAAATTTGAATACATGTATAATTGTAACAACTGGAGAAGAACAGCATGTGCATAATATCTCAATCGATGGTGAGGATGTTGAACAAGTCAGTCGCTTCAAATACCTAGGCTCTGTGAAAACCACATCTGCCAGTTGCACAGATGATATAAGAGCTAGAATCGGAATGGCCAAGGGAAGGATGATAGAACTCCAGGACATATAAAATGACCGCAACCTCACCTTAAACCTTAAAACAAAGATTATAAAAGCATTGGTATGGAGCGTGCTCCTTTACGGTCTGGAGGGATGGACTCTAATCAAATCAGATGAAAATCGCATAATGTATAACACAGTTATGTTATGGCTGCTGAAATGTGGATCTGGAGAAGAACGTTAAGAGTTAACTGGAAGGAGAAAAGAACCAACATAAGTATACTGAAAGAACTTGGTGTAAAGAGACAACTGCTAGGAGAGCTTATCAAAAGAAAGCTGGCCTACTTCGGGCACATCATTAGAGGCGGTGGTAGCTTACTGGCACTCCACATCATAGAAGGGAAAGTGGAAGGCAGCAGGAAAAGAGGTCGTGAAAGGAAACAATGGTTTGACAACATCAAGGAATGGACTGGTATGAGTCTTATAAAGGCCAAGCGTCTGGCACAAGACAGAGTAGCTTGGAGAAAGATGATCCGGAGATGTGATCGTATGGCAGCCAATCATCATATCTGACGGAGGCCGAAGAAGAAGAAGAAGATAATTCACTATTTTGTAAGACAAAATGGTAGCAATATGGTTCTTTTATCATGGAAAAACATTGATAGGAATGTCCTTAATAAAATGCCATGAAGAAAACGTAAAATGTATGGGATAATTGTATTTAAAATTGGACACAAACAGAAGTGTTGTTATTTCAAAAAATGTGCCAAATTGTCCACATTTTCAGGGTTTTTTAAGAAAAAACAAAATTTCATAATTTAAAAAGTTGAAGCGGTATTTAAATGCGGTTTTCTGTTTTAATGTGATTTGATAACGTCTTTCAGGTGTACCTTAATTGAAAATAACGATTGTTTAGTGAAGTGGTTTTTGAAAATTGGTCGAAACATTTATGTTCCAAAAGGCACTAAATCCACTCGTTTCCGAAAATAAAGAATGACATATGAAAATACAGTGAAAATCAAAAAATGAAATCAAACCTGTTTTTGAGCTTACACGTATGGTATCTTTCATATGGCAGAAAATTAGCATAATCAAAGAAGTGCAACATCCTTAATTTAAAAACATTGCTTTTCTCCTATTTCACTTATATGGAGTTGATCCGTCATTTGGAACATAGCTCTTCAGTCTCGTTTTGATAAAAGTATATTTAAAACAGATTAGTCTTGAATAAATACAATGTTTACATGCCTATTTATTTCAAAATATAGGATTAATTCGTATACCCGTCTAAAATAAAATGTCATAATGATATAATTGAGTAAATTAGAAAAGAGTAGAACATTGACCACCAATGGATTTGTAGCTGTGCGAACATTTCAGAAATTAATCCGAAAATTCTGATTTTAAATGTTTTAATGAGTGCAATTAAGTTATAGAATTAACAAATCTTTGTTAATTGTACAAAGTGTACAACTCATAACTATTTCAATCGTGTACCATTTTTTTTATAATAATGATTAGCTTTCAAGTTATTTAAATCAATGTAGGTCGATATGTATGTAATGATGTTATGTATATATATAGACAAACTAAACTTTCAATGTTGTTACCTGGAATAACCAGTATAAGAATTATATTGTATCAATTAAATGTGACTATGTGCATGTGTATTTGTTGATGTATACGTTATACGAAACAGCTCAATATTTCGTATTCGTCACGCGTATACTGTTGTTAAGAATACCATAGTTACATGCAATTCAATGTTACAGTTTCCTTCGTTGATTCTTAATAGTCAATGTCTTCACAAGAGTTCTTGACCATGCGCTATTATGTTAGCTAATTTAAAAGCCGATAATATGTATAAAACTTGAATAGAAATCTGAGATATGCGTTAAGCGAGAAAATGTCGTTCCCATAATGACATTTAAAGCACGCCATCTATTGTTTTGTATAGGCTAGTTATCAGAATGCCCGTCTGCATATAATTACCAAACCATCTCCTATGCATAAAATTATGCTAAATATCTTAGGATTTCGGATATTCGTATTAACGTGCACGATGACACGGTATTTAATTATATGCGGGGGTATTATCGTGACGTTGATTTTAATGCATAATCAAAGTAATGCATGTCATGCGTCATAAGTGCGTTATTCTCAATAAGTGATTATGATGTATTGTCGCTGAAATAATATGTGAGAATTATCAGTGAGACAAAGAAATATCTACTCTAAACATTATACGATGACATATTCAGCACAGTGATACATGCATTCTATGAACCCCGGCAATTATACGCACTAATTTTGGATTCTCTAGCGTTTTAAAACACTGAACAGCACGCCCATTGCAGAGGATTACGTTAAATATTGCTCATCTAAAGATGGCGTCAGTTGGCATCATCATCGTGGTTTTCATCTCAATTTTCGCGGAGCATTCGAGAACTGAAGGAATAGATACAGTGGTAGAGTTGACTTTGCTAATGAAACCAGTAACACTTGGTGGTTTACTGGTGATTCAGTGTCGAATATTGAATATGCAGGACGAATATACAGTCAATATTGTTCGATTCCACGATGGGCGTATTGAGCCGATAACGTCAGGCGATACATATTTCAGTTCGTCAGTAACCAACCGTGTATTTCTCGCTAAACGAGTATTTCCTGACCAAACCCATGTTTATGTATTGACGTTAGTGGAAATTACACAATATGATGTGGGTGAATATATGTGTAGAGTGCAACATGAATCCAGAGAAGGGAGTAGTACTATCGTGGCGAGTACTGTAAATACTGAAATACATTCTTTTCCGAATACAATATTTCCTACTTGTGAGAGTGTTCCAAGTCAACCAATAACATTGCTTGTTGGAAATATACTGCTTTTAAAGTGTGCCTCAGAGAAAAGCTTTCCGTCTGTGAAATTAACATGGAGCTGTACAAATCCCGCTGTACTCATATCTGCCCGGAATACATCCAGTGGAAATATGGAATCTACCCAGGTAACTGTAATATCAGAACTGTCATATAATGGCGCCGTGTTTTCATGCCATCTATCAAGTCCAGGATTTCCGAATAGGGAACGTACATGTTATATTGGTCCGCTAACAGTGCTAAACATGGAAAGAGATAATACCAATAGTGTGAAACCATTAATCCCAGATCGAGGAAGGGACCAGATTATAAAACAGGATACACAAATATTTGGTGAATGCAATACTGATTGTTCTTTAGAAGATGAGGATATTGTGTTATATTTAACAATTGCAACCATTGGAGCAAGTTTCTTTTGCATTCTATTTCTTACGACGACAATCATCTCATGTTACAAATATCATAGCATATCCAACGAGGCTAGAGAAGCACGACGTAGTGTTCCGGGTAACGATGGAAGTGAGCCAGTGTATGTGTCACTGCAGAGGCGTCGTGATAATGAGAGAAATTCAATGTACATGACGCTTGAAGATCCAAACAATCCAGGAGGTAAGGTCCTGATGCCAAAAGAAGTCTTTGATGAGTTTTACAGAACATTGACCGTCAAACGAGTGTAAACCCTGAACAAGTTGTGGAATATTATTATAAGAATAAAAACGGATGTGTTTTGTTTCTCCTTTAAGTATCTGATTTCTATATCAACTAATTTCATGAAATTGATTTCACAAAAAAACTTTGACAGCCTGTGTTCTATCTATCTATACAATGTATGCTATGATTAATCAAATAATGTAATAAAATTGATCTTCAAAAAGTAATTAACACTTAAGAAAAGTCAGTAAATTATGAACTCTCCGAGATATTCTTGGATTAATCAATCTATGTGATGTTTAAAGGATTGCATGCATCGTAGTTATTACTGGTTTTCATTTAATTGTGTGAGTTGGACTTTTTTCTACAGAATTGTATTATTTTTCAGATTGTATATGAATATCCGATTGTCATGAAATATTGTGATTTTCGGATTTTAGAATTACCACTTTTTATTAAATTGATTTATAAGGTAGTTTAATGTGGTATATCTTAAACTGTCTGGTAATGTCGGTGTTCTGCAAACAATAAACAAACGATGTGCATTGACATTGTTATTAAATTGAAGTATCAATTACATTATTTCAACAATATTTTGATCTTCTTAAAACTTGCTGCTATTAGCACGTACGTATTAGTCTATCTGTTTTATTTTACCTATTCAAATAATAATTCGTGTTGAGAATAATATTGTGACAAGTTTTACAAAGACACTCGCGTTTGCAAGAAAATCGTGTTTTGTCGATCTTTATTCACTCAATTGCAGTTAATTAAGCTTATAAAATCATATCTTCCCAATAAATATTTGGTATCATGCGTATATGTCGACAGCTAACATATTTCACATATCCGAATTTTCCATGTATCCGTATCCGTGCCGTGTTCGGATAACCGGGGTTGGACTGCACCTAATTGTCACGTAATATTGTTTTCCTCCGCTCTTGTAAATGATTATGTATTATTGTTGTATACTCCCTATACAGTCTATTCCAGTATGTTGCCTGTTCAGTATTGCAGTCTTGTGGAATCGTAATTAGGCAAACAATAATCATAACATCAAATGGTTAATGTTAAAATCCAATACATTGGTCTAACTATTTGTTGTGTTCGTAAATGTCACATGCTGAGACTAATTCAAGTGCAATCACGCTTTATTTTCACCCGAATGAAAATAATAATCATCAACTGAACTATGACGTGTAACAATTTTGTATCTGATTGTAATTAGAACAGAACAATTAAAATTAAGAAATTTTATTAACATGAGGTGGGCAAAAATGAAGAACATTTCACTAAGCACATTTGTACTTACCCACCAATATATTTATTCACACTGTGCGTTTTGATTTTTTTTACAGAGTCATTCGATCTTTTTATTAAAAAAAGGTTGCATCATGTACATGTAATAGCAAGTTGATGTTTCTTATTTGAATTGCATGATCGTTGGTTGCATACGGGGAAATAAATAAATATCCCAGTTTAATGCGTACGCATTTGGGATTGTTTAAACAACTTTTCGATGTAATAACCATTCACCCGCCTCGAACATATACATTCCTTGTTGTTAATGAACAACAATTCCATTGTTTCTCAAATGTTGCGCAAATGTAGCTGTGTGACGACGAACTTCATTATTTATTGCATAACTAATTATGAAATACATACGTTAAGGCTGTCCGAATAAAAAGAAATATATACATGTATATAATTATAATCAACATGATAATGTATCAACATAATTTGATGTGCTTAGGTGATTGTATTTATGTTGAACACTTGAAATCGAATACACGTGTATTCAATGAATTCTAGATAGGTAGTAGGCTTTTATAGTGAAAATATCTTTCACAAGCAAGATTATTATTACAGCATATCAGAGTGTAAGTTGGGGTGTTTGTATGTTTAGTATGTTTGTAAACGTGGGTACAGCTCATTTATGTTTTAACTTGAATTTTTGACGTGTAGCGCACGTTATCAAAAGAGATCCATCGCAACATCGTTGTTTCTCTTCTAAAGAGGAGGAGGTGTGCTACAAGTCGAACATTCAAGGTAAACAATGGAATTCGTTACTTGTTTATAAACTTATTTCTATAAAATTTCTTCAAAAATGTTAAAACATACATAATTAGTGCGAAGTTGAGCGACTTGAAATAACATTCGATTAATTAATACCACGAAATTCATATATTTTTGAGTTACGTATTTTCTGACAGCATTTAAATAGCAGTTTCTTTGCCGGTATGTGTTCGTTCATTATTATGTGTTTGTTTACAAATATGAAACAACCATGATAACAATGTTATTTGTATTATTCGTGTATCATGTGCTAACGTTTTCAATGCTATACACAAGTATATATGCTGTAGGAAAAGTGTACTTTAGGTCCCAATATTCTGGACTGTTACTACAATCGTCTGATACCGTCACACCCAGTAGGCCTATCGTTCGATACTGGTACAAAGTCAGTGTTCCAGTATCGGCCGATACTGGCACAATACTGGCACATATAAAATGTTCCAGTATCGGGCGATGCTAAACATAAATATGTACCAGTATTGTTCAATACCGGGGACAAATCTCACTGGTATCATGCGTACCAGTATTGACTGATGCTGAAACATAAGTACGTTCGAACGCTTGAGACTGGAACACAATTTGGTGATGTGCAAATATCAAACAGTATACGAATGTACTTCTAACTAAAAAGTTCCTGACCAAGGGCCTTTATATTGTCTAATTAAAAATCATGATATACACATATAGCAATCACCTTTTCCCTGTAATTTGAAACCTGAATCGTAACAATTGTGATAAACCAGTACGGCGCCCTCTCTAATCATGGACGACGGTCGGAGATTATGATGGAACACGGGCTGTCTTTGGGAGTTACAATGGCTTTCGACATAATGATTCGCATGCGTTTAAACGAACATTAAAACTGCGCAAAATCATGCGAAAGCAGAACAACTGATCAGTATAATTATGGCCATGGGTTAAACATAACCTTACCTCTTTTTTTACGCAATATTGGATACTACACTGCCCTCTACGTCAGCTATATATCGACCTCTATATACCACTCGTAATTGTGAACTGATCGCACAAATATTATCATTTACTCCAAAGTATCATGTTGATAATACGTCGTTAAAAATATAAACTGAAGATTAATTTAGAAACGAGTTTAGTAAGTAACGGTTTTAAGCTAAAACCGTGTTTAGTGCGTAGAGTGTAGGACGTGATCGCTGCTGGCTCCTCCCTATATTTAGGATGTGTTCGCTGGTTCCTCCACAAATGTATTGATGATTGAATTCATCAATATTGTTTTGATTGTGTAATGTAAGTGCAAGTGAGTATCTGATAGTACAGGTATAAACAATAGTTTTAAATCACATTAATAATTCGTTTTCGTGGGATTGTGACCAAATGTAATGACTTTGAATTATGATAGATAACTAGAATATAACTATACATTAACACTCCCGATCATATACATAGTCGTAGCTAAATTGATGTATATCATTTATGACAATTGTTTTATTATTTCAGGAGTATCTAGATGTTTATAGGTAAATTGTTGAAGTAACATGGCAACTAAATAAATATATCGTTCTGGGAATTCTGAATTTTCTTTGACTTGATATTAAAAACAAGTAAACAATATATCTATATCCTGCCATGCAATTGGCAGTCTCTTAAATTATTTATGCAAAAACAATATGTGCGTAAAACAAAGAGGTAAGGTTATGTCATATTACAGCGTATACTAACAATAATACGGCGTTTAAAGCACGCCATCTACTGTTCCGTAACGAATAGAAAGTCAGACTGCATACAATTACCGAATCATCTCATATATGCATACAATTATGCAAAATGTGTTAGGATTTCGGGTTTTCTCATTAACATGCACGATGACACGGTATTTAATTATATGCGAGGATATACCATGATATTCATAGTAATGCATAATCAATGCGACGTATGGATGCGTCATGATGAGGAACGTTATTCTCAATAAAAGAATATGCTGTAGTGTAGCTGAAATATGATGTGAAATGTATCCGTTGGCCAAAGGAATAGCTTGTACATCAGTCTGTTCTTAATGAATAGCATGTGTACAGGATAAATGCAATGTTTGGAACCCAATAATACGGACTAGTATTTGGATTGTTTGACGTTATAAAACGCTCTGTACAGCACGCCCATCGCGCTGAATCACAGATGTAAAATATTGCTCATCTAACAATGGCGGCGGCAATCGGTGTAATCATCGTTGTTATCATCTCGATTTTAGTGGATCATTCGTGGACAGAAGGAATGGATACAATAGTAGAGTTGACTTCACTAATGAAACCAGTAACAATTGGAGGTTTAATGGTGATTCAGTGTCAAGTGACGAATATGCAGGAGGAATATACAGTCAATATTGTTCGATTCTATGATGGACGTATTGAGCCAATAACATCAGGAAAATCATATCAAGACTCGACTTTATATAGCCGTGTATTTCTTGCTACACGAGTATTTCCTGACCAAACCCATGTTTATGTATTGACGGTAGTGGACATTACACAAGATGATGTGGGTGAATATATGTGTAGAGTGCAACATGAATCGAGAGAAGGTAGTACTACTATCGTGGCGAATACTGTAAATATTGATATTCAGTATTTTCCAAATAAAATATTTCCTGTTTGTGAGAGTGTTCCAAGCCAACCAATAACATTGTACGTAGGAAATAAAATTATCTTAACGTGTGCTTCAGAGAAACGCGTTTCGACAGTGAAATTAACATGGAGCTGTACAAATCCCGCTGTACTCATATCTGCTCGGAATACATCCAGTGGAAATATGGAATCTTCACAGGTAACATTAATATCAGACATGTCGTATCATGGCGCTGTATTTTCATGCCACCTATCTAGTCCAGCATTTCCGAATAGAGAACGTACTTGTCATATTGGTCCGATTACCTTGCACAACACGAAGACAGGTAGTGTCAATAGGGTGAAACCAGTAATTGCTGATGGAAGTAGGGACCTGATTATTAACCAGAAGACACATATATCTGGTGAGTGCAATAATGATTGTTCCTCAGAAGACGAGGACATGGTGTTATATTTAACGATTGCAACAATTGCAGCGAGTTTCCTCTGTATTCTATTTCTTACGACGACAATCATCTCATGTTACA
Source organism: Ophiura sarsii (assembly GCA_035610835.1). Lineage (NCBI taxonomy): Eukaryota > Metazoa > Echinodermata > Ophiuroidea > Amphilepidida > Ophiuridae > Ophiura > Ophiura sarsii. The sequence goes on from CM069456.1 coordinate 29,463,887, forward strand.
AATATCATAGCATCTGTACCGAGGCCAGAGAGGCAAGACGTACTGTACCTGGTAATGATGGAAGTGATCCCGTTTATGTGTCACTACAGAGGCGTCGTGATAATGAGAGAAATTCAATGTACATGACACTTGAAGATCCAAATAATCCAGGAAGTAAGGTTCTGATGCCAAAGGAGGTGTTTGATGATTTTTATAGAACATTGACGGTTAAAGGGGTTTAATTTAGGTATATTATTATGTATGTATAGGTCAATAAATGCGTATGCATTGTTACGAGAGAAATTAGACAATTCAATGCACTCGCGCTGATGTTGTTATGTCAATAATGGCACGACGCCGCAGGGGGTGATATAGTGAGCTTATCAACATTTGCATAAGTGCATTGATTTTTCTAATATTTCGAGAAGGGCGCACACGCAGAGTGCATTAGACACTTCTGATGCTCTCCGCGCATTTTAATTTCTTGCTTTCTGATTGGTTCGACACTACCAGGAGTGTATGCATACATTTTAGTATTCCCATACGATATAATACAGGAAAATAGGGATGGTTATCCACTGTGTTATAAAATAAAAAGACATCCAACATAAAACTATGTAATTCATCTATTTAACATATTTAGCTGTAACCTGTTGTATATTATCCCGTTTAATATATAATTTATTTAATTAGGAGAGAGAGTAGAACATTCAATCAATTTCAAGCCGACAAAATACAGAAATAAATGCGATGTAATCGTCCCTAAAATGATCCGAAATCGGACTGTAAAATAGACGTTAAAAGGTGTATGTTCTGATCACTCTTTTTTGGCTATGTTTTTTCACATCAAGATATTTTGATATCATAATAATCCCCATAGTTTTCTCATTACGTCTGTAAAATCTTAGGGGCCAAATATGTTTCATTTAGAAATTATAGGCTCAAATGTGGTGAATTGCTGCCAAAGGTGGTTAACCACACACCAGTTTTGTACTACTCAATGCGACAATTGTAATGATGACCTTTCATATAAAATAGAAAAAATCAAGTTGAAAATTGAGCCAGCAATCAGATCTACCTTTAAGTCATTATTAATTTTACAAATCAGTGATGGTCATTATGGTTTTAAGCGTGTTCACAACTTCGACAGTTAAAACCATCTTTGAAGGTATTAAAACCAGTGCATATGTAATGATGTAATGTATATGCAAGCTTTCATTGTTTTACCTGGAATAACCAGTATAAATTGTTACTGTACCAATTGAGTGTTAATACCTACACCCCCACGTTAAATTGTATAGGGGTTGGTTTATATCGTGTCTGCCATGCATGTGCTGTTGTACGAATACCACATGTCCATGAACGTCAATGTTACAGTTCCCTTCTTTGATTATTATTATCCAATATATTCGCTGATGTGCAAAATTAAATATTATTATTAATATCAGGTTTTCAACGGTATAATAAGATTGTGTATTGAATATTGTTCAACCAAAGTACCCGGATGCGACCAAAATTCAAAACATATTGCAGTGTAATATTTTGATGTGCGGCCCAAAAGAGGTGCCCGCGAGTATATGTGCAGATGATACGCATGGGTATATTTATTTAGATCGGCGTTTCAATCTCGATGTGATTAAGGTCAGTCCGGGCTAATTGATTGATTTTTTAAATAAAATAAATAATAATAATAATAATATTGAATGCCTTATTTTCGGGTGATGCTCGACGTACAATATATTCTTGTATCACCCTCAAAGCCATTCAATATTATATAAGTATACGAATGCTTAGTCCTAACTAAAAAAAGTTCCTGACCAAGTGCCTTTATATTGTCTAATTCAAAATCAATAAACATACCGAAAATATGAGTTACACATTAAGTAAGAACAATTAGTCCTGTAATTTGACACCTAAATCATAACAGTTGAGTGAAAAGTATTAAAGTTATGATGTTTTTAATAAGTAACCACACCGATGGAAAAGTAATTTAGAATAAAATGAGTTTCCTATGGGATATCATTGTCTGTGGTTGTGCTACGCAGTAACTATGTGCGGTGTGGGTGTGGGGGTGTTGGGTAGGGCGTGTGTGTGATAAACACTCCACCCTACATACAAAATGGCTTTCAATAGTGTATAACACAACTCGATGATAAATCATAAAATACACAGCTATGTTTACATTAGTTTTGGTAACGTGTTGGTAAAATTATTCACTCGATGTAATTTACACGATTATGTACATCTTAGATTGTTTGTATCTATTATGGATTTTGAATTAGCTATTTATAAAGCAACTGCAACTTTTGGCGTTTGGTGTATATAATAACACACGAATACCATGTAAATAATGTGATTTATACATTATCTTGTATATTATTTTAATGTTTACGACATATTGTCAGCATGATACTTCGGAGTAAAGGATCTTATTTAAATGTGTAATATAAATGTTAGTGTGAATGTAATGGTCTAAACAATAGCTTTAAAACCAATTATGATAAATTTATCAAGAAAACTAGAATAAAACTATAAAATAACACTGCAGACCATATACATATTCGCAGCCAAATTGATGTATAGGATTTGTGAAGAAAGGAAAAAAGGTTCAGGATTATCGAGATATTTATAGTTAAATTAATGAAGTAAAATGTCAGCAAAATAAATGGATTGTTTCGGGAATCCTGAATATTCCTTGACTTGATATTAAAGGCAAGACAAAATGTATCTATCTCCTGCAATGCAATTGTCAGTCTCTTAAAATAATTATGCGAGCACAATATATGCGCGTAAACAATATGCGGTAAGGTAATTTCAAAGTACAGCGTTCTAACAATCTAACAACACGGTATTGAAAACACGCCATCTACTACCACTCCGTAGAGGCTATGCAGAATGTCAGCCTGCATATAATTACCGAATCATCTCCTGTGCATAGAATTATGTTAAATATCTTAGGATGTCGGATTTTCTCATTAACATGCACGATGACACGGTATTTAATTATATGCGGGGATATACCATGACGTTTATAGTAATGCATAATCAATGCGATGTATGGATGCGTCATAACGAAGTACGTTATGATGTACTGTCGCTCAAATATTATGTGAAATTTATCAGTGAGACAAAGGAATATCTGGTGTTCTTAATGCATAGCAGGTGTACAGCGATAAATACAATGTTTTGAACCCAATAATACGGACTAGTATTTGGATTGTTTAGCGGTATAAGACGCTCTGTACAGCACACCCATTTCAGAGGAGTACAAACGTTAAATATTGCTCATCTAAAAATGGCGGCGTCAGTCGGCGTCACCATCGTTATTATCATCTCGATTTTAATGAATCATTCGTTGACAGAAGGAAAGGATACAATAGTAGAGTTGACTTCACTAATGAAACCAGTAACAATTGGAGGTTTAATGGTGATTCAGTGTCAAGTGACGAATATGCAGGAGGAATATACAGTCAATATTGTTCGATTCTATGATGGGCGTATTGAGCCAATAACATCAGGAAAATCATATCGAGACTCGACTTTATATAGCCGTGTATTTCTTGCTACACGAGTATTTCCTGACCAAACCCATGTCTATGTATTGACGTTAGTGGACATTACACAAGATGATATGGGTGAATATATGTGTAGAGTGCAACATGAATCAAGAGAAGGAACTAATACTATCGTGGCGAATACTGTAAATATTGAAATGCATTCCTTTCCGAATAACATATTTCCTACGTGTAATAGTGTTCCTAACCAACCAATATCATTGTACGTAGGAAACAATCTAATTCTAACATGTGCTTCAGAGAGAAGCGTTCCGACTGTGAAATTAACTTGGAGATGTACAAATCCCGCTGTACCCATATCTGCCCAGAATACATCAAGTGGAAATATGGAATCTTCCCAGGTAACATTAATATCAGACATTTCTTATCATGGCGCCATGTTTTCATGCCATCTATCCAGTCCAGCATTTCCGAAAAGGGAGCGTACATGTCATATTGGCCCGATAACTGTGCACAACCACAACACGAAGACAGACAGTGTCAATAGGGTGAAACCGGTAATTGCTGAAGGAAGTTGGGACCTGAATATTAACCAGAAAACACAAATATCTGGTGAGTGCAATAATGATTGTTCATTAGAAGACGAATACATGGTGTTATATTTAACGATTGCCACAATTGGAGCGTGCTTCCTTTGTATTCTATTTCTTACGACGACAATCATATCATGTTGCAAATACCATAGCATCTCCACCGAGGCCAGAGAAGCCAGACGTACTGTACCTAGTAATGATGGAAGTGAACCAGTGTATGTGTCACTCCAGAGGCGTCGTGATAACGAGAGAAATTCAATGTACATGACACTTGAAGACCCAAATAATCCAGGAAGTAATGTTCTTATGCCAAAGGAGGTTTTCGATGAATTTTACAGAACATTGACGGTCAAAAGAGTGTAAACCATAAACTAGGCGCATGATATCATTGCAAAATAAATGCATCGGTCTATATCCACGATTATCAATGTATAAAATATTCGTAAATAACCTTACAATATATTAAGTCAATCCGTAATTAATTAGTCAATGTTTGGTATGAAATACTTAGCAGTGTGGCAGGAGAAATAGTCCCCTGTAATGATAGTCCGTAGACTTTTATTCATAGGATTAGGCAACAACAAAAAAGAGTTGACTTGCCCTTTCCGACCGACCCGAATTTTCGGAAATCTAGGGTCGCTATTTTTTTATTTTTTTATTTTTTTCAAAAAAAGAAAAGAAAAATGGTTGAAAAAGAAAAGAAAAAAAGATTGAAAGAAGCACATAACAATAAAGAAAGATGAAAACGTGTTTTTGAGTAGTATCTGCTTGTTTAAAAATCAACACAAACAAATCAAATAAAAAATAAAAATAAAAAAAAATCTTTAAAACGTGTTTTTGTGCAGTCAACTTTTTTGGGGGGCCTTAGTAGACGATGTGCAAACTAGGAACTATAGGAATGTTAGTCCTCCAAGCTTAAGTAAGTTAGAGGTGGACTATCAGTCGTAAGAATTAGTATCCAAGTCCGAGGTGGACCATTTATAGAAATTATTAATGTCACATTTCAAAATTAGGTTAGTATGTTGCTAATACATCAGACACACGATTTAGTTTGCAACCATCCTAATAAAGTAACAATATAGTTTGAAGATTTTTAGTTCGGTGAGTTAGGGGACTCTTGAAAATGCTCCTTAACTTGTATCATGTTCAAATTCCTTAATGATATTTGAAAATGAGACTTTCTATGGTATCAACCGAATTTAATTACATAGCACAACAAATAAGATTATATTGTCATTCGAAAAACATATATAGACAGGTTCAAGAAGCCATAATTACACCCCGGCTAGTATTTTGCGAGTTGCTATATCTGTTATTTGTAACAGAATATAGTATAATTGGTAGAATTGTTATACCTAATTGTCACGATATCTTGTATTCTTCGGATATTACAAATTGTTATTTAATTGTTATTGTTATTTACTAAATGGACACATGATGTGTCCATTTCATATATTGGGGCCACATGGCCTAATTTGTCATAGTTGTGTCTAGTTGACTTTTAATCAATCTTTACATGGAACAACTGATAGTTTCTGATATATTTAAATTGCCTATGAAGCCGGACGGGCGTGAGTAGTGTGGGGTAAGTCCGCCCTGTTGGTTATTTTCCTTACTCCTGCACTTACTAAAAGGTCTAGAGTGCTGAAACTATAGCTAAGAAACGTAGCTTTCATTTGGAAGTAAGATAGTTTTCTAACTTGTAAAATGAGTCCGCTAGGCAAGTCTGAAACTTAGATGGCGGACTCGCCCCGCTCTCCCCTACAACTCATAATATAGTTCATTCCAGTGTAGAACGTGTTAATAATTGTATTGATCAAACAAAAATATAATTATACAATCCGTAAAATATCTTGAGGTATCACATTTTTGCAAATAATAATATAACATCAACAATATTTTGCATTATTATAACAATTTGTTGGGCTCATATTTGTTACATCTATGAGCCGAACAAATTGTTATAAAAATGCAAAATTATGGGTAACATCTCTTATCTTTTTGTAATTAGCAAAGAACCATTAGAAGTAAGTTACTTTATTATCATAAGGTGCGCATAAAGGAAGCACATGTTTAGCTTCTTGCCCATATATAGTTAGTCACATTGTGCACATCTGATTTGAATACAGAATCTAGTTATTAAAACAGTTGCAGAATGACCTGATATCTTTATTCTAAGACCACAACCTCTGTTACTGTTTTTTGGTTTGCATTTCTGTCATCCACAGTTTACTCAAACTATCTCATCATGTGATAGCAATTTGACGTTTCTTAAGTTAATGATCGTTGGTTGGTTGCATATACATATGATATAATGAATTAATATCCCAGTGTATTGTTTAAGCAGCTTTTCGATGTAATAACCAATCACCCACCTTGAAAATATACGTTCCTTGTTGTAATTGAGCAACACTTCTATTGTTTTTAAAGTCTTGACGTAAATGTAGCTGTGTGACGACGAACTTCATCTATTGACGATATATATATAATCAACGGAAATGTATTATAAGTCACACATGATAATATACGAGGGTCATTCAATAAGTTTTACCTCCTCCCTCATAACATTGCTAATATGAATGTCAGCCTCATGACATTTGTCATAATTATAGCTCTGAATCATAGCTACACACTTATAGTAAATTATAATTGATATCTATTTTACTTTTGATATGATGTGGTAAAAGCTAGAGATCGATTTTGCACAACGGAAACGGTAAATTACCTTAAACATGAATGCATGTTTCTCGGACGGGGGGTGTTTCCGTATTATATGGTTAGATATAAGAGCATGATTGTAATACTGAAAATGAAAAACAATGAATGATAGCTGATACAATTATACTATTATCATGTATGAATAAGATTGTAAGTAATATTAACTCTTGTAGGCTTGCAAATAGTGTAATATCAGCTGAAATGTATTGCTATGCCTTTGGCATACTGGAATACTGATAATCAGTCTAATTTTCGTTGTTACAACTCAAGCCACAGTGATGCCTCGTATGTTAAATCTTTAACATAATAGTCATTTATTAGTTTGCATTATGTGCAACTTTCAGAACAGTCATTCAGGTAGTCAATGATAGTCAATTATCTGACTTGTAATCCCTATATTTTGTCCGGTATATTAACATTCACTTGGTTCTTTTTAAAGTTAAATATGCTTTTTGCAGGGTGCTTTAGGGGAGAGGTAAACTTTTGGTTGTCCTGATCTGGTCCTGGTTAATCAGAGGGCGTAATTTTTCCAAAGAAATAAGTTACCTTCAGTGTTTATGGTCTGTTAAAGATATATCTGACATTTAGAATGGTCATTATTGACCGATAGGTATGTTTTGCCTCTTTCAATAGGCCAAATGAATAGCACTTCGGCGATATTTTGCTGTTTTTTCATCCGTTTCCGTCACACTAAATGTAAGTTTGGTTTTCACAGCATCTCCAGAAAAGTACAACCAGTACTCAAATTATTTACAATGAATTTGTTGCTGAGACTCCATGCTACAATCGTGTGATATTTCATTAGACTGGCTTATATAATAATAAAGTTATGAGATAGAATGAGGAACTTATTAAATGACCCTCGTATAAACATAATTTGATGTGATTTAGTGATTGTATTTATTTCAACATTGAAAACTTTAACACGAATATTAAATACGTATGTTCAACCTATTCTTGATTAGTAGTAGTAGGTTGTATTAATGTATTTCCCAATCAGGTTTTACATCATATCAGAGTGTAAGTGCATACGTGCTGGTAAAAAAATATAAAATACGTATATAAATGTGCAAACAACACATTCGTTTTTTACTTTGAATATTCGACGTGTAGCAAATGTCCTCAGAAGAGATCCTTCGCAACATCGTTGGTTCTTTTCTATAAAGAGGAAGTGTTTTCCAACAAGTCGAAAATTGAAGTAAATAATGGAATGCGCTGTATTTATCGTTCATAACATAATAAGTAATAAGTTTAGCAACTTAAAAAATAACATTCGATTAATTAATACCACGACATTTATATATTTGTGTGTTACATTTTTTTTCTGACAGAATTTAAGTTTACAGTTTATTTGCCTTTACGTGTTCGTTCATTACCATGTTTTGTTTTCGAATACGAAATAACGATGTTCCTTTTATCATCCATGTATCATGTGTTCAATGTTCTCAACAATAATATACACAATTATATATGCTGTACATGTAATATGCTGTCCATTTAATATAATGTTGCATCATTATTGCAGTGATCTGAAATTTGGAAAACTGTACACTGCGTATTCAAAGACTCTATTGACCTTTTAATTACGAAACGCTCGCAACGGGCGTTATAACTACGTGTTATTATAATTTTTAAATAAGTAAAGCAAATAATATAAAGATAAATAACTCTAAATATTCTGTGATGTTCTTTGCTATAAATGTTTACGTATGTATAATAACTGTCATTGTCTGAGACCAAATTGTGGTGATTTTTTTCAGATTACTAAATAAATTGGTAATTGGTATTATGTGATTATATTTATGAGTATAAGCGAACCAGTGTATGTGTCACTGGAAAGGCGTCGTGATAACGAAAGAAATGCCATGTAGTATGTACATGACACTTGAAGATCCAAACAATCCGGGGAGTAAAGTTCTCATGCCAAATTATGTATTTTTTATGAATTGTACAGATCATTGACTGTCAAAAGAGTTTAAACCGTAATGAAGTTGTAGCGTATCATTACAACTATGAACATCGATGTATTGTCATGTAAACTGCTTATCCACAAAAAATAGCCTGTGGAAGTAAATGTAATAAATATAAGAGGACCTGACGTTTCGATTCTAATAAAATCGTTATCGACGGTAAAATTACAGAAAACATATATGGGCCATTCCACAAAAATGGGACCACTTCAGCTTTGGAAAATTATGAAAATAAATTGTTTCAAATCTGCTTACTTTGATTGTTTTTGATGACCCAATATGCTAAAGTTACTAGAACAATAATGTTTGCGAACACCACTGCTCACATTTTTACGCACGAAACCATGTAATTCAGGTGTTTTATATGGGTTTTTTCACTCGGTGAACGGCGTTATCTAGTGTCATATTGCATTGTCAGTCATTGCATCCCTAACTAAGTCCGAATATGATATTCAAATTATTGCTTTTTTGTCGTTGAGAGGTCTCCCCATAACAATATTTGACAAGCTATGCGACAGAAGAATGAATTTCATTTTTTAGCCTCAACAAATCTCTTGCTATGAATCAACGCTTTTGACAACTATGTGCTTTCAATTTTGTACCTTTTTCCAAAACTTGTTTTGTCAATTTTACTCTAGTAGAAGAATATTCCCTTCTGTAATGTATCAATTGTCAAATTTTCTTTAAGCCCAACATTGAAATTGTATGTCATTATATAAAGATAACTTTATATGCTATTTTTAATGGTATTATTCTTGGATAACGCCGTTCACGTGTATGCCAGTTATGGGATTGAAACAAAGATAAAACAATTGAAACTGACATAAATCATGTAGCTGTTGGAGAAACTTTATTTGTTATATCAATTTTAATACGAAAAAATGATTTAAACCATACATTTGGGCTGAATTTCCCAATATTGACCGTCAAACAGTGGTCAATTATTTAATTTTCACTTTAAATGTTTTATATAGCTTGCATTTTCGTTTAAAAGGGGTATGTACCATTACATTAACTATTGTATTCAATTACATGCACACTGCATCGCATATTGTGAAGTTGTTCTCTTTTTTTGATTGATATGACATTTTAGGGTAAATTCCGTTATCCCTGTGAACAGCGTTATCCATGGTTATCCTGACATACACACGCGAAATAAGCCTGACGAAAACACATGCTCAATACTTGCTAAATAGAGCGATTTCGCTATGTGTAGCGCGGTAGTAAACACTCATATGTGTGGACTATGAGCCATATATTTACACATACAGCATATTCTAGCAGAAACCGTTTGGTTCACAAAGTGAAATGTGTTATATAGAACACAAAAGAAGAAGCAAACTCACTGTTTTCAATGTTTCGCTGCTGTATCTAGACTTCTCAAAGATTTTCCAAAGAAGAAAGATTGTGCTCTTGCAATATTTTCTTCAAATGAGGGTGATAACACTTTACAGGATAACGCCGTTCACGATAACGCCGATCACGTTTGTATTCGTTTTCGTCCCTTTCTGACCTTCTGCAAGCCGTGTAGTTGAATTTCTATTTTTTTCCGATACATTTAGTATAAGAACCAATAGACCTATAACATAATACCTTTCAAAGTTAACAGGATACCTACTTCCCAGAGAAACATCGATAACGGAAATTACAAGCTTAAAACAGTCGTTTTAAATAATGAACTTCAACATTTTTTATAAGCCAAATGATGTGCCAGAGACTTTCGAGGTGCAATAATTTCAATAGCGTGGTCGGTTTGCTACGCGATTGCTCATAAACTATTGCATATTTAGAACATTCAGTTTATAATGATATATCAGGTGTACGGATATCGGAAACTACACACATTTCGTGGAAAGTTCATTTTAATTTAAAAGTGCACATTAAATTTACTGTATGCAGAAATTAATGCCTTTATATATTTTGTTGGTACCTTTGCTTGATTTATCCGTGACAAGACCTTAGAAAATCTTGAATTGAGAGTCAAATCCAACAGTTTAAAATTGCGACATCTGGTCGAGGAAACCGTGTTTTTTTGGTTTTGGGGCCTTTCAGTGTAAATTTGAACCTGATAATGTCATTTAAAGCATGGCAAACCATGGTGTTCCGAGTAGAACTCATCAAGATCTAGCATAATATTTTTAAAAAAAGTGTGATATATACTTATAGTAAGATTTCCCGGATCAAAGAATGATAAAAAGCCAAGTGGTCCCATTTTTGTGGAATTGCCCATATATGCACTGCCGCGCAAAAGTATTTGCCCCTCGGGACGCTTGCAACCCATAGCAAAAAAAATAAGTCACCGGGTGGTTACCCGGTACCTTGTGGAGAGTATTCTTAAAGTATTCCAACCATCTTTACTAGCGGAGAGCATTTTGGGAAGCAGTTAGCTGTTTTGGAGAGTTACCCGATGGTTCTCCAGAAACCTGGTTACTATCCAAAACACTCTCCAACAACTCAAACTTAGCCAGCAATCCCCGAAAAGCTCTCCACAACTTATTGTTGAAATGAGACATCCAAAAAACTCTCCAAAAACACCCCGAAAAGCTCTCCACAAACTCAAGGTTCAATTGTCAGGTCAATTGTCAGATCAACAGATAGGTCAACTGACAGGTCAACTGACAGATCAAAATTCAACTGCCATTTTAAAAATGTATGTTTTGAAGAGAAAGTGTGTGCTGTATTGGTATTGGGGAACATAGTAAAATGAACACATAGGCCTACCCAATAAATGTAATAGTGTGCACCCTAAGAGTATGTGTGTGGATACTTTCTTGTCAACAGGTAAGAATGATTTATTTTGAGTTTGCACACCAGGAAATGGATATAAGAAAACGTAAAATAAGCTTAATTAAAGTTTATTTTTTGTTTTGTTTTTTAATTGTCTTATTTAGATCAAACTTGTACATCATACAAGCCGCCTAAGAGTGAAATATTTATAAGGGATTCACATGTGTGGTTGTTTTTGGAATGAAAAAATTGGATTCTTTCCAATCATTAAAATTGATCCATTTGCATACATTGAATTTTTTTTAAACATTGCACACTACTATCTGGTACCATGCAATTGCCCAGTCTACCTTGTGCCACGCGTCTCTCCAGCTGAGTATCAAATTGCGATTTAACTAACATTTATTAGCCTAACCTGTACAGCTCACTTGGAGGATCGGAGTTTCTGACTTGCACACACACACGGCGGTGGTGTGCAGAGGGTCTGAGGGGTCTAATCCTGGGGGTTTCGCAGTGATTTGTGGGATAAAAAATCATACTTTGTTCCCCTCCCTCGAACAAAAAGATGTCATCGTCCAAAATAATATGTGGGAATGAAATCAGCGTTGGCAGCTTAGCTGAGTAATTAGGGACTTGATGGTGGTGTGCGGAGGGTCTGTGGCCCGGTGGGGTGGGGGCTCACTATATAATGGTATACGCATACATGTATGTGCCTGCCTTTTGGGGTGCCTTTTCGCGAAATTTGGTATATTGATGGATGGTAATCAGAAAGGTTTTTGGTATATTGATGCCCCTTATAATACTTTGATGGTATATAGAAGAGCGTACTTTGTCAGATAGGTTTATTGACCCCCCCCCCCCCCTAAAAAAAGGCCTTACACATTCAATAACCGCCGCATTTCTAATATCCGAAGTTCAAATGTTTAAAATACACTTTTGAGAACCCAATGTTGGTTAAAAACACTTTGAGAACCCAATTTTGGTTAAAAACACTTTTGAGAACCCAATTTTGGTTAAAACACTTTTGAGAAACCATTTTTGTACTTACCTTCTGTTTATTGTAAATACATGTATAACAAGGGTATATTGATCGGTATACATTTCACCATGTTTGGTATACCGATCGGGTGTTCATTTTTGCATTATGCACGTATATTGATTTGTCGGGCCCGGTGGGGGGGGGGGGGGGGGGGGGGGGGGGGGGGGGGGGGGGGGGGGTCGCAGCGATTTGTTGAGTAAATTGTACTTTGTCCCCCTCCCCCGATCCACAAAATACGATATCATTGTCCTAGCTGATATGTGGGTAGAAATCACTGTCTGGGGCAGCGTTGGTAGCTTACCCCAGTGGTAAGGGCACGGCGTTGGTGTGCAGCGGGTCTGAGGGTCAAATCACGGGGTTTTGGCTGCAGTTTGTTTGGTTAAAATGTGTACTTTGTCCCGCCACACAAATATATAACATCGTTTAAAATGATACTGAGGTACGAAATCACTAACCGTGGCAGCGTTGGCATCTTAGCTCAGTGGTTGGGACGCGGTGGTGGTGTGCGGAGGGTCCGGCGGTCGAATCCCAGGGTTTTTGCGGCAATTGAATAAACAAATTGGACTTTGTATCTCTCCCCCAATCCACACAAAAATATGTCATCGTTCAAAATGATATTGGGGCACGCAACCGGTGCCTGCAGCTAATATCAGTGGTTAGGGATGCGGCGGTGGTGTGCCGAGGGGTTGAATCCCAGGGGTTTGCAATCATCTGTTGGGTAAAAAATATGTACTTTTGTCCCCCTCCCCCGATTCACACAAACACATAGCACACGGGGCAGCGTTGGCAGCTTACCGCCCGCTTACCGCAGTGGTTAGGGACGTGATAGTGATGTGCGAAGGGTCCGCGGGACAAATCCTTGGGGTTTCGTGGTATTCTTGTATGGGTAAAACCATACTTTGCCCCCCCCCCCCTTCCAGTGGATACGGCGGCAGTCTTAGTATACAGAGGTTGTGGGTTCGAGCCCCGGTCCGGGCAAATAGGTCAATGAACTACGTGCATGCTCACTTTGTAATTTTGCTGGTTCTCCATGTTATTTCAGCCCGATTGTATTGAAAATAATTTTAGATGTGCCTTAAATAAAGATATATATCTGCCAAAAACATAAACCGTCGTCACAAAAATAACCTTTTTAAGCTTGAATGGTTCCTTCTGAAGGTATTCCAATAAACTGCGCATACCCATTATCATTTATAAAATTCTGCACATGGAGCTTTCCATCACCACCAGTTGATCTCAGTTGAAAATTTCATATAGCGTTACAATGCCGATAATGAGCTAATTGATATTCATGAGGTGATTTACTACGGCGATTTTACATTGGAATTTTGACTTGCCCGATAAAATCATGAATTGTAAAGCTTTTAAATCATGAATCTGAATAGGAAACATGAATTTATTGGTATAAAATGTACAATGAACACAATGAAATGGTAATTGGGTCTGATGGTTTAATACTTTGTCAACAACACAGTGATAACTTGCAAGCTTCCAGGGGGAGAAATACTTATGGGCGGCAGTGCATGTGTCAAATTATTGCTTATAGTAAACAATCAGATATGAAACATGTATTTGCATTCATAGTGGGCATATTTTGTCAAATGTATGATTCTTTATTTCATAGCAATATAGGCTCTTAATTGCATATTGTTTAATTAATAATTTATTTTTGACTAGAATTAAGCTAATTATAGCCTTTAGGGGGGGGGGGGGGGGGGGGGGTGTGGGGTATGGGGTTTTTTAAGTCCATTATTGATAATCAATTTTCACAACTTTCCTAAAACTCAATATACAAGTATTATATATCATAATATAGCCCATAACAAGACGCTTCAAAATTACGGGGTTTTTTTTGTTCTGGTTGCTATGGGAACTGTACCCATTCTTAGGATAATGATGTATAATGATATCCCGCGCGCTTTAACGGAGCCGGAATTTTGAAACGGTTGCCGCCCGGGGGGGCCAGTCAAACATAATGTTGTACACACGCGTGACCAAAAAAAAAACGCGTAAAAAGGGGTGTTTTTTCAGTGTTGGACGCGTCACGCGAGTGACGCGTTAAGGGTATCAAAAACGCTGATTTTCAAGAAAAAGGGTGGCTTAAAATCCCGGCTTAAAATACAGGTCGAACGTGTTTAGGGTAACTTATTTTGTTCCCCGTTTTAAATAGACAAAACTTGTTTAGGGGTCATGTTTTCGGGCATCCCTTTAATTTAGTGCTTGTCACTATTGGGTTTGTCCTGGCTCTTCAGCCTATTGTTATAAATAAATAAATAAATAAATGTTCTGGCAAGAACTTGTTTAGGGGTCAAAATTTGCAAGGAAAGCGCGCTAAAAAACTTGTTTGGGGGGTAATTTTGCTTGCAGGGTAAAACTTGTTTAAGGGGGTGTCTGGAAAAAATTTGGTCACGCATGTGTACACCATTATGTTTGTCTGGCCCCCCCGGGGGTTGCCCGTGGCAACCGGTAACCGACCAATCACGTAATTTTGCGACGTAGTTCAAATTTGAGGCCGAAAAAAAAATCCGGCTTCGTTTTGCACAGATCCACTTATTTGCAACATGAATTTCAAAATTCATTTATTGAGTTACGTTCGTAGCCGTTTCGCACGTGTGCGTGTTTTCTTGTTTTGAGATATCGAGCTAAACGTAGTCAAAAATATTAAAATTGCTTTAAAAATTTTAAATTGATATTTGAGATGAAAATAATTGTTCATATATTAATAAGCTTGAATGTAGACACATTTGGAGTCCATTTTGGCGAAAATCACATGTATATTAGGATTTGTATCGCATTTTTAAGTATAAGGGCTTAAATATAGCGGGGTGATAAAAAATTAAGAAATACATAAGAAATGCCGTTGACCTAAAGATTTGATGAATATTTATGCGCAATGAATTAATTTAATATTATTACACAAAAAAACTATAGAACGTTACAATGGTTTATTTAGATGTAATTGAAAGTGAATTTGCTAAAAAACACAAGGTAAGCGTTTTCTCTACACACAAACGAATACAAATCACCTCCGATTTTCGAAACTCCGTATTAAACTAAATTGACCATAACATATGAACCGAATGTCCGATTTGGCTCAAATAAAAAGCATGTTAAAGCTTAGACATTGCAGTTTGCCATGGTGCTTCTATCTTATTTTTTGCAAAGTAACTACATTTTTAAATCCGACCCCCCACCCCCATACACCCCCCCCCCCCCCCCCCCCCCCCCTAAGGTAAGTTCTTCTAAAAATCTTTAATTCCGTGGAAAATAAAATTGCGAAAGAAGATTTGAATGCAAATATGACACCAAAATGGCTTAAAATATATACCTGCATTTGTTTTAAATTAATTTATGTGTACCAAAATGACACAATTGTTTGGTAAAACCCATCACAACTCCAGTTGTGTAAAGTGTTACACATAATTGGGTCAAAATAGGGAACATAGTCGGTTTGGGATAAACATTTACCCAACGATATTGTTTTAAACTTTGTTGGGTGAAATTTAGCTATTTGATGGGTAAAAAGTTCACTATATGTTGTGTACATTTTTTCCCAACTAACAACCATGTTCCCTTTTTACCATCGTGAAGTGTAGTATTTTACCCAACTTTGCTTATTTTTTTCTAAGAGTGTAGGGAGTGCATGGAATTGGAATGGAATAGCATATTCTTATGATGGTTAATGATTTACTAAGCAAAATCCTTGTTCAGGGCCATATTACATAAAAGTCCAGATTCTTCTTAAGAGGTCTGATGAGTGATTATTGAAACACCTTCTCAATTTTAGTAAGATCTAGTTCTAAGATTTTACAAATGGCTTTTATATCATACAAATAAAATTATGAATACTTAAATAGTATTCATTTAGTACGAGTTAAACAGTCAAGAAGAGTTACTTGTCTTAAATGAATCTTAACTTTTATGAAATAGGGCCTAGGTTCACTTGTTCTTATAACTATAATCAAAGTTTCGGGTGGTTTCGGAAATGGCATTCATAATTATCACAACTTGTATACACGAGTGCCGCCCCCGGGTGATATTTCTAGACGTTGCATCGTCTGGGTAATCACATGCTTCCGTCACGATATCACGCAATTCGCAAATTGGTTGAATGGTCGTTGTCATAAGGTTGTGTGTCATCTTGTCTTAACATGCTATTAAAAGGTAAGGTATATATATATAATCATGAATATTGTTACTTCATTTTTTCTTGTCACAGTTACAATATGTTTGCGTTGTTTTCTGCATTGAAATTGCTTAGCTAAATACACTATCGGCCGAGTGCACCAAACTGGCGTAACTTAATAGGGAGGTGAGCTACCTCCCTAGTAGTTATGCTCGAACTGTAGCGTAACTTACTAACAATGTAATTCTGAGAGCATAACTGGCGAGTAACACCAGAACTAGCGAGGTAAAAATCAGCATCGTCCCCTTACAAAATTAATTGTCGCATATGCCAAGTGTTCACCTTATACTTTACTGTAAAATTCTGACGTGAATGGTCCTTCGTAATATTAAAAATGTGCCGTCACTCACTAAGTCATAGGTGAGTGTAAATAAAGAATCACGTTGAATCGGCTATCGGTCCGGGGAAAATGACGCCATTTTTGTGGCCAAAGTTATTTACCGCTTTTTCAAAAATAAGGACTATCTTTTAATGCCAAACATATTTTTGGGCGAGTGTCACATACAAATGTTGCACTTTTCATGATAAAAATCCGTTTTTGTAATTGAATAGTTCAATGTTGTATTAATAACATGATGCCACTTCTAGCGTCCAATCTCTGTGGCGTGCTACTGTTTCCTGTCTTTTTTAAACGGAAAAAAACTGGTTCGATTCCCGAAATTCCATTATTTTTTATTTTTTAAACATGATGGTGACTAAATGAAATCATTCAATATAATGGCCCAGGTATTGACATACTTCAGTATTTATTTATTATTAATCAATTGATTTATTAAATGTGTACGTGTATGTATTATTATTTGTTATGCATCTTTTTTATTTACTTTTAATGTATTTATTAATTAATTTTTAATTTTTAATTATTCATAACTAGGCATATGTGTTTATTCATTTATTCAATTATGTATTCGTTTATTTCAATATTATTTAATTTCACGTTAACTAATTAATTAATTAATTAATTAATTAATTAATTAATTAATTAAATAGTTTGATCGATTGGTTGGTTGACTGATTGTTTGAAATTATTTCTACAATTTTGCATGCATCATTGTGGATAGATTTAAAATATTTTATAATAAATTGTTCATAAATATATGTATCATTAAGTAAATAATGCATAAATTGAATAGTATAATAGAAATCTCTCATTATCATCATATCTATGTAACCGTCTATCGGGCAAATCAGAAATTATCATTTAGTTACAGCATAAACTGTTATGCTTCAAGTTACTCTTGGGTCTGGTCAGGTATAAGATGTAGCGTAAATTTCTCGCAAGTTGCCATGGTTACTAGCCTAGTAGCTTACCCCTGTTTGGTGCTCTCAACATTCTGGGTTCGCCTAAGTTACTATCGAGGTAGCGCTATTCTTCAGCTACCCGTCATTAGTGCACTCGGCCGGATATGTTGTTGTTCATCTGATATGCCACTTCCTATACCATTGTATCCGCTTGTTTCCGTATACCATGCTTATGATATAGGGTATCACACACGGTTCCAGTTGAACCATGATTTCGAATCTCAATTTGATTTTTTTCTTCTCCATCCTAATTAAAATAAGGACTTCAAATAAGTCATGTTTGCTATTACATATGCGAACTTAATGTTTCAGGACAATGATTAAAAGTTAAGTCAATCCTTATAAAGGATGCAGTAGCGTAACCAGAGGGGGGCAGGGGGTCCCCTGATGCCCCCAAATGAAATATGACAACATAAAATGTTACCCATGACAGTGCAGTACATGCCCTAATTTGCCTAGTGGCTTGACTTTGGGGACTCAAGGAAGTTTTTGATCAGATTGTTAGAACTTTGTGAGTGTTGCCATTATTGAACTATTAATCAAATGCATATAAAAGTATATGTTTGGAAAAGAAATGGATCAGCGAATCTAAATTTGGCGTCAATTTTGACCAAAATGTTGATTTTTTGAGAAAATCACAAAATTCACTTTTTTGACCCAATTTTTTTTTGCCAAAGCTTACAAAAATAATTTTGAGTATAACATGCCCAAATCTCTTTTTTTTAAAACCTAATCTAATATTTTTTGAAATTTTGACCAACTAGTGCCAAAAAAACGGAAGAAATGATTTTTGATTTTTTTGGCACTTTTTAGTCAAATTTCAAAAAATATTTTCCGCTAGTATGTATGGCCTACATGAACACCTACAAAATTAAACAAGACATGAATGTTGAACAAGTTTACACCAAAGACAATACTTTATATAGATGTGCGTAACCATATCAATAACCAAAACCATCTCCCGTCATTAACTCTCCCATGGCTAACGCTAACACCTATTCCCAAGCTATATCTCATGGTTTATTCTATACGAAACCACATTGTTTCCTCTTAGTGGCCCTCCCATGGGTTATACCCGTAGATTGATAAATGAATGGTTATACCACATTACTTAATTTACCCCTAATACTTCCCAAGCTACACTACTTCATTGACTAACCGTTAGTCCCGTGGTTTATACCCAAAAAAATGTTACTTTTTTTTAATCCTTACCTTTATTATATCACATCACTGTAATAACCCCTTAGACCCCCTACAATACATCATCTCCCGTGGCCAAATGTATGTAATTATCACGCTACGCGCGCATTTTTTCAAGAAAAAGGTATTCGGCCGAAATGGTTGTGAGGTCATTCGGGGGAATGGAGGTCCTGCACCAAGTGGAATGCAAACTGTTATGAAACGAAAGTCTGTGTTAACAATTACATTAATGTTGCATTTTTGTTTCAATTGTGGAATAGGAAATAATGTCATTGATGATTCTTAACCTTAAAAAATCACATGGCCTGTGTCTCCATACCACCTAACAATGAAAATACTAATTAACAGTGCTGCTTGTGTTTACCGTTACGCAGGTGTCATCAGAGTAATTCAAAAATCCAACCTTGTGAAACTACTTTTAGCAAATTAGCAACTAGGTAAGTCTTTACTTTTACCACAAATGGACATTTTACTTTTGTTGAAAATCATAATTGTAAAAGGTTGATTTGTACTTTGTGTCTATATGTTTTAATAACTTCATCTTTCCCTGTACGTTTCATTAGTTTACGTATCAAATGTAGGCCTACATGTATATCAGAAATATATTTTCGAAACAAATGAGCGCTTAATGTCTCACGACTTCATTTAAGATTATAACCCTCCCCTATAAGGAACACTACAAAAGTTATATTTTCTTTTCAAACGAGCTAAGAGATTTTCACTATACAGGACTAAATAGAAAGATTCCAAGAGCAGATTTTTTTTACTATTGGCTATCCGATTTACTATTATCATGATTATAAAAAGATACACGTAAAGAAAACTTATAAAGTGACTATATCATGTGCAAGATTTAACGTACGAGGCATCACTGTGGCATGAATTGTAATAACGAATTTGATTAATTAGCAGTATTCCAGTATGTCAATGGCAAAGCAATGCATTCGGATTGATATTATACTATTTGCTAGCCTACAAGAGTTCATATTACATCAATGTCATAAGGTTTCAGGATTTGGAAGGAAGGCGTCTAGTTTATCCAATAATGATGATAATAGTTTCCCTTACACTTGTATCAACAATTATTGAATTAAGCATCTTGACTTGTATTATTAAAATTGTAATTAAGAATACCAGTATCAAATGTCATGTAGCGCCCGATATAAGGACAGAAAAATATGTTGTGTTTAGAAACACAACACAAAACACAACATAATGTCGCCCCCATCGACTGTTGTGTTTTGTGTTGTGTTCGGGAAAAAATGTACCTGAAAAAAATCCATTTCTTATGTTTTATATTATTCTCGATCCATTTCTTTTGTTTTATATTATTCGTTGTGTTTTGTGTTGTGTTCGGAAAAAATGTACCCACAAAAAATCCAATTCTTATGTTTTATATTATTTTCGATCTATTTCTTATGTTTTATATTATTTGTTGTGTTTTGTGTTGTGTTCGGAAAAAATGTACCTGAAAAAATCCAGTTCTGATGTTTTATATTATTTTCGATCTATTTCTTTTGTTTTATATTATTTGTTGTGTTTTGTGTTGTGTTCGGAAATAATGTACCCCCAAAAATCCAGTTCTCATGTTTTATATTATTTTCGATCCATTTCTTTTGTTTTATATTATTTGTTGTGTTTTGTGTTGTGTTCGGAAATAATGTACCCCAAAAATCCAGTTCTCATGTTTTATATTATTTTCGATCCATTTCTTTTGTTTTATATTATTTGTTGTGTTTTGTGTTGTGTTCGGAAAAAATGTACCCCCAAAAAAACCAATTCTTATGTTTTATATTATTTTCGATCTATTTCTTATGTTTTATATTACTTGTTGTGTTTTGTGTTGTGTTCGGAAAAAATGTACCTGAAAAAAATCCAGTTATTATGTTTTATATTATTTTCGATGTATTTTTTTATGTTTTCTATTATTTGTTGTGTTTTGTGTTGTGTTTGGAAATAATGTACCCCAAAAAATCCAGTTATGTTTAATATTATTTTCGATCCGTTTCTTTTGTTTTATATTATTTGTTGTGTTTTGTGTTGTGTTTGGAAAAAATGTATTCCCAAAAAAAATCTAGTTCTTATGTTTTATATTATTTTCGATGTATTTTTTTATGTTTTCTATTATTTGTTGTGTTTTGTGTTGTGTTTGGAAATAATGTACCCCCAAAAATCCAGTTCTCATGTTTTATATTATTTTCGATCCATTTCTTTTGTTTTACATTATTTGTACAACACAACAAATAATACAAAACATAAGAAATAGATTCAAAATAATATAAAACATAAGAATTGGATTTTTTTGTGGGTACATTTTTTTCCGAACACAACACAAAACACAACAAATAATATAAAACAAAAGAAATGGATCGAGAATAATATAAAACATAAGAAAGGGATTTTTTTTTTCAGGTACATTTTTTCCGAACACAACACAAAACACAACAAATAATATAAAACATAAGAAATAGATCGAAAATAATATAAAACATATAAGAATTGGATTTTTGGGGGTACATTTTTTCCGAACACAACACAAAACACAACAAATAAAATAAAACAAAAGAAATGGATCGAAAATAATATAAAACATAAGAACTGGATTTTATTTCAGGTACATTATTTAATTAGCAACAATTCTTATGTTTTATATTATTTTCGATCTATTTCTTATGTTTTATATTATTTTCGATCTATTTCTTATGTTTTATATTATTTGTTGTGTTTTGTGTTGTGTTCGGAAAAAATGTACCTGAAAAAAAATCCATTTCTTATGTTTTATATTATTGTCGATCCATATCTTTTATTTTATATTATTTGTTGTGTTTTGTGTTGTGTTCGGAAAAAATGTACCTGAAAAAAATCCAGTTCTTATGTTTTATATTATTTTCGATCTATTTCTTATGTTTTATATTATTTGTTGTGTTTTGTGTTGTGTTCGGAAAAAATGTATTCCAAAAAAAAATCTAGTTCTTATGTTTTATATTATTTTCGATCTATTTCTTATGTTTTCTATTATTTGTTGTGTTTTGTGTTGTGTTTGGAAATAATGTACCCCAAAAAATCCAGTTCTTATGTATTATATTATTTTCGATCCATTTCTTTTGTTTTATTTTATTTGTTGTGTTTTGTGTTGTGTTCGGAAAAAATGTACCCCAAAAAAATCCAATTCTTATGTTTTATATTATTTTCGATCTATTTCTTATGTTTTATATTATTTGTTGTGTTTTGTGTTGTGTTCGGAAAAAATGTTCCTGAAAAAAATCCAGTTCTTATGTTTTATATTATTTTCGATCTATTTCTTATGTTTTATATTATTTGTTGTGTTTTGTGTTGTGTTCGGAAAATATGTACCCGAAAAAAAAATCCAATTCTTATGTTTTATATTATTTTCAATCTATTTCTTATGTTTTATATTATTTGTTGTGTTTTGTGTTGTGTTCGGAAAAAATGTATTCCAAAAAAAATCTAGTTCTTATGTTTTATATTATTTTCGATGTATTTTTTTATGTTTTCTATTATTTGTTGTGTTTTGTGTTGTGTTTGGAAATAATGTACCCCAAAAAATCCAGTTCTCATGTTTTATATTATTTTCGATCCATTTCTTTTGTTTTATATTATTTGTACAACACAACAAATAATACAAAACATAAGAAATAGATTGAAAATAATATAAAACATAAGAATTGGATTTTTTGTGGGTACATTTTTTCCGAACACAACACAAAACACAACAAATAATATAAAACAAAAGAAATGGATCGAGAATAATATAAAACATAAGAAATGGATTTTTTTTCAGGTACATTTTTTCCGAACACAACACAAAACACAACAAATAATATAAAACATAAGAAATAGATCGAAAATAATATAAAACATAAGAATTGGATTTTTTGGGGGTACATTATTTAATTAGCAACAATTCTTATGTTTTATATTATTTTCGATCTATTTCTTATGTTTTATATTATTTGTTGTGTTTTGTGTTGTGTTCGGAAAAAATGTACCCCCAAAAAATCCAATTCTTATGTTTTTTATTATTTTCGATCTATTTCTTATGTTTTATAATATTTGTTGTGTTTTGTGTTGTGTTCGGAAAAAATGTACCTGAAAAAAAACCATTTCTTATGTTTTATATTATTCTCGATCCATTTCTTTTGTTTTATATTATTTGTTGTGTTTTGTGTTGTGTTCGGAAAAAATGTACCTGAAAAAAATCCAGTTATTATGTTTTATATTATTTTCGATCTATTTCTTATGTTTTATATTATTTTCGATCTATTTCTTATGTTTTATATTATTTGTTGTGTTTTGTGTTGTGTTCGGAAAAAATGTACCCCCCAAAAAATCCATTTCCTATGTTTTATATTATTCTCGATCCATTTCTTTTGTTTTATATTATTTGTTGTGTTTTGTGTTGTGTTCGGAAAAAATATATTCCAAAAAAATCCAATTCTTATGTTTTATATTATTTTCGATCTATTTCTTATGTTTTATATTATTTGTTGTGTTTTGTGTTGTGTTCGGAAAAAATGTACCCCCAAAAAAATCCATTTCCTATGTTTTATATTATTCTCGATCCATTTCTTTTGTTTTATATTATTTGTTGTGTTTTGTGTTGTGTTCGGAAAAAATGTATTCCAAAAAAAATCCAATTCTTATGTTTTATATTATTTTCGATCTATTTCTTATGTTTTCTATTATTTGTTGTGTTTTGTGTTGTGTTTGGAAATAATGTACCCCAAAAAATCCAGTTCTTATGTTTTATATTATTTTCGATCCATTTCTTTTGTTTTATTTTATTTGTTGTGTTTTGTGTTGTGTTCGGAAAAAATGTACCCCAAAAAAATCCAATTCTTATGTTTTATATTATTTTCGATCTATTTCTTATGTTTTATATTATTTGTTGTGTTTTGTGTTGTGTTCGGAAAAAATGTATTCCAAAAAAAATCTAGTTCTTATGTTTTATATTATTTTCGATGTATTTTTTTATGTTTTCTATTATTTGTTGTGTTTTGTGTTGTGTTTGGAAATAATGTACCCCAAAAAATCCAGTTCTCATGTTTTATATTATTTTCGATCCATTTCTTTTGTTTTATATTATTTGTACAACACAACAAATAATACAAAACATAAGAAATAGATTGAAAATAATATAAAACATAAGAATTGGATTTTTTGTGGGTACATTTTTTCCGAACACAACACAAAACACAACAAATAATATAAAACAAAAGAAATGGATCGAGAATAATATAAAACATAAGAAATGGATTTTTTTTCAGGTACATTTTTTCCGAACACAACACGAAACACAACAAATAATATAAAACATAAGAAATAGATCGAAAATAATATAAAACATAAGAATTGGATTTTTTTGGGGTACATTATTTAATTAGCAACAATTCTTATGTTTTATATTATTTTCGATCTATTTCTTATGTTTTATATTATTTGTTGTGTTTTGTGTTGTGTTCGGAAAAAATGTACCCCCAAAAAAAATCCAATTCTTATGTTTTTTATTATTTTCGATCTATTTCTTATGTTTTATAATATTTGTTGTGTTTTGTGTTGTGTTCGGAAAAAATGTACCTGAAAAAAACCCATTTCTTATGTTTTATATTATTCTCGATCCATTTCTTTTGTTTTATATTATTTGTTGTGTTTTGTGTTGTGTTCGGAAAAAATATATTCCAAAAAAATCCAATTCTTATGTTTTATATTATTTTCGATCTATTTCTTATGTTTTATATTATTTGTTGTGTTTTGTGTTGTGTTCGGAAAAAATGTACCCCCAAAAAAATCCATTTCCTATGTTTTATATTATTCTCGATCCATTTCTTTTGTTTTATATTATTTGTTGTGTTTTGTGTTGTGTTCGGAAAAAATGTATTCCAAAAAAAATCCAATTCTTATGTTTTATATTATTTTCGATCTATTTCTTATGTTTTCTATTATTTGTTGTGTTTTGTGTTGTGTTTGGAAATAATGTACCCAAAAAAATCCAGTTCTTATGTTTTATATTATTTTCGATCCATTTCTTTTGTTTTATTTTATTTGTTGTGTTTTGTGTTGTGTTCGGAAAAAATGTACCCCAAAAAAATCCAATTCTTATGTTTTATATTATTTTCGATCTATTTCTTATGTTTTATATTATTTGTTGTGTTTTGTGTTGTGTTCGGAAAAAATGTTCCTGAAAAAAATCCAGTTCTTATGTTTTATATTATTTTCGATCTATTTCTTATGTTTTATATTATTTGTTGTGTTTTGTGTTGTGTTCGGAAAATATGTACCCGAAAAAAAAATCAAATTCTTATGTTTTATATTATTTTCAATCTATTTCTTATGTTTTATATTATTTGTTGTGTTTTGTGTTGTGTTCGGAAAAAATGTATTCCAAAAAAAATCTAGTTCTTATGTTTTATATTATTTTCGATGTATTTTTTTATGTTTTCTATTATTTGTTGTGTTTTGTGTTGTGTTTGGAAATAATGTACCCAAAAAAATCCAGTTCTCATGTTTTATATTATTTTCGATCCATTTCTTTTGTTTTATATTATTTGTACAACACAAAAAATAATACAAAACATAAGAAATAGATTGAAAATAATATAAAACATAAGAATTGGATTTTTTGTGGGTACATTTTTTCCGAACACAACACAAAACACAACAAATAATATAAAACAAAAGAAATGGATCGAGAATAATATAAAACATAAGAAATGGATTTTTTTTCAGGTACATTTTTTCCGAACACAACACAAAACACAACAAATAATATAAAACATAAGAAATAGATCGAAAATAATATAAAACATAAGAATTGGATTTTTTGGGGGTACATTATTTAATTAGCAACAATTCTTATGTTTTATATTATTTTCGATCTATTTCTTATGTTTTGTATTATTTGTTGTGTTTTGTGTTGTGTTCGGAAAAAATGTACCCCCAAAAAATCCAATTCTTATGTTTTTTATTATTTTCGATCTATTTCTTATGTTTTATAATATTTGTTGTGTTTTGTGTTGTGTACGGAAAAAATGTACCTGAAAAAAAAACATTTCTTATGTTTTATATTATTCTCGATCCATTTCTTTTGTTTTATATTATTTGTTGTGTTTTGTGTTGTGTTCGGAAAAAATGTACCTGAAAAAAATCCAGTTATTATGTTTTATATTATTTTCGATCTATTTCTTATGTTTTATATTATTTTCGATCTATTTCTTATGTTTTATATTATTTGTTGTGTTTTGTGTTGTGTTCGGAAAAAATGTACCCCCCAAAAAATCCATTTCCTATGTTTTATATTATTCTCGATCCATTTCTTTTGTTTTATATTATTTGTTGTGTTTTGTGTTGTGTTCGGAAAAAATGTATTCCAAAAAAATCCAATTCTTATGTTTTATATTATTTTCGATCTATTTCTTATGTTTTATATTATTTGTTGTGTTTTGTGTTGTGTTCGGAAAAAATGTACCCCCCAAAAAATCCATTTCCTATGTTTTATATTATTCTCGATCCATTTCTTTTGTTTTATATTATTTGTTGTGTTTTGTGTTGTGTTCGGAAAAAATGTATTCCAAAAAAAATCTAATTCTTATGTTTTATATTATTTTCGATCTATTTCTTATGTTTTCTATTATTTGTTGTGTTTTGTGTTGTGTTTGGAAATAATGTACCCCAAAAAATCCAGTTCTTATGTTTTATATTATTTTCGATCCATTTCTTTTGTTTTATTTTATTTGTTGTGTTTTGTGTTGTGTTCGGAAAAAATGTACCCCAAAAAAATCCAATTCTTATGTTTTATATTATTTTCGATCTATTTCTTATGTTTTATATTATTTGTTGTGTTTTGTGTTGTGTTCGGAAAAAATGTTCCTGAAAAAAATCCAGTTCTTATGTTTTATATTATTTTCGATCTATTTCTTATGTTTTATATTATTTGTTGTGTTTTGTGTTGTGTTCGGAAAATATGTACCCGAAAAAAAAATCCAATTCTTATGTTTTATATTATTTTCAATCTATTTCTTATGTTTTATATTATTTGTTGTGTTTTGTGTTGTGTTCGGAAAAAATGTATTCCAAAAAAAATCTAGTTCTTATGTTTTATATTATTTTCGATGTATTTTTTTATGTTTTCTATTATTTGTTGTGTTTTGTGTTGTGTTTGGAAATAATGTACCCCAAAAAATCCAGTTCTCATGTTTTATATTATTTTCGATCCATTTCTTTTGTTTTATATTATTTGTACAACACAACAAATAATACAAAACATAAGAAATAGATTGAAAATAATATAAAACATAAGAATTGGATTTTTTGTGAGTACATTTTTTCCGAACACAACACAAAACACAACAAATAATATAAAACAAAAGAAATGGATCGAGAATAATATAAAACATAAGAAATGGATTTTTTTTCAGGTACATTTTTTCCGAACACAACACAAAACACAACAAATAATATAAAACATAAGAAATAGATCGAAAATAATATAAAACATAAGAATTGGATTTTTTGGGGGTACATTATTTAATTAGCAACAATTCTTATGTTTTATATTATTTTCGATCTATTTCTTATGTTTTATATTATTTGTTGTGTTTTGTGTTGTGTTCGGAAAAAATGTACCCCCAAAAAATCCAATTCTTATGTTTTTTATTATTTTCGATCTATTTCTTATGTTTTATAATATTTGTTGTGTTTTGTGTTGTGTTCGGAAAAAATGTACCTGAAAAAAACCCATTTCTTATGTTTTATATTATTCTCGATCCATTTCTTTTGTTTTATATTATTTGTTGTGTTTTGTGTTGTGTTCGGAAAAAATGTACCTGAAAAAAATCCAGTTCTTATGTTTTATATTATTTTCGATCTATTTCTTATGTTTTATATTATTTTGGATCTATTTCTTATGTTTTATATTATTTGTTGTGTTTTGTGTTGTGTTCGGAAAAAATGTACCCCATAAAAAAATCCATTTCCTATGTTTTATATTATTCTCGATCCATTTCTTTTGTTTTATATTATTTGTTGTGTTTTGTGTTGTGTTCGGAAAAAATGTATTCCAAAAAAATCCAATTCTTATGTTTTATATTATTTTCGATCTATTTCTTATGTTTTATATTATTTGTTGTGTTTTGTGTTGTGTTCGGAAAAAATGTACCCCCCAAAAAATCCATTTCCTATGTTTTATATTATTCTCGATCCATTTCTTTTGTTTTATATTATTTGTTGTGTTTTGTGTTGTGTTCGGAAAAAATGTATTCCAAAAAAAATCCAATTCTTATGTTTTATATTATTTTCGATCTATTTCTTATGTTTTATATTATTTGTTGTGTTTTGTGTTGTGTTCGGAAAAAATGTACCTGAAAAAAAATCCAGTTCTTATGTTTTATATTATTTTCGATCTATTTCTTATGTTTTATATTATTTGTTGTGTTTTGTGTTGTGTTCGGAAAAAATGTACCCCAAAAAAAATCCATTTCCTATGTTTTATATTATTCTCGATCCATTTCTTTTGTTTTATATTATTTGTTGTGTTTTGTGTTGTGTTCGGAAAAAATGTACCTGAAAAAAATCCAGTTCTTTTGTTTTATATTATTTTCGATCTATTTCTTTTGTTTTATATTATTTGTTGTGTTTTGTGTTGTGTTCGGAAAAAATGTATTCCAAAAAAAATCTAGTTCTTATGTTTTATATTATTTTCGATGTATTTTTTATGTTTCCTATTATTTGTTGTGTTTTGTGTTGTGTTTGGAAATAGTGTACCCCAAAAAATCCAGTTCTTATGTTTTATATTATTTTCGATCCATTTCTTTTGTTTTATTTTATTTGTTGTGTTTTGTGTTGTGTTCGGAAAAAATGTACCCGAAAAAAAAATCAAATTCTAATGTTTTTTTATTATTTTCGATCTATTTCTAATGTTTTATTTTATTTGTTGTGTTTTGTGTTGTGTTCGGAAAACATGTACCCAAAAAAAAACCAATTCTTATGTTTTTTATTACTTTCGATCTATTTCTTATGTTTTATAATATTTGTTGTGTTATGTGTTGTGTTCGGAAAAAATGTACCTGAAAAAAATCCAGTTCTTATGTTTTATATTATTTTCGATCTATTTCTTTTGTTTTATATTATTTGTTGTGTTTTGTGTTGTGTTCGGAAAAAATGTATTCCCAAAAAAATCTAGTTCTTATGTTTTATATTATTTTCGATGTATTTTTTATGTTTTCTATTATTTGTTGTGTTTTGTGTTGTGTTTGGAAATAATGTACCCCAAAAAATCCAGTTCTTATGTTTAATATTATTTTCGATCCATTTCTTTTGTTTTATTTTATTTGTTGTGTTTTGTGTTGTGTTCGGAAAAAATGTATTCCAAATAAAATCTAGTTCTTATGTTTTATATTATTTTCGATGTATTTCTTATGTTTTCTATTATTGGTTGTGTTTTGTGTTGTGTTTGGAAATAATGTACCCCAAAAAAATCCAGTTCTTATGTTTTATATTATTTTCGATCCATTTCTTTTGTTTTATTTTATTTGTTGTGTTTTGTGTTGTGTTCGGAAAAATGTACCCAAAAAAAATCCAATTCTTATGTTTTATATTATTTTCGATCTATTTCTTATGTTTTATATTATTTGTTGTGTTTTGTGTTGTGTTCGGAAAAAATGTACCTGAAAAAAATCCAGTTCTTATGTTTTATATTATTTTCGATCTATTTCTTATGTTTTATATTATTTGTTGTGTTTTGTGTTGTGTTGTGTTCGGAAAAAATGTACCCGAAAAAAAATCCATTTCTTATGTTTTATATTATTCTCGATCCATTTCTTTTGTTTTATATTATTTGTTGTGTTTTGTGTTTTATTCGGGAAAAAATGTACCTGAAAAAAATTCTAGTTCTTATGTTTTATATTATTTTCGATCTGTTTCTTATGTTTTATATTATTTGTTGTGTTTTGTGTTGTGTTCGGAAAAAAATGTACCCCAAAAAAAATCAAATTCTTATGTTTTTTATTATTTTCGACCTATTTCTTATGTTTTATAATATTTGTTGTGTTTTGTGTTGTGTTCGGAAAAAATGTACCTGAAAAAAATCCATTTCCTATGTTTTATATTATTCTCGATCCATTTCTTTTGTTTTATATTATTTGTTGTGTTTTGTGTTGTGTTCGGAAAAAATGTACCTGAAAAAAATCCATTTCTTATGTTTTATATTATTCTCGATCCATTTCTTTTGTTTTATAATTTTTGTTGTGTTTTGTGTTGTGTTCGGAAAAAATGTACCCCCAAAAAATCAAATTCTTATGTTTTATATTATTTTGGATCCATTTCTTTTGTTTTATATCATTTGTTGTGTTTTGTGTTGTGTTCGGAAAAAAGCATTTCAGTACGTCCTTAAATCGTGCAGTGTATCTCAAATGTATACCAATGTTTGGTAATTAATGCAATGTTACAAGAGTTGAATCAACCTCTTGTGAATGAGTCATCGAGCCATATACCATCCTGTGTGTTATTGTTTTCTATGCTATAAGGAAGTAATCGTTACAATGGTCATATGGCTGACATTCATATTATTAGTGATGTAACGAGGGAGGAGGTAGAAATTATTGAATGCCCGGTTAACCTTATTATTCAGTTGACCCGCAGTATCGCCCTTTTGGGGTTTAAATCTTTTTAAATTTCTAACACTTTCCACGCGGCAGCCGGCTGCAGACGACAATCCAAGATTTCACAATTTTGTTTTCAAAGATGTAAACATTGTTGCATTTTATTATTATATTTGGAATCACCATGTAAAATGTATTGCAATAAGTACAAATATGCCTCAGTAAATCTTGATGTAGACTTTGAAAGTTGGGATAGGTTTTTGATACTATGGTTACATATTAGCCGCGTGGAAAGTGTTAAGATAATAATGCATCCATCCCTCCGAATTGCTATTATTTGTTTACGACAGCATTTCGTTATTTTTAATACACCTGCATATGGGGACATTTAAAATAAATGTTGGATATTGCTACTCCGTCATTATTTGTTTACAACAATAAGGATGAGCAGAGTTTATTAAGACTTTCTTCAGATCCAATTGAGTTATTTGGGCAGCACAGCGACACATTCGTGTCATGTTCCGTCAAAACGGTAGATCAGGTTTTCGTGTACCTACCTTTATATGCGAATGATTTGAAAACTGATTTACCAATCTTAATTTAATTTCAGTGAATCAAAGGTTTAAGTAGAACTCTGTTAACATAAGCTGCAGGTTTTCTGGGACACGCTGTACACTAATTTTCTGGATTTTCTAGTAAATGCTTACTATACCTTAACGCGACAGGCGCACCCTGTATCATTTGCGTCTCATATGCGTGATGTGTGCATCATATTCCTAAATCATGGGTGCACGCTTGGATTTCTTTTGCTATATACGGATCTATAATACGGAGAGAAACAAATCTCGCCAACTGTAGAAAACGTTTTCTAACCTGAAATAAACGTCCAGCATTGACTCAAATAGTTTAGTATTGAAATATGCCTTGATCGTATTGCTTTTTTCCTAATTTACGACTAATTCCTTGCCTTGTCTCCCTTTGTTAATAGTGCAGTTTTTATATACATGGACATTAAAGAGCACAGGAATTAAATTATATATGGTGTCTCAAATATTGATTTTTCTTTTTTTTTACATTTTCGCTTTTTTCTTCATCCCTACCTAGCACACATAAGCAATGGGGTCATCGTTTTCTGTGGTTAACGATACCGACAAGCCAATATGGGTGTCCCACGGCATCTGTAAGGCTGCATTATTCGGAAGTATTTCTGGCATTTTAGTGGTAGCAACCGTAGGCGCTGGGGCTGCCGTACTGGCTGCCGCACCAGCAGCCGCCGGGGCAGCTTCAACAGTTTGTGGACTTGGAGCGGCAACAGTGACAGGTTTGTTAGCCAGTTCGGCAATTTCAGCCGATTTGGGAGGAGAAGATAGGGAAAAGGTACTGTCGGCGAAAAAGAGATTGGAGAAGACTCTGAAGAGTTACACTCACGTGGAACCTGGGGACAAGTACACTGTGAAGGGGACACTCTCTTTGGTTCTTACTGCGTACGTGATTTACGATAACGGAAAACGTGCGACTCATAATTGCTGGACAGGACCAACTCACGGTAGTGAGAATGAGTACCCAGTAAGCGAGTACTTCTGAATTCTAAGTGTTGCCTATTAAGTAACTGTAAAGTATCATCATATTGTTATAGAATTCCATTTACATTAAAAAAAAAGGAATATTCGAGCCCCGGTGCGCATCAGTCAGCATATTGACGACTACGCATCCGCCTCAAAAATAAAAACGTCAAAGATGATCAGGATTTCACTCTACGACGTTGTTGACATCTTTATGAAAAGGAGTCCTTTTGTACTCCGTCGACCTTTAGGACTAGTAATTTGATGTCTGACTGAAAGATAACTCTTGTTGAGTGAAATATCACAAACCACAAAATACTTCCTAACCAAGTGTTCTACAGGGGCGCAACTAGGGAAAGGGAGGCACCCCCTGCCAGAAGGTTCGCCCCTCCCACCCTGATGCCACATGAAATGTCAAACTCTATGAATATTACAATATAAAGTCGGTTATGCCCCTCTAATCACAGGCAGGCATGTACACAGTGTCCTGTCCCCCTCTCCCCCTATAGTTACGCCACTGTGTTCATAATTATGTTATTAGCTAATTCACAATCAATAATCGGTACCACAAATCTGAGATATGAATTAAGTGCGAACATTCCTTGCCAGTAATGTGACAACTCTTACATTAAAATTGAGTTAAAGTTATGATGGCTGAAGTGACCAAACCCAACGAAAAAAAATCTTCCCAAATATACAGGGTGTCCCTAAAATAATTGTGCACATGTTTGCGCAACTTGTTGACCATGAAGTCCTAAAGTTTGGTGTAATATGTTTATACACACGGAATGAAAAAAACACTCTTAAAACCTATTCAATCTCAATACAAAAATGTTATTTTGCATAACACTGGTGAAGGGCAATCGTTCAAGTGGAAGTTGTATCTTAGGAGTAAACCTTTGAAACTGTAAAGTGGCACAACATCGATTCTGGGTAGTTCTAGTTAATTGTCCATATCTCAGCAGTGACAAATCCAAATCAGATAAAATAAACGGCATCTGAAAGCTGAGTGTTTTTCCTTTTCGTGTGTATAAACATATTTCACCAAACTTTTGGACTTCATGGTCAACAAGTTGCGCAAACATGTGCACAATTTGTTTAGGGACACCCGGTAATTAATTCCCCGCCTGTGTAACGTATAACGGGTGATATACACCCTGCATACCTTTCAAAATCTGGGATGGAAAGAAGTGGCACTTTTACTGTTTTGTTTTCGCTCTTTTTACGGGTATAGGGTTAGTGCAACGATGGAAACTGCATCATTTTTTATTCAACTGTTCAAATGCATTTAACCCATACATGCTATACCCATGAAAAGATTGTCAACAAAACAGTAAATCTAAAGTGTACCACTTAGTCATTCTCATTCTATTGGACTACTCGGCTGCTTTTGACACCATAAATCACCAAATACTGTTTTAAAACCAGGGGATTTTGTCATCATGTCAATCCGTATGTGTGTCCGTGCGTCCGTGTGTGCCTTTTGGTTAGCCTTTTTGGTTAGCTTTGGTTAGATTCTCGCAAACTTCTGACCCTGGCTTAGGGTATATCTTTACCTCCTCCTCCTGCTACGTACGTTTTGTACGTATTCGTAAATTGTGAACATTATGGACGACCTCTAATACTTATACACATAATTGTGTGACGTAAACGATGTCATCATCTCATAGGCAGGATTCTTCAAATGTAATGCATGTTTATATTATAATTCATAAAGGTACCTTTCATGTCAAATACAAAAATTTAAAAACATTAACCGTGCGTGCATTGTTTGTTTCTTTTTGTCCACGATTCTTAAAAGCCGCTTTGTGTTATCCTGAATTTGGTGCAATCAGATTTTGTGCTAATGAGTTTAAAAAAGAAGAAGAGGTTTTTAATGAATAATTGCTGAATTGAAGATGTTGCCATGTCATCATAAGCTCTCTGGGGCTGTTCCTAGACCTGATGATCATGCATCAGGGCTTAAACTAAATCACAGCCATGAGAATTACGGTGTCAAACTGTTTTAAACAATTGCACAACAGGGTATTATTTTATTGATTTTTTTACCTTTCCACAGTGCATGCAGCACTTGTGCTTTTATTTTCTTAATCATTTACACACAATAACATAGCATAATTATAACATATTATTGAAGATAGTCATTTTGTTTTTGATAAGTTACGGAAATCATGACTCAATCAGCGAGGTATACTGTACCACCAACCAAATGGCATTCAATATTTGTTTTATATCATACACACAGAAAACACTGTGTAAAAAAAATTCACAAATTATGTAAAAAATACACAATCTGTGTAAAAATAGAACTCCATAATACTATGTAAACAGTTGTGTAAAGCTTTTGCATAGGAATTTACACAAGCTTGGGTATATATTACATGTTTTATGTAAACTCTTACATAATAATTATGGAGTTCTATATTTACATATTTTTTTACATAGTGTTTTCTGTGTGTAATATCACATCATTCTTGCCCAGCCATAATGATAGTAAAAACTATCACATGGTTGAAATTAGGCCTATTATGATATAAAGTAAATTATATACCGCATACATAGATTACTGTCATTTGATTGGTTAAAAGTGAGGGGATAGTCAAGCTATGCCTTCAATTTCAATATGACGTCGCAACTATGCCCGGGGCATAGTCTTTTTGATGACGTCACACCCCATGGTTCGCGAGTCAAGCGATTGACATTCCGCTACCGGGTCCGCAACCCGTTTAAAACATCCGAATCGCCCCGATTGACGAAACATAATAATACGGCGAACAATTTCGTTTTGAACACCCTGTATTTACGTGGTGATGCTGACCTTTGACAT
This sequence comes from Ophiura sarsii, assembly GCA_035610835.1. NCBI lineage: Eukaryota > Metazoa > Echinodermata > Ophiuroidea > Amphilepidida > Ophiuridae > Ophiura > Ophiura sarsii. The sequence continues at coordinate 29,499,120 of CM069456.1, forward strand.
TTCGCGTCTGAATCCGTCTGCTGAAGATTTTGTTTAAAATTGTCCATGCCATCAGTTTCGCATTGTTGTACCGTTTTAAGATGACTAAAACAAACAGCTCTGGTTGCCTTTGTTAATAAAGAAGGTATCAAAGATATGATGGATTCCGCTATAGCCTTAAAATGCAAATTGTCAAGTGAAATCCTGTTAGAATCACTACGGTAAGAATTATACAGATTTACAGTGACAAACCTTCCAAATTCGGAAATCAATATTTTTGTCCGATTCTACTTTGGGCAACAGAACGGTGAAGGTTTGGTCTCTAACCATACTCCTCATTACCCATCATGCAATATACTTCCTCTTTAAAAGAAATAGCTAGTGGGTAATAATTTTATTTTTTATTTTTTAAAGAAAAGAAGAAAAAAAAGAGTAACAATAAATTGTAAGCAAAGTTGGTGTGTCTAACAAATTCTACTGAACTGTGAACACAACTATGAATTGTGTTAGGGTATGGTTTGGGAATGTTGAATCCCTTGTTTGTTGAGGCATATATCGAGGCATGTCCAGAGGCATTATATGACTCTGATTGGTAGGATGACTTATTCTTTCGCTGCATCCTATTTTTCTGATATTTGTTGGAGCGAAAAGAATTATTAAATGTCTTGCCTTTTTTCTGACCCTGGTTGTCGTATTTCTTGTAGGAATAGTCCTTATTGTAGGTCTTCACTACCTTTTGGGTCACTTATTGATCTTCTCTTCTTCCTCCACTTTCTGAGTCCATTCGTCGCCGTATAGGCATGACAAAGATGGCGTCACACTACGCAAGTATCCATCCTTGGTGAAAGTTTCCGAGTGACGTTGTCGGAAGACGAGCCCAATAGGCTACCCGAGGTGGTCAAGAGGTCATCTTGTTTACCACTACCAGTCTCTTGATTCAAAATATATAAATCGTTAATGGTTCCAGAAGACTTAATATATATCGGTCTATAAACGCCGAGTTCTTCACTCACTTATTTGAATTTAAGATTGTTTAACCTTACATTGAGAAAGGATAACACATAGGTATCATTTCTTGAGCAGGATGTTTTTTCTGTGATGACGATAAAAATGTGAAAAGAGCTATTCAAAATCAGTTGATGATTTGGAAGTAGGTGACACTTTCCTACTAGAGCCAACAAATGTATAGCTCTTGTCAGAGTTACCTATGTTCCGTGGGCACGGGGCAGTCCAAGTCCATCTAAACGGCTCTTCAGAGCCACCAATTTCTGAGGTAGGAAAGACTTACCTGATTTCAAATCACAGCATAGTTTGAATAGCACTTTTCAGAGCCACCAACCCTTATTCAATGGACAAGATGCAGTCCACTTGAACAGATCTTGTCAGAGCCACCAATTTCTCAAGAAGGAAAGGGACACCTATGCCTTGATCAGATCATCGAGCAAGACGCGGCTTAAATGATGATAACAGTCTATATTTTCCTCCTTTTGTTCTAAAGAAGCCAAAACTAATCCTGATGAATCCAATAAGCTAAAGTGTTTTTTCACATAAGGGATTCACAGTTGAGGATATCTCGTCATTGCACAGAAGTTTGTCTTGGCGCGTTCATACTCCCAATGTGCATCGATTGACGTTGGCAGATATCGGTAACGAGTTGATGCAATATCAACTCTTATTTACCAACGTCGGCTGATGATGCGCAACGACAGGCGTATGAACGAGCCGTAATGATCCACACGATTGCATTCGATATTCCTGGGCCTACCGTAAAGCTTACGTTATGACCGAAGTATTTAATGTTCAATTTGAGAGAAATACATACCAGTTTGCCGTCGTTTTTCATAGGTAGGCCTATTTCACGCCAGTGGACGAACGCATTAACGTGGCTGACCTTGTGTGCTACCTGAAGTCGTCTGCGCTGTAGAAACAGTTCTCAGTACATTATCGCAACAGCGGGAGTATTAAACATCGCAGAACTGCAACCGTTTGTAAAACCAGTTCGCAAATTGTACCGATTCTGGCATCTTTGTAAAACTTACAATATCCCGTTAGTAGGGCCTGCTAAACCTTCTTAAATTCATTCCTTGCAAGTCTTTCAATCTATACAGATTTCCTATTATCGTAAGATATCGTCAGAACTAGCAGCATGCGCTCAACCAATTAATTTTACTAGTTTGGATTAGAAGATTACGATGAAAACTGAGTTATTGTTTTTAGTGATATTTCCAAGAAAACTTGGACATCCACAATATTTTAAGCATGAAGATGGGAAACTCTAACTCGCTAAAAAAGTGTCTAACTTTAAACATTGGTATGGGGGTAGTTTAACTCGTGTTTAATTAAACTTCTGCATTAAGTGAATGTCGTGATGTTCCTATCATGATACCATGGGATAAACGGAATAAAGATTTTTCAAATGATGGCCCTTAATCTAAAGACAACTAATTAGTTAATAATGTAACTTAATCAAATTCATTAGGGTTTTGTACAAAGATGATGACACAAAGTAATGGAAACTAATTTGCTTGACAAAAATCTAAAAAATAAAAAAAGTTTTTTATTTTTTATTTTTTTATTTTTTTCATTTTACCCATAATCCCTAGTTCACATTTTGCGACATCCGACGGGTTTTGTCAGATCACATCACATATGTTATGAATATAGGATCATTTTATATTTGAAACGCTTTTTATATTATAGTATTACACTGTTTCTAGTGATATTCCCATCAATGTGTGGATGACTCCTATGAGTATATTTTTGAACGCGGACACTGGTTATGCGTACAAAACACAGGCACAATTTAGGCGTAGCACTCTATCTAAACACACACATTTTCAACATGGCGTCGATGGTGCTATTTTCATTGATCACTTCGATCTCGATATTGCCTTGTTCAGCTGAGACCTCTGTTGAGATATCTACGGCTACAGAAACAATTGCTGATGGTGGTTTTTTTAGCAATTGCAGAATTTTGAATATGCAGGATTCTTATAAGGTAAATATATTCCGTGTGCGTAATGATAAAACGGATCCCCCCAAGACAGATGCATCGTATACATTGCCCCTTTTAATTCTGGAGAGAACTGTTTGGGCAATTATTTAGGGATAAGAAAGTAGTTCCATTTTTACTGAAAAAGCCGAATATTGAAATTTAAAAATCTCTGGTGTCTGGGAGTTTGGCAACACTTTAAACTATACACACTATGATTTTCTATCCAAATATGAACCATTTATTGTAAAAATAGTTTGTATGCAGACTATTTACTCATAAAACATACTTAATCTGTAGCGTTTAGATTAATCTTGTTCAAAAAATGATACATGGCTTTCTGGCAACACTGTCTTATCCCCTAAATAATTGCCAAAGCAGTTCTCTTCAGAATTGAAAGGGGCAATTTATTCAAAACCAACAAGAAAATAAATATGAGTGACCAGGTAAATTGTGTTTTTTTGGCGTGCTAACTTTGGGTAAAAAACGAGAGCCTGAGGGTATATTATAACATAATTTGTCTTTAGAAATGGGCAAAATAGCCCAAATGGCTCAAACAACAAACGGGTGTTGCCATGGCAACAAAGTTGTTGTTGTTTTTAATTTTAAAAATGTATTTCAATATTTAATACCATAAGATCTTCCACCATACCAAATAAGGGAAAGCCATAGTTTGATCGTGCACATGACCTGGTGGTATCTAGGTGTTATCTGTTATCTAAAAGTCAAATTTGCGCTGTTTTTATGAAACGTGCTTCAATTGAACACATGAATGATGTGTTTCAAGAATCTGACACTACTTTTGTTTATAACACTAATTGATGATCATAGTATTTGTTACACACTGTTAACCCTATAGTAACAATATTTTCATAATAGCAAATATCAAGCTCAAAATAACAATAAGATTCATCCTCCTCATACCATGAACATTGTAAATGCATTGTAGTTTAAATATTCTTTATTAGAAGAAAGGCTTTGGATTTAAAATTTCTGGTATACGAATTATTTAAATTAATACTCTGTTCTGAAAATGACAGAAATATAGCATCGTAATTATATTGATTTTGACATTCTGACGTTCTAATATAACTCGCCGGGTTGTTAGAATGGAGATTGTATTGTTCGCTCTCTTCGATAATGCTACCGAGTCATTACATTAACGTGTATTATAAGTGTAATCATACACTCCAAAAAGGTTGCTTAAATATTTACTCAACATTTTACTCAACGTTGTTCAAGTATGCAACAGCTCACCTGTTGAGTAAAATTTGTATTTACTCAAAAGTTGGGCAATTATATTCACTCAACAGTTGCTCAAGTATGCAACAGCTCAACTGTTGAGCATTTTTAACCATTTGTTGAGTGTTTTATTGTTTATTGGTTGTTGGGCTTTTGTTTAGTGATTTGTTGGGTATATTAACACCTATTTGTTGTTTAATTCACACGAGGTTTTATTAAGCGTTGGGCATTTGCAAATAGGTTTTTCTGGGTATCTGCCTTTTTCCGTTGCTATCAGTACTTTGAGGGTCTGCATTATACGGCAGTGTTTCAAGGGTAGCATCAATATCCTCTTTGGAAACAAAACAAAAATTAAGAAACTGAAAAGTAATGTGAACAAGAAACAGTTGTTGAAATAGCTACCTCGGTAGGCGTATCACATGTCCAATGCTCTCCCATTCTGATGGCCACTGGCCAACAATTCCAATAAATAGTCAGAAAAAACGGCTTTCATAATCCGAATAGAGCATCTTGTCAAGTGAACCGAGGATGCTAATCTCAACCGACAGACTCATAATATTGTCCCCAGTTCTGGCTACGCCATTGGTTCAAGCTTTCTCGCCCCACTCACCGAGTAGAATAACCTTAACTATCAGCGATACATGCAAAGACTAAAACCTTACGAACATGACTAAATAAGCTTATTACCCTGGACGACCACAGAGATTTAGACCGATCTATCACATCATCTTCATGACAGACCAACCTTCAAACATTCAAAACCGGACTCGAATAACGCCTGTCAGATGCCACAAACTCTGATGTTGATGCAGATTCACCGTTTTATTTACCATATTATAATTTATCCAGATCCAGAGATCTCAGCTCGTGCACAAGATGCCATGATGATTAATTGACGATTGCGTATCACGAAATTGGCTTTTTTGGACAACAGTTGCCTAAAATTCACATGTGCGTAACTTGCACCAACTGTTGCATGATTTTCCTCAATGCTCATGCAACAGTTGCCCAAGTGGAATATTTGTACGCAATATATGTTAGCAACAGAAACAGTTTCCACCAAGATTTGAAGGACATTGTTTTCGACGAATTGCTCAACGCTGGGGTTTTTTAAAATTTTATACAACGCCTAACTTTCTACATATATTGACTGAATTGTAATCAACACGTCAACCAACGGATGATAAAAGTACTTTTAACAACGTATTTTAAGCAACCTTTTTGCAATGTATATTCGTATTATTCTATCCGTGTGACGATATACGCTTGTACTTGGTAGACAGTTTATAAATCGTACGTCATAAACATCATCGCAAAGAAATATTCAATTATAAGGTACATGATTGGTTTGACTGACAATTAACTAATTTAATGATATTCCGATTATCATTCAGGGTGGGAAAGGCGAAAAACCATTTAGTTTATTGACCTGAAGGGGATATATTAAGATACTTTGATTTGTATTGTTTATCTTTTTAATTTGATTTTTTCTTTGTTAAATAAATTGGGATTGCAACACTTTACCGCGAGTACCATCTAATAGATGCACTCCTTCATTCAAGTCCTTAGAAGCACTCCTTCATTCAAGTCCTTTCAACATCCGACTGATACATAACAAAATTACCGCCTCGATAATTTCATTTGTGTCGACGGAGGAACGACACTGGTGGGTCGCTCTAGCGCCACCACCGGTCTGTACCCTTCCTTTTCACCGCGTCAGTTACGTTCGAGCACTACCAGATCTTGGACCGCAATCATCGGGGAAATTTGACGTTTTATCTGGAACATCCACTGTCACATCATATATAGAGATAATATTTAAGACTTGGTGAGTCGTATATCCCGAGGATTTATCGGGTTTTAAGCTTCTTTGATGTGTTTTATGCGTGATCAATTTTGTATAAGCTTATTATTACTTCACGTTTCTAACTACTACGTCATACACGGCATCGCCCATCACTAAGCATGTCTAAGGTCTTAATTTTAGGCCATAGTTTTGTTCGGCGCTTTAAGGAGTTTAGTCATGAGGGGAAGTGTCCGCCAGACCTCGGGCTCAATAATGCCACTGTGTTCTTTCAGGGCGTAGGGGGTCGGACACTTCCCACCCTCTTGGCAAGGGACATGCTTAGCATTGTGCGAATTAGGCCTGATATAATTGTCCTGGATATATAGGGTCAAATGATCTGTGCGATCCCCTGATCCTGCCTGCTACAGTAGGGTCCGCGATTGACGAGGCTTGTGGATTTTTTATTAATACTTTTGGGGTGCGTCACGTCGTAGTTATCCAAATTTTGCATCGTGTGTCGCTACCCTTTGTCGAGTACAATGCTCGCGTTGACCTGCTTAATAACTACCTCCATGTCGTTATTGGCGACCGCACTTTCTGGGGCTACTTTCTGGGGCCAAAGAGGTTTCGTAAATCCTGTTGTGCCTATTTTTCGGGGCGATGGGGTTCACCTCAATGACAACAGTAACTTGAGGCTTTACCGTAGCTACCGGGGCGCAGTTATGTTCGTTCTGGGAAAGCACTTCCAGATAGGTTAGGATAGGCTCTTTGGCATAATTAATAAAATTTAAAAAAATTGTCCTTCCAGTTAGGATATGGTCTTAGAAATAAAATTTTAAAAAATAAAATAAAATAAATAAATAAATAAATAAATAAATAAATGCTTTGTGATAAGTTATTTATAATTAATGGTTAAATAGGCCTCCATAATTCCCTTAAATTCAATTGGTTAGCTAATAGGTTAAATAGGCCTCCATAATAACCCCCCCCCCCCCCCCCCCCCCCTCTCTCTTTTATGGCCCATGGTGTATAGCCTTGGTTAGGGTTGGTAAATAGGTTTGCGTTTGTGGTCAACAAAAACAATGATTAAATAATTACTTAAATAACTAAATAAACATGAAAATAATCATAATTACATAATAGACTTTTAACTGGCCGTTTACTCATTGCCGTCCCTGCTATAGCAATGCTTTGGTAATTGTACATGCATTTGTTTATGTGAATTTGTAGGCAGGGGAGTCTTTCTACCCACCGGTTGTCATTTGTTTCATACATGTGTTCAGCCCAGGGCTCCCTCGCATGGGAAGGGAGCGTGTGATTGGCAGTACTTAGTGCTCATCATCCTATCCTTTCTCGAGTGCAATTCCATCTCATCCATACCATTTCATCCTTCATCTTCATCTTTTCATTGTCATCTCATCTGTCATAGGCCTCGCAATAGGCCTTGTGGTATTTAGGCCTCACAGTAGGTCTAGTCCACACATTCCGTTGATTCGGTTGTCATCCGCCTGTACATTGTATTACCTTAAAATGTGTGTGCGCGCTCTGTTTTTGTTACCATGGTACGCCTCTCAAGGTCTTATCCGTTTGTGGGCTCCGCCGACACGCACGCGTCGTGCGATGGTTTAACGCGTGTTTGGTTGGTCCTCCAGCGGGTTTTGTCTGTGCTTTTTCGTGGGAGGTGCGTACACAAGTGTGCTTCAGAGCGCGCACATTTGGTTTTGTTTGCTTGGGATATATGCGCAAGTTCGTCAGTGCAATGTTTATTGTAATTGATTGTGTGCATGGCGTTTGGAGTTTGGCTTTTTCTAATTTTGCATAATAAATTTGTCTTTATTATATAATTTTGGGGCATTCACACGTAATTATTTGTACTAATTATAAATAATCCTTTGGGCATTCACACGTAAATAATGATGTATAATCCTAATTATATGATTTATACTTGTATACAGTAATAAAAATAAAAATAAATAATACATTGTACTAATTATAAAAAATCCTTTGGGCATTCACACGTAATTAATGATGTATAATCCTAAATATATGATTACTTGTATACAGTAATAAAAAATAAAAATAAATAACAATATAATTAATTGGTTTGTTTGATTGATTGATTGATTGATTGATTGATTGATTGATTGATTGATTGATTGATTGATTGATTGATTGAGTGATTGATTGATTGATTGATTGATTGATTGATTGATTGATTGATTGATTGATTGATTGATTGATTGATTGATTGATTGATTGATTGATTGATTGATTGATTGATTGATTGATTTGTTGGTTGAGTGGTTGATTGATTGATTGGTTGATGGATTGGTTGGTCAATCATGGGGGGCTTGATTGATTGATTGATTGATTGATTGATTGATTGATTTGTCGGTTGATTGGTTGATTGATCGGTTGATCGATGGATCGATTGATTGGTTTGTTAGTCTAATCAGTCATAAGGGGCTAATCTGGTTCCAGTTGTAATATGATAACTTGGGGGCAATTAGTTATATTTATGTGTGTGCTTTCGCTCTCCCTATAGGGTGATTTTTGCCTTCCCTCATATGACTTTTTGATGAATTTTGCGTTGGGTTACTAATTGTGTGGTTACTATTCCCCACATGCTTTTAGATTATCAAACAGCATACTTTGTATACTACACCCGTTTTCTTTGTTTCTTTTTTTTATTATCACAGAGCACCATGCCACCGAAGAAAAGAACGAAAAAACCAACATCGCCAACCCAACCATCGGTCCGCCGCTCAAAGAAATCCCGTACACACAAATCAAAGGATGCAGGCTCGGATATCGCGCCCAACAACGATGGGCTCGTGTCTGACCTTCATTCATCATCCTCTGCACCAGCAACACCCTCTACTCTAGGCACAGGCCCCAGCTCTGGTAATCATGCAATTACTATTCAGGCCCCTTCATCACAAAGTTCTGCCGTAACTCCGGCCTCGTTGGGTTTTCCCCCATCCTCCACTGTTCAGGCAGCAAATCTCCTACAACAGGGATTTTTACCCCCTACGTTTATATCAGGTCCGTCTCTCCCAACTTTTAGACCACCTGCAAGTTCGGGGCAGTCCGGACTCCCTTTGTCTACAGCTTATGCCTATGTCCAGGGCTCACCTAGCATACCTAGTGTGGGATCCATCCAAACACAACCACTAGGAATGGACCCTTCACACACCGCTCCCCCACAAGTACATGTAGGGTTCCCCGCGGGGCTTACCCCCACAGCATCTGGGTTATCACAAATGGGGGCAGGGTTGCAACCATACGCAAGTCCAACACCAGCAATACCAGGCATTGATTTCCATGTGCCTACAAAGTTAAAACAGCAGATCTGGTCTGATGAATTCATTGATCTTGCTTTGCTTCTCAATAATAACGCTGCCGCCCCACCAGTTGCTTCTTTCTCTTTAGATCTTGATGGGCCTACCCCGACGTTCAAATCGGCTCCCCCCAAGGCATCAGTGAGGATCAAAGGGATCTTGCAGTGGATAGAAGCCTTTGAGGTTTTTATCGCAATTTATACCCAACGTCTACCTTTTGGTTGTGCCACGCTATTAATGCACTCCCAGAACGTCAGGGAGCTGTATACATTAGGAGGTGATTGGCTCTACTATGACCAGCAGTTCAGGCTTATGCGTCGTAACTCTCCAATTTCATGGGACCAGGGTAATCCCACGCTGTGGTCTAAGGCATTAGCCAGGAGATTGTTACCCAAAAACCAGGCAGGTCCCAGCACGAGTTTTCCCGCAATGCATAATACCTCTTTTCGTCCCACGGTACAAAAACACCCCAAGGGGTTCTGTTACGCCTACTTCGAGGGGAAAACATGCAACAATGCCAATTGCCCACACCAGCACAAGTGTTATAAATGCAAACAAACGCATCCAGCTGCGTTGTGCACCCGAGTTGGGGGACAGGATTCCGCAGCTTCCTACTCCGGTCAGGGCAGATAGGCTTTACTCGAAATTGACGGGAACAACCAGGTTAATACTCAATATCTAATACAGGGCTTCACTTATGGGTTCTCCATTGAATTTCAGGGACCGGAGTTGCGAGTTGGCATGATATGCACTTTGATGCATTTAATATACGTGTGGTTGCAACATGCGGTTGCCCTGCAAAAACAGTTTTTTCTCCATTTGTTAGTTACAATATGCGTATGTAGTTGCAACATGCGGTTGCCCTGCACATAAGTTTTCATCATTTGTTAGTTACGATATAAGTATGTAGTTGCACCATGCGGGTGCCCTGCACAAAAAAAAAAAAAAAAAAAAAAAAAAAACCCATCAAGGCTGTGCAACATGTGGTTGCCTGTCAGTATGTGGTTTTCTCCATGCGTTTTTATATGTCCACTAAATTTGCCTCCCTCCTATCCTTTCCTCCCTTTAGTCGGGCATTCTCCTTTTTGTGGGGTTTGCCCCATCATCTACGATGGCTGGTGCGGTGGGGATGTGAAACCCCACTCATTCACATAAGGACATAAAAAACCAATCTGTAACCTGGTACCATCAGCATACTATTTTGTAATACCTTATGTCGGTGCCATACTAACGCGCGTTGCGCTAGTAGGGTAACGTATCCATTTCACACCATTTTTGTGATAAATAAATTCTGCCTTTGGGCAGCATACGGCACATCTATGGTTTATGTCGTGTTTGCTAATTTGTTGTGTCGAGTTCCAGGGGTCGATACAAAACAAAATTACCGCCTCGATAATTTCATTTGTGTCGACGGAGGAACGACACTGGTGGGTCGCTCTAGCGCCACCACCGGTCTGTACCCTTCCTTTTCACCGCGTCAGTTACGTTCGAGCACTACCAGATCTTGGACCGCAATCATCGGGGAAATTTGACGACCACCCACCAACCCCGCCTCCGCCGTATTATTATCATGGACTATTATCAGATTATTGGCGGCTAAGCCTACAAACTGTGGACGGGAGTCCACTCCAACTCCGTAGCCGAGTTGTCATGTGTCATGTCCTTGACTCATCGAACATTACAATAACAATACCGAACTGTTGTCCGTACTACTACTTGATAGTACGTGATGTTGGAAATCACCTTCTTGGGGGGATGTGTTACCCCACTCATTCACATAAGGACACAAAAAACCAATCTGTAACCTGGTACCATCAGCATACTATTTTGTAATACCTTATGTCGGTGCCATACTAACGCGCGTTGCGCTAGTAGGGTAACGTATCCATTTCACACCATTTTTGTGATAAATAAATTCTGCCTTTGGGCAGCATACGGCACATCTATGGTTTATGTCGTGTTTGCTAATTTGTTGTGTCGAGTTCCAGGGGTCGATACAAATAATAGCATGGTGGTCATGGGTGAAGTGTAAGTTAATGCTTGGTTGGGGAGATGGTGGTCCTGTAAAGCATGTAGCCAGCTTGGCTGGTGATACGGTCATGCCCCAACAGGTGACAACAGGCAGCTCCTGGTAGATTTAATTTTCCAAGTTTGTTGTGTAGGTTCTCTTGACGCCCATCAGACCTCCAGATATTATTATTTTTCTATAATTTATATTTTGATGTTGTTCTCTATGTTTGGGCTTTTATCTTATTATTATGTTACTTTCATTGGCATTTTTAACCTCTGCCCATTTGTGTGTCTTGTTTTATGCATATTTTCTGAATTGCAGTGAACTAATTGATTGGCCTTTCAGAGCTCTCTTTTCGAGAGTTACCAGTTTGGTCATTAACCTTGTTAATGTCTGTTGGGCTATTGTTCACATTTGCGCTTTATATACAAAAAAAAGATTGGCAGCTAATTGTATTTGAAAGTTGAGATAGGTTATGTTATTACTCATGAAACTTGATTGTATTGGTTAAATATAAGCCTTGATAGTATTGTGTGCAAACGAATCATCAGAAATGTACTCCGGTAAAATGTTTTTTTGCTCATATTCGATATCTGACTATCTTCCAAAGTGAATTTAACTTAGTAGCCATATGATTCATGCCCCCTCGTGGCGGCATACAAACTAGTGTAATCAAACGAGCATGCGTTTGTGAAGATATTAAAACAATTAAATTCTTATCAAATATTACTACGAATAGTATACATATACGTGATATACGTGAGCATATTTGTCTCAACGTTAATATGAAGACGGGCAACTTGTCAAGAATCTTTTATAATATACAATAACGTATATGAAATTGTTTTGTCTTTTATATCATCAAACATTATAGAATATATTTGAGTAATTTGGCAGAAACGCAAGGATATTTTACAGTGAGGTTGCGCGTATTAGTATTATAGTGTTTCTATACTCTCTTCGATATATGAATGACTCATATAATATTGTATGTGAACACGGACACTGATGATATACGTACGGAACACAAGCGTTATTAAGGCATAGCACTCCTCAACCCACTCGGATTTTTCAACATGGTGGCGATAGTCATATTCTCTTTGTTCGCTTCGATTTTACTATTACCATGTTCAGCTGAAACAACGGTTGAGATATCAACTGCTTCAGATTCAATTACAGATTATTTTAACAATTGATTGCAGCATTTCAAATATGCAGGATAAATATAAGGTTAATATATTTCGTGAGCGTAATGGTGAAACAGAGGAGATAACGTCAGGCAGTGACTATGTTTCATCATCACCGCTTGGACAGCGTGTATTCTTATCACAACGAACAGTAGATGGAACTCCCGTGTATTTTCTAACCATCTTGGATGTTTCTATGAATGATGAAGGAGAATGTTTGCCAGGTGTTTAGCTATTGTCGAGGAAGAATTGCTGAAGATTCTATAAACATCAGATTATATTCGTTTCCAGATACAATATATCCAATATGTGACAGTGACCCAGCACATTGCAGCTGATTGCAGTGTACCCGCGCTATAGGCTGCCATTGGCATGCAGTTCCGAAAATGCATATCCAGATATACAAATGCAATGGACAACGGGTAACCAAGATACTATAATATCGGGGCAAAATACGTCAAACGGTAATTCGGTATCATCTAACACTATTTTAATTACCGAACAACCACACCATGGAGCTTACTTTGTATGTACAATTACAAGTCCGGGATTCCCAGGACGAGAGAGGTCCTGTACAATCGGTCCTATAACAATTCTACAAAGTCAAGTTATAAAACCAGCAATTGATTTTGTGCCGATTGTAATTGAGGATCAGATATTAAACAACATCCGTCAGTATCAGGTAAATATGACACTTCATGTTCTCCTGATAATGATAATTGCCACCTCAGGAGCAACCGTTTTATGGATTATATTCCTTACAACCACCATAATGGGATATTACAGATATAACGAAGTGTCTACTTCTATCAACGAGGCGCGGAGGAGTACCCATGATGCGAACGACGGGAGTGAACCAGTGTATGTGTCACTACAAAGGCGTCGCGATAACGAACGGAATTCAATGTACATGACACTTGAAGATCAGAACAATCCAGGAAGTAAAATTATAATGCCAAAAGAGGTTTTCGATGAATTCTATAGTACATTAACGATTAAGAAGGTTTAACTTCCAATACTAATTTGTACCAGATATGACCAACTAATGAGAAGCGCTGTATATGTAATTTTCTAGGGTTGTCACTGCCAAATATTTAATCAATGTGTACAATTTTATATTATAGGCCTACCTATTTGCAAATAGCTTATTTCTGAACCAAATAAAGAATATATAGTTAAATAAAACGTACCATGTCGTCGTTCATCCTACAAAACAGAATACGCATAAAATGTTAACATAGCTATGCTCGGTGTAATGTAGGTTTATAAAATATAATAAATTATAAGATGTGAAAGAAATAAACTATAAAACTAATCATGTCAAAAGCTGTATTTGATTTCTAATGGCAAATTGTTATAAGCAATGCGTAAAATGCACATAGGGGGTTTAAAAGTGGGCCCACGTTTTATGTAGGTTTTGATTTTAGGGGTCAACATTTGGCTGTTCCTCCCCAACGACGGTATATAATATATGTAGTGGACCCGTTGCTATGTTATTGTCCAAGCATGTATATGGTCATGTGTTTTAAGCTCGCCTCCTTTCGCGTTACACATGGAATTTTGTTTTCGCGACATGATTTTAACTTTACACATTTATATTTGCTTGTAACCCCCCCCCCCCCCCCCCCCCCCCCAAGGTAGTAAAAGTATACATTTTCTGAAGGGAAATAGCATGAGAAAACCAAGTATGCCATTGAAATTATAGTACGACTAAGGATTACAATGGTATGATTCACAATGTTCGGAAAAATATCAGAGTTTTTAATTTTAATTTGAGATCCATATATTTTATTATACCTACCCCTATCATTATTTACTTTACATATTTAAATTCCTCATGGAATTACCCATCAGATGATATATAATTGTCAAAGGGTACTGCGTCGGTAAGGTAATTATACCGGCTAGTGAATATCTCCATTTTTTATTTTTTATATTTTTATAATTTTCAGAAATATTTGTTAAGGATGTACCCTTTCCTGATCTATTCTGCATTTCTGAATTCCTCTAGTTACAAGCTTTCCAAAAATGTATACTTTTGCTATCATAGGTTGAAAACTTTTTCTGATATAGTCATTTTTATGAATCCGGTAAATTGAGGCTGATTATTCATGTTTATTATTATTATTACAGAGCATTTATAAGGCGCTTTTCCAAAAAAAGATCAAAGCGCCGTACACAATACAAATAACAACATTATAAAATATTAAAAAGATAGATTTATTGTGTAGCGAATAGGAAGAAAAACTGATGATCATGGTCTTATCCATAATTAATTAGTTGTTACAAATAGTTGACAAGTCTGTTGAACTACAAACTTAAAAACTACTAAATATCCTTTAAAATACGACCAGAATGGTGTTTGTAACATTAGGGGATGACTAGTGATAGTTTCTAGATATCAGATACATGGGTTCGTTTTCATTTGTTGCTCTCAAAAAATACCATCTAAAACCCTCGAGTTTGCCGTTTTCGCAACCCTTACGTCCACTAAACCTGAACAATATCCGACGGGGATTACTACTGAGAGATATGGGCGACTCTTTGGAATCATACCGTTGCAGAATTGGCTGTTTTACTCAACCAAAATCATGGCGAAATGTTCAACTACCAGGTAAATATAGTGTAGGCGGCAAATACGAACCACGGGACACGTATTATGGTCTATTGGTAACTGTTTTTGTACTAGCGATGATGGTGTATGGAGCGAACATTAAGGTGCGATATTACATTTAGCTGCATTAGAAACCTAATAGCCACCAATAGCCTCAGCTATTGCGGATACTAGCTAATGGTACTTGTAGCTGATATTGGATGATATTAGGTAATAAAGGGAGATATTAGATATTAGCTATAGGTAATAAGATATAAGCTACTACGATTAACCCGTTAATGCCGTAGCTATTATCAGCTATAGCTAGCTAATATGGTATATTAGTATAGTACTCAAATACATATAATATCAGCTATTATATATTAGCTATAGCTATACGATATTAGCTATTACAATGTGCTTATTGTATTAGCTAATATCAGCTACAAACCTACCTATAGCTGATACTAGCTATTACAACATTCTATTATCACAATCATATAAGCTATTGCCTTATAATATAAGCTGATATCGGCTAACTAGAGCGCTAGCTAATATAAGCTACTACCCGCTAATGCGATATGATAGTTCGATTTCTTCTTTATTGTTAACATAGATATACCAGCTATTAGCTATTAGAACAATCTAATATACGCTATTGGAAGCTAATATAAGCTATTGGTAGCTAATATCAGCTATTGATAGCTAATATCGGGTTATGCGCTAATAGTTAGATTTTATTTTATTATAAACCTAGCTATAGCTGATATAAGCTATTACAACAATCTATTATAAGCTACGGGTAGCTAATATAAGCTATTGGTAGCCAATATAAGCTATTGGTAGCCAATATAAGCTATCGATACCTAATATTGGCTAATAGGATAATGGTACATAGATTCTTACTTTATTCTAAATCTAGCTATAGCTGATATTAGCTATTACAACCTTCTATTATAACAATCATATAAGCTATTGCTATATAATATAAGCTGATATCGGCTAACTAGAGCGCTAGCTAATATAAGCTACTACCCGCTAATGCGATATGAAAGTTCGATTTCTTCTTTATTGTAAACATAGATATACCAGCTATTAGCTATTACAACAATCTAATATACGCTATTGGAAGCTAATATAGGCTATTGGTAGCTAATATCAGCTATTGATAGCTAATATCGGGTTATGCGCTAATAGTT
The DNA here is from genome assembly GCA_035610835.1 of Ophiura sarsii. Classification (NCBI taxonomy): domain Eukaryota; kingdom Metazoa; phylum Echinodermata; class Ophiuroidea; order Amphilepidida; family Ophiuridae; genus Ophiura; species Ophiura sarsii. The sequence goes on from CM069456.1 coordinate 29,515,450, forward strand.
AGATTTTTATTTTATTATAAACCTAGCTATAGCTGATATAAGCTATTACAACAATCTATTATAAGCTACGGGTAGCTAATATAAGCTATTGGTAGCCAATATAAGCTATTGGTAGCCAATATAAGCTATCGATACCTAATATTGGCTAATAGGATAATGGTACATAGATTCTTACTTTATTCTAAATCTAGCTATAGCTGATATTAGCTATTACAACCTTCTATTATAACAATCATATAAGCTATTGCTATCAAATATAAGCTGATATCGGCTAACTAGAGCGCTAGCTAATATAAGCTACTACCCGCTAATGCGATATGATAGTTCGATTTCTTCTTTATTGTAAACATAGATATACCAGCTATTAGCTATTACAACAATCTAATATACGCTATTGGAAGCTAATATAAGCTATTGGTAGCTAATATCAGCTATTGGTAGCTAATATCAGCTATTGATAGCTAATATCTGGTTATGCGCTAATAGTTAGATTTTTATTTTATTATAAACCTAGCTATAGCTGATATAAGCTATTACAACAATCTATTATAAGCTACGGGTAGCTAATACAAGCTATTGGTAGCCAATATAAGCTATATCGATACCTACTATTGGCTAATAGGATAATGGTACATAGATTCTTACTTTATTCTAAATCTAGCTATAGCTGATATTAGCTATTACAACCTTCTATTATAACAATCATATAAGCTATTGCTATCTAACATAAGCTGATATCGGCTTAATAGAGCGCTAGCTAATATAGCTAATATTCGCTAATATGGTAGTTCGATTTCTTCTTTATTCTAGACATAGATATACCAGCTATTAGCTATTACAACAATCTAATAATACGCTATTGGTAGCTTATATAAGCTATTGGTAGCTAATGTCAGCTATTGATAGCTAATATCGGGTTATGCGCTAATGATAGTTATATTTTTACTTTATTATAAACCTAGCTATAGCTGATATTAGCTATTACAACAATATATTATAAGATAAAACATTAACTTGATCGTTTCCCAACACATCAAGGGTCGTTCTTAAAAAAGCCAATAAAATGTAAAAATGTAAACACCTTTTAACGCTTTCCACGCGGCTATTATTTTTACCATACACAAAAGAGATTTGTCAGAAACCTTTCATAATTTTCAAAGTCTATCTCAAAGATTACTGACCAAACACAAGGCATGTTTGTACTTATTTCAATGCATTTCTCACGGTGATTCCAAATATGGTAATGAAATACAACAATTTTGACCTTTTTGAAACATTTTGTGAAATTTTGGAATGTCGTCTGCAGCTGCCTGTCGCGTGGAAAGTGTTAAGGTGGTTACATTTGATATAACTTTGGTGTAGGAAGCCAATGACGTTTAAACCGGTATTAAAAGCATGTTAAGAGTTTAAACATCACATTGTTGGTGTTTTTAACTTGGTGTTAGAAGCCATAGAAATTTAAACCCTTATTAAGCGTTAAAACATCAAATCGATCCCGGAACACACGATTGGTCGTTCTTTAAAACGTGTAGGTGTAGAAAGCCAATAAAAGTTAAAATTCTTAATATGCATGATAACACTTTCTACGCGGCCATAATTTACCATAATTATTATCGAACAACAGATTTTTCGGAAACCTTTCGTAACAGTTTTCAATGAGGAAAAAATATAAAATAAAGATAGCCCATTAGCAGATAGGTGTAGCTGATATAAGCTAAGGGGTTGTGATAGCTGATAGCCGCAATAGCTAAGTTTTCAATGAGGGAAAAAATATATAATAAAGATAGGCCTAGCCCATTAGCAGATAGGGGTAGCTAATATGGTGATAGCTAATATAAGCTAACGGGTTGTGATAGCTGATAGCTCAATAGCTACGTTTTCCAGGGGGAAAAAATATAAAATCAAGATAGCCCATTAGCAGATAGGGGTAGCTAATATAAGCTAACGCGTTGTGATAGCTGATAGCTCAATAGCTACGATTTCCAGGGGGAAAAAATATAAAATCAAGATAGCCCATTAGCAGATAGGGGTAGCTAATATAAGCTAACGGGTTGTGATAGCTGATAGCTCAATAGCTACGTTTTCCAGGGAAAAAATAAAATAAAATCAAGATAGCCCATTAGCAGATAGGGGTAGCTAATATAAGCTAACGCGTTGTGATAGCTGATAGCTCAATAGCTACGTTTTCCAGGGGGAAAAAATATAAAATCAAGATAGCCCATTAGCAGATAGGGGTAGCTAATATAAGCTAACGCGTTGTGATAGCTGGTAGCTCAATAGCTACGATTTCCAGGGGGAAAAAATATAAAATCAAGATAGCCCATTAGCAGATAGGGGTAGCTAATATCAGCTAACGCGTTGTGATAGCTGATAGCTCAATAGCTACGATTTCCAGGGGAAAAAAATATAAAATCAAGATAATAGCCCATTAGCAGATAGGGGTAGCTAATATAAGCTAACGGGTTGTGATAGCTGATAGCTCAATAGCTAAGTTTTCGAGGGAAAAAATAAAAAATAAAAATAGCCTATTAGCAGATAGGGGTAGCTAATATAAGCTAACGGGTTGTGATAGCTGATAGCTCAATAGCTACGTTTTAGAGGGGAAAATATAAAATAAAGGTAGCTCATTAGCAGATAGGGGTAGCTAATATAAGCTAACGGGTTGTGATAGCTGATAGCTCAATCGCTAAGTTTTCGAGGGAAAAAAATATAAAATAAAGATAGCCCATTAGCAGATAGGGGTAGCTAATATAAGCTAACGGGTTGTGATAGCTGATAGCTCAATAGCTACAGTTTTCGAGGGACAAAATATAAAATAAAGATAGCCCATTAGCAGATAGGGTAGCTAATATAAGCTAACGGGTTGTGATAGCTGATAGCTCAATCGCTAAGATTTCGAGGGAAAAAAATATAAAATAAAGATAGCCCATTAGCAGATAGGGGTAGCTAATATAAGCTAACGGGTTGTGATAGCTGATAGCTCAATAGCTACAGTTTTCGAGGGACAAAATATAAAATAAAGATAGCCCATTAGCAGATAGGGTAGCTAATATAAGCTAACGCGTTGTGATAGCTGATAGCTCAATAGCTACGTTTTCCAGGGGGGAAAAATATAAAATCAAGATAGCCCATTAGCAGATAGGGGTAGCTAATATAAGCTAACGCGTTGTGATAGCTGATAGCTCAATAGCTACGATTTCCAGGGGGAAAAAATATAAAATCAAGATAGCCCATTAGCAGATAGGGGTAGCTAATATAAGCTAACGCGTTGTGATAGCTGATAGCTCAATAGCTACGATTTCCAGGGGGAAAAAATATAAAATCAAGATAATAGCCCATTAGCAGATAGGGGTAGCTAATATAAGCTAACGGGTTGTGATAGCTGATAGCTCAATAGCTACGATTTCCAGGGAAAAAAATATAAAATCAAGATAGCCCATTAGCAGATAGGGGTAGCTAATATAAGCTAACGGGTTGTGATAGCTGATAGCTCAATAGCTACGATTTCCAGGGGGAAAATATATAGAATCAAGATAGCCCATTAGCAGATAGGGGTAGCTAATATAAGCTAACGGGTTGTGATAGCTGATAGCTCAATAGCTACAGTTTTCGAGGGACAAAATATAAAATAAAGATAGCCCATTAGCAGATAGGGTAGCTAATATAAGCTAACGCGTTGTGATAGCTGATAGCTCAATAGCTACGTTTTCCAGGGGGGAAAAATATAAAATCAAGATAGCCCATTAGCAGATAGGGGTAGCTAATATAAGCTAACGCGTTGTGATAGCTGATAGCTCAATAGCTACGATTTCCAGGGGGAAAAAATATAAAATCAAGATAGCCCATTAGCAGATAGGGGTAGCTAATATAAGCTAACGCGTTGTGATAGCTGATAGCTCAATAGCTACGATTTCCAGGGGGAAAAAAATATATAAAATCAAGATAGCCCATTAGCAGATAGGGGTAGCTAATATCAGCTAACGCGTTGTGATAGCTGATAGCTCAATAGCTACGATTTCCAGGGGAAAAAAATATAAAATCAAGATAATAGCCCATTAGCAGATAGGGGTAGCTAATATAAGCTAACGGGTTGTGATAGCTGATAGCTCAATAGCTAAGTTTTCGAGGGAAAAAATAAAAAATAAAAATAGCCTATTAGCAGATAGGGGTAGCTAATATAAGCTAACGGGTTGTGATAGCTGATAGCTCAATAGCTACGTTTTAGAGGGGAAAATATAAAATAAAGGTAGCCCATTAGCAGATAGGGGTAGCTAATATAAGCTAACGGGTTGTGATAGCTGATAGCTCAATCGCTAAGTTTTCGAGGGAAAAAAATATAAAATAAAGATAGCCCATTAGCAGATGGGGGTAGCTAATATAAGCTAACGGGTTGTGATAGCTGATAGCTCAATAGCTACAGTTTTCGAGGGACAAAATATAAAATAAAGATAGCCCATTAGCAGATAGGGTAGCTAATATAAGCTAACGGGTTGTGATAGCTGATAGCTCAATCGCTAAGATTTCGAGGGAAAAAAATATAAAATAAAGATAGCCCATTAGCAGATAGGGGTAGCTAATATAAGCTAACGGGTTGTGATAGCTGATAGCTCAATAGCTACAGTTTTCGAGGGACAAAATATAAAATAAAGATAGCCCATTAGCAGATAGGGTAGCTAATATAAGCTAACGCGTTGTGATAGCTGATAGCTCAATAGCTACGTTTTCCAGGGGAAAAAAATATAAAATCAAGATAGCCCATTAGCAGATAGGGGTAGCTAATATAAGCTAACGCGTTGTGATAGCTGATAGCTCAATAGCTACGATTTCCAGGGGGAAAAAATATAAAATCAAGATAGCCCATTAGCAGATAGGGGTAGCTAATATAAGCTAACGCGTTGTGATAGCTGATAGCTCAATAGCTACGATTTCCAGGGGAAAAAAATATAAAATCAAGATAATAGCCCATTAGCAGATAGGGGTAGCTAATATAAGCTAACGGGTTGTGATAGCTGATAGCTCAATAGCTACGATTTCCAGGGAAAAAAATATAAAATCAAGATAGCCCATTAGCAGATAGGGGTAGCTAATATAAGCTAACGGGTTGTGATAGCTGATAGCTCAATAGCTACGATTTCCAGGGGGAAAATATATAGAATCAAGATAGCCCATTAGCAGATAGGGGTAGCTAATATAAGCTAACGGGTTGTGATAGCTGATAGCTCAATAGCTACAGTTTTCGAGGGACAAAATATAAAATAAAGATAGCCCATTAGCAGATAGGGTAGCTAATATACGCTAACGCGTTGTGATAGCTGATAGCTCAATAGCTACGTTTTCCAGGGGGGGGGGGGGGGGGGGGAAATCAAGATAGCCCATTAGCAGATAGGGGTAGCTAATATAAGCTAACGCGTTGTGATAGCTGATAGCTCAATAGCTACGATTTCCAGGGGGAAAAAATATAAAATCAAGATAGCCCATTAGCAGATAGGGGTAGCTAATATAAGCTAACGCGTTGTGATAGCTGATAGCTCAATAGCTACGATTTCCAGGGGGAAAAAATATAAAATCAAGATAGCCCATTAGCAGATAGGGGTAGCTAATATAAGCTAACGCGTTGTGATAGCTGATAGCTCAATAGCTACGATTTCCAGGGGGAAAAAATATAAAATCAAGATAGCCCATTAGCAGATAGGGGTAGCTAATATAAGCTAACGCGTTGTGATAGCTGATAGCTCAATAGCTACGATTTCCAGGGGGAAAAAATATAAAATCAAGATAATAGCCCATTAGCAGATAGGGGTAGCTAATATAAGCTAACGGGTTGTGATAGCTGATAGCTCAATAGCTACGATTTCCAGGGAAAAAAATATAAAATCAAGATAGCCCATTAGCAGATAGGGGTAGCTAATATAAGCTAACGGGTTGTGATAGCTGATAGCTCAATAGCTACGATTTCCAGGGGGAAAATATATAGAATCAAGATAGCCCATTAGCAGATAGGGGTAGCTAATATAAGCTAACGGGTTGTGATAGCTGATAGCTCAATAGCTACAGTTTTCGAGGAACAAAATATAAAATAAAGATAGCCCATTAGCAGATAGGGTAGCTAATATAAGCTAACGCGTTGTGATAGCTGATAGCTCAATAGCTACGATTTCCAGGGGGAAAAAATATAAAATCAAGATAGCCCATTAGCAGATAGGGGTAGCTAATATAAGCTAACGGGTTGTGATAGCTGATAGCTCAATAGCTACGTTTTCCAGGGAAAAAATAAAATAAAATCAAGATAGCCCATTAGCAGATAGGGGTAGCTAATATAAGCTAACGCGTTGTGATAGCTGATAGCTCAATAGCTACGTTTTCCAGGGGGAAAAAATATAAAATCAAGATAGCCCATTAGCAGATAGGGGTAGCTAATATAAGCTAACGCGTTGTGATAGCTGGTAGCTCAATAGCTACGATTTCCAGGGGGAAAAAAATATAAAATCAAGATAGCCCATTAGCAGATAGGGGTAGCTAATATCAGCTAACGCGTTGTGATAGCTGATAGCTCAATAGCTACGATTTCCAGGGGAAAAAAATATAAAATCAAGATAATAGCCCATTAGCAGATAGGGGTAGCTAATATAAGCTAACGGGTTGTGATAGCTGATAGCTCAATAGCTAAGTTTTCGAGGGAAAAAATAAAAATAAAAATAGCCTATTAGCAGATAGGGGTAGCTAATATAAGCTAACGGGTTGTGATAGCTGATAGCTCAATAGCTACGTTTTAGAGGGGAAAATATAAAATAAAGGTAGCTCATTAGCAGATAGGGGTAGCTAATATAAGCTAACGGGTTGTGATAGCTGATAGCTCAATCGCTAAGTTTTCGAGGGAAAAAAATATAAAATAAAGATAGCCCATTAGCAGATAGGGGTAGCTAATATAAGCTAACGGGTTGTGATAGCTGATAGCTCAATAGCTACAGTTTTCGAGGGACAAAATATAAAATAAAGATAGCCCATTAGCAGATAGGGTAGCTAATATAAGCTAACGGGTTGTGATAGCTGATAGCTCAATCGCTAAGATTTCGAGGGAAAAAAATATAAAATAAAGATAGCCCATTAGCAGATAGGGGTAGCTAATATAAGCTAACGGGTTGTGATAGCTGATAGCTCAATAGCTACAGTTTTCGAGGGACAAAATATAAAATAAAGATAGCCCATTAGCAGATAGGGTAGCTAATATAAGCTAACGCGTTGTGATAGCTGATAGCTCAATAGCTACGTTTTCCAGGGGGGAAAAATATAAAATCAAGATAGCCCATTAGCAGATAGGGGTAGCTAATATAAGCTAACGCGTTGTGATAGCTGATAGCTCAATAGCTACGATTTCCAGGGGGAAAAAATATAAAATCAAGATAGCCCATTAGCAGATAGGGGTAGCTAATATAAGCTAACGCGTTGTGATAGCTGATAGCTCAATAGCTACGATTTCCAGGGGGAAAAAATATAAAATCAAGATAATAGCCCATTAGCAGATAGGGGTAGCTAATATAAGCTAACGGGTTGTGATAGCTGATAGCTCAATAGCTACGATTTCCAGGGAAAAAAATATAAAATCAAGATAGCCCATTAGCAGATAGGGGTAGCTAATATAAGCTAACGGGTTGTGATAGCTGATAGCTCAATAGCTACGATTTCCAGGGGGAAAATATATAGAATCAAGATAGCCCATTAGCAGATAGGGGTAGCTAATATAAGCTAACGGGTTGTGATAGCTGATAGCTCAATAGCTACAGTTTTCGAGGGACAAAATATAAAATAAAGATAGCCCATTAGCAGATAGGGTAGCTAATATAAGCTAACGCGTTGTGATAGCTGATAGCTCAATAGCTACGTTTTCCAGGGGGGAAAAATATAAAATCAAGATAGCCCATTAGCAGATAGGGGTAGCTAATATAAGCTAACGCGTTGTGATAGCTGATAGCTCAATAGCTACGATTTCCAGGGGGAAAAAATATAAAATCAAGATAGCCCATTAGCAGATAGGGGTAGCTAATATAAGCTAACGCGTTGTGATAGCTGATAGCTCAATAGCTACGATTTCCAGGGGGAAAAAAATATATAAAATCAAGATAGCCCATTAGCAGATAGGGGTAGCTAATATCAGCTAACGCGTTGTGATAGCTGATAGCTCAATAGCTACGATTTCCAGGGGAAAAAAATATAAAATCAAGATAATAGCCCATTAGCAGATAGGGGTAGCTAATATAAGCTAACGGGTTGTGATAGCTGATAGCTCAATAGCTAAGTTTTCGAGGGAAAAAATAAAAAATAAAAATAGCCTATTAGCAGATAGGGGTAGCTAATATAAGCTAACGGGTTGTGATAGCTGATAGCTCAATAGCTACGTTTTAGAGGGGAAAATATAAAATAAAGGTAGCCCATTAGCAGATAGGGGTAGCTAATATAAGCTAACGGGTTGTGATAGCTGATAGCTCAATCGCTAAGTTTTCGAGGGAAAAAAATATAAAATAAAGATAGCCCATTAGCAGATGGGGGTAGCTAATATAAGCTAACGGGTTGTGATAGCTGATAGCTCAATAGCTACAGTTTTCGAGGGACAAAATATAAAATAAAGATAGCCCATTAGCAGATAGGGTAGCTAATATAAGCTAACGGGTTGTGATAGCTGATAGCTCAATCGCTAAGATTTCGAGGGAAAAAAATATAAAATAAAGATAGCCCATTAGCAGATAGGGGTAGCTAATATAAGCTAACGGGTTGTGATAGCTGATAGCTCAATAGCTACAGTTTTCGAGGGACAAAATATAAAATAAAGATAGCCCATTAGCAGATAGGGTAGCTAATATAAGCTAACGCGTTGTGATAGCTGATAGCTCAATAGCTACGTTTTCCAGGGGAAAAAAATATAAAATCAAGATAGCCCATTAGCAGATAGGGGTAGCTAATATAAGCTAACGCGTTGTGATAGCTGATAGCTCAATAGCTACGATTTCCAGGGGGAAAAAATATAAAATCAAGATAGCCCATTAGCAGATAGGGGTAGCTAATATAAGCTAACGCGTTGTGATAGCTGATAGCTCAATAGCTACGATTTCCAGGGGAAAAAAATATAAAATCAAGATAATAGCCCATTAGCAGATAGGGGTAGCTAATATAAGCTAACGGGTTGTGATAGCTGATAGCTCAATAGCTACGATTTCCAGGGAAAAAAATATAAAATCAAGATAGCCCATTAGCAGATAGGGGTAGCTAATATAAGCTAACGGGTTGTGATAGCTGATAGCTCAATAGCTACGATTTCCAGGGGGAAAATATATAGAATCAAGATAGCCCATTAGCAGATAGGGGTAGCTAATATAAGCTAACGGGTTGTGATAGCTGATAGCTCAATAGCTACAGTTTTCGAGGGACAAAATATAAAATAAAGATAGCCCATTAGCAGATAGGGTAGCTAATATAAGCTAACGCGTTGTGATAGCTGATAGCTCAATAGCTACGTTTTCCAGGGGGGGGGGGGGGGAAATCAAGATAGCCCATTAGCAGATAGGGGTAGCTAATATAAGCTAACGCGTTGTGATAGCTGATAGCTCAATAGCTACGATTTCCAGGGGGAAAAAATATAAAATCAAGATAGCCCATTAGCAGATAGGGGTAGCTAATATAAGCTAACGCGTTGTGATAGCTGATAGCTCAATAGCTACGATTTCCAGGGGGAAAAAATATAAAATCAAGATAGCCCATTAGCAGATAGGGGTAGCTAATATAAGCTAACGCGTTGTGATAGCTGATAGCTCAATAGCTACGATTTCCAGGGGGAAAAAATATAAAATCAAGATAGCCCATTAGCAGATAGGGGTAGCTAATATAAGCTAACGCGTTGTGATAGCTGATAGCTCAATAGCTACGATTTCCAGGGGGAAAAAATATAAAATCAAGATAATAGCCCATTAGCAGATAGGGGTAGCTAATATAAGCTAACGGGTTGTGATAGCTGATAGCTCAATAGCTACGATTTCCAGGGAAAAAAATATAAAATCAAGATAGCCCATTAGCAGATAGGGGTAGCTAATATAAGCTAACGGGTTGTGATAGCTGATAGCTCAATAGCTACGATTTCCAGGGGGAAAATATATAGAATCAAGATAGCCCATTAGCAGATAGGGGTAGCTAATATAAGCTAACGGGTTGTGATAGCTGATAGCTCAATAGCTACAGTTTTCGAGGAACAAAATATAAAATAAAGATAGCCCATTAGCAGATAGGGTAGCTAATATAAGCTAACGCGTTGTGATAGCTGATAGCTCAATAGCTACGTTTTCCAGGGGGGAAAAATATAAAATCAAGATAGCCCATTAGCAGATAGGGGTAGCTAATATAAGCTAACGCGTTGTGATAGCTGATAGCTCAATAGCTACGATTTCCAGGGGGAAAAAATATAAAATCAAGATAGCCCATTAGCAGATAGGGGTAGCTAATATAAGCTAACGCGTTGTGATAGCTGATAGCTCAATAGCTACGATTTCCAGGGGGAAAAAAATATAAAATCAAGATAGCCCATTAGCAGATAGGGGTAGCTAATATCAGCTAACGCGTTGTGATAGCTGATAGCTCAATAGCTACGATTTCCAGGGGAAAAAAATATAAAATCAAGATAATAGCCCATTAGCAGATAGGGGTAGCTAATATAAGCTAACGGGTTGTGATAGCTGATAGCTCAATAGCTAAGTTTTCGAGGGAAAAAATAAAAAATAAAAATAGCCTATTAGCAGATAGGGGTAGCTAATATAAGCTAACGGGTTGTGATAGCTGATAGCTCAATAGCTACGTTTTAGAGGGGAAAATATAAAATAAAGGTAGCCCATTAGCAGATAGGGGTAGCTAATATAAGCTAACGGGTTGTGATAGCTGATAGCTCAATCGCTAAGTTTTCGAGGGAAAAAAATATAAAATAAAGATAGCCCATTAGCAGATGGGGGTAGCTAATATAAGCTAACGGGTTGTGATAGCTGATAGCTCAATAGCTACAGTTTTCGAGGGACAAAATATAAAATAAAGATAGCCCATTAGCAGATAGGGTAGCTAATATAAGCTAACGGGTTGTGATAGCTGATAGCTCAATCGCTAAGATTTCGAGGGAAAAAAATATAAAATAAAGATAGCCCATTAGCAGATAGGGTAGCTAATATAAGCTAACGCGTTGTGATAGCTGATAGCTCAATAGCTACGTTTTCCAGGGGGGAAAAATATAAAATCAAGATAGCCCATTAGCAGATAGGGGTAGCTAATATAAGCTAACGCGTTGTGATAGCTGATAGCTCAATAGCTACGATTTCCAGGGGGAAAAAATATAAAATCAAGATAGCCCATTAGCAGATAGGGGTAGCTAATATAAGCTAACGCGTTGTGATAGCTGATAGCTCAATAGCTACGATTTCCAGGGGGAAAAAAATATAAAATCAAGATAGCCCATTAGCAGATAGGGGTAGCTAATATCAGCTAACGCGTTGTGATAGCTGATAGCTCAATAGCTACGATTTCCAGGGGAAAAAAATATAAAATCAAGATAATAGCCCATTAGCAGATAGGGGTAGCTAATATAAGCTAACGGGTTGTGATAGCTGATAGCTCAATAGCTAAGTTTTCGAGGGAAAAAATAAAAAATAAAAATAGCCTATTAGCAGATAGGGGTAGCTAATATAAGCTAACGGGTTGTGATAGCTGATAGCTCAATAGCTACGTTTTAGAGGGGAAAATATAAAATAAAGGTAGCCCATTAGCAGATAGGGGTAGCTAATATAAGCTAACGGGTTGTGATAGCTGATAGCTCAATCGCTAAGTTTTCGAGGGAAAAAAATATAAAATAAAGATAGCCCATTAGCAGATGGGGGTAGCTAATATAAGCTAACGGGTTGTGATAGCTGATAGCTCAATAGCTACAGTTTTCGAGGGACAAAATATAAAATAAAGATAGCCCATTAGCAGATAGGGTAGCTAATATAAGCTAACGGGTTGTGATAGCTGATAGCTCAATCGCTAAGATTTCGAGGGAAAAAAATATAAAATAAAGATAGCCCATTAGCAGATAGGGGTAGCTAATATAAGCTAACGGGTTGTGATAGCTGATAGCTCAATAGCTACAGTTTTCGAGGGACAAAATATAAAATAAAGATAGCCCATTAGCAGATAGGGTAGCTAATATAAGCTAACGCGTTGTGATAGCTGATAGCTCAATAGCTACGTTTTCCAGGGGAAAAAAATATAAAATCAAGATAGCCCATTAGCAGATAGGGGTAGCTAATATAAGCTAACGCGTTGTGATAGCTGATAGCTCAATAGCTACGATTTCCAGGGGGAAAAAATATAAAATCAAGATAGCCCATTAGCAGATAGGGGTAGCTAATATAAGCTAACGCGTTGTGATAGCTGATAGCTCAATAGCTACGATTTCCAGGGGAAAAAAATATAAAATCAAGATAATAGCCCATTAGCAGATAGGGGTAGCTAATATAAGCTAACGGGTTGTGATAGCTGATAGCTCAATAGCTACGATTTCCAGGGAAAAAAATATAAAATCAAGATAGCCCATTAGCAGATAGGGGTAGCTAATATAAGCTAACGGGTTGTGATAGCTGATAGCTCAATAGCTACGATTTCCAGGGGGAAAATATATAGAATCAAGATAGCCCATTAGCAGATAGGGTAGCTAATATAAGCTAACGGGTTGTGATAGCTGATAGCTCAATAGCTACAGTTTTCGAGGGACAAAATATAAAATAAAGATAGCCCATTAGCAGATAGGGTAGCTAATATAAGCTAACGCGTTGTGATAGCTGATAGCTCAATAGCTACGTTTTCCAGGGGGGGGGGGGGAAAAAAAATCAAGATAGCCCATTAGCAGATAGGGGTAGCTAATATAAGCTAACGCGTTGTGATAGCTGATAGCTCAATAGCTACGATTTCCAGGGGGAAAAAATATAAAATCAAGATAGCCCATTAGCAGATAGGGGTAGCTAATATAAGCTAACGCGTTGTGATAGCTGATAGCTCAATAGCTACGATTTCCAGGGGGAAAAAATATAAAATCAAGATAGCCCATTAGCAGATAGGGGTAGCTAATATAAGCTAACGCGTTGTGATAGCTGATAGCTCAATAGCTACGATTTCCAGGGGAAAAAAATATAAAATCAAGATAATAGCCCATTAGCAGATAGGGGTAGCTAATATAAGCTAACGGGTTGTGATAGCTGATAGCTCAATAGCTACGATTTCCAGGGAAAAAAATATAAAATCAAGATAGCCCATTAGCAGATAGGGGTAGCTAATATAAGCTAACGGGTTGTGATAGCTGATAGCTCAATAGCTACGATTTCCAGGGGGAAAATATATAGAATCAAGATAGCCCATTAGCAGATAGGGGTAGCTAATATAAGCTAACGGGTTGTGATAGCTGATAGCTCAATAGCTACGTTTTCCAGGGGAAAAAAATATAAAATCAAGATAGCCCATTAGCAGATAGGGGTAGCTAATATAAGCTAACGCGTTGTGATAGCTGATAGCTCAATAGCTACGATTTCCAGGGAAAAAATATAAAATCAAGATAGCCCATTAGCAGAGAGGGGTAGCTAATATAAGCTAACGGGTTGTGATAGCTGATAGCTCAATAGCTACGATTTCCAGGGAAAAAATCAAATCAAATCAAGATAATAGCCCATTAGCAGATAGGGGTAGCTAATATAAGCTAACGGGTTGTGATAGCTGATAGCTCAATAGCTACGATTTCCAGGGAAAAAAATATAAAATCAAGATAGCCCATTAGCAGATAGGGGTAGCTAATATAAGCTAACGGGTTGTGATAGCTGATAGCTCAATAGCTACGATTTCCAGGGGGAAAATATATAGAATCAAGATAGCCCATTAGCAGATAGGGGTAGCTAATATAAGCTAACGGGTTGTGATAGCTGATAGCTCAATAGCTACGTTTTCCAGGGGAAAAAAATATAAAATAAAGATAGCCCATTAGCAGATAGGGTAGCTAATATAAGCTAACGCGTTGTGATAGCTGATAGCTCAATAGCTACGTTTTCCAGGAGGGAAAAATATAAAATCAAGATAGCCCATTAGCAGATAGGGGTAGCTAATATAAGCTAACGCGTTGTGATAGCTGATAGCTCAATAGCTACGATTTCCAGGGGGAAAAAATATAAAATCAAGATAGCCCATTAGCAGATAGGGGTAGCTAATATAAGCTAACGCGTTGTGATAGCTGATAGCTCAATAGCTACGATTTCCAGGGGAAAAAAATATAAAATCAAGATAATAGCCCATTAGCAGATAGGGGTAGCTAATATAAGCTAACGGGTTGTGATAGCTGATAGCTCAATAGCTACGATTTCCAGGGAAAAAAATATAAAATCAAGATAGCCCATTAGCAGATAGGGGTAGCTAATATAAGCTAACGGGTTGTGATAGCTGATAGCTCAATAGCTACGATTTCCAGGGGAAAAATATATAGAATCAAGATAGCCCATTAGCAGATAGGGGTAGCTAATATAAGCTAACGGGTTGTGATAGCTGATAGCTCAATAGCTACAGTTTTCGAGGGACAAAATATAAAATAAAGATAGCCCATTAGCAGATAGGGTAGCTAATATAAGCTAACGCGTTGTGATAGCTGATAGCTCAATAGCTACGTTTTCCAGGGGGAAAAATATAAAATCAAGATAGCCCATTAGCAGATAGGGGTAGCTAATATAAGCTAACGCGTTGTGATAGCTGATAGCTCAATAGCTACGATTTCCAGGGGGAAAAAATATAAAATCAAGATAGCCCATTAGCAGATAGGGGTAGCTAATATAAGCTAACGCGTTGTGATAGCTGATAGCTCAATAGCTACGATTTCCAGGGGGAAAAATATATAAAATCAAGATAGCCCATTAGCAGATAGGGGTAGCTAATATCAGCTAACGCGTTGTGATAGCTGATAGCTCAATAGCTACGATTTCCAGGGGAAAAAAATATAAAATCAAGATAATAGCCCATTAGCAGATAGGGGTAGCTAATATAAGCTAACGGGTTGTGATAGCTGATAGCTCAATAGCTAAGTTTTCGAGGGAAAAAATAAAAAATAAAAATAGCCTATTAGCAGATAGGGGTAGCTAATATAAGCTAACGGGTTGTGATAGCTGATAGCTCAATAGCTACGTTTTAGAGGGGAAAATATAAAATAAAGGTAGCCCATTAGCAGATAGGGGTAGCTAATATAAGCTAACGGGTTGTGATAGCTGATAGCTCAATCGCTAAGTTTTCGAGGGAAAAAAATATAAAATAAAGATAGCCCATTAGCAGATGGGGGTAGCTAATATAAGCTAACGGGTTGTGATAGCTGATAGCTCAATAGCTACAGTTTTCGAGGGACAAAATATAAAATAAAGATAGCCCATTAGCAGATAGGGTAGCTAATATAAGCTAACGGGTTGTGATAGCTGATAGCTCAATCGCTAAGATTTCGAGGGAAAAAAATATAAAATAAAGATAGCCCATTAGCAGATAGGGGTAGCTAATATAAGCTAACGGGTTGTGATAGCTGATAGCTCAATAGCTACAGTTTTCGAGGGACAAAATATAAAATAAAGATAGCCCATTAGCAGATAGGGTAGCTAATATAAGCTAACGCGTTGTGATAGCTGATAGCTCAATAGCTACGTTTTCCAGGGGAAAAAAATATAAAATCAAGATAGCCCATTAGCAGATAGGGGTAGCTAATATAAGCTAACGCGTTGTGATAGCTGATAGCTCAATAGCTACGATTTCCAGGGGGAAAAAATATAAAATCAAGATAGCCCATTAGCAGATAGGGGTAGCTAATATAAGCTAACGCGTTGTGATAGCTGATAGCTCAATAGCTACGATTTCCAGGGGAAAAAAATATAAAATCAAGATAATAGCCCATTAGCAGATAGGGGTAGCTAATATAAGCTAACGGGTTGTGATAGCTGATAGCTCAATAGCTACGATTTCCAGGGAAAAAAATATAAAATCAAGATAGCCCATTAGCAGATAGGGGTAGCTAATATAAGCTAACGGGTTGTGATAGCTGATAGCTCAATAGCTACGATTTCCAGGGGGAAAATATATAGAATCAAGATAGCCCATTAGCAGATAGGGTAGCTAATATAAGCTAACGGGTTGTGATAGCTGATAGCTCAATAGCTACAGTTTTCGAGGGACAAAATATAAAATAAAGATAGCCCATTAGCAGATAGGGTAGCTAATATAAGCTAACGCGTTGTGATAGCTGATAGCTCAATAGCTACGTTTTCCAGGGGGGGGGGGGGGGAAAAAAATCAAGATAGCCCATTAGCAGATAGGGGTAGCTAATATAAGCTAACGCGTTGTGATAGCTGATAGCTCAATAGCTACGATTTCCAGGGGGAAAAAATATAAAATCAAGATAGCCCATTAGCAGATAGGGGTAGCTAATATAAGCTAACGCGTTGTGATAGCTGATAGCTCAATAGCTACGATTTCCAGGGGGAAAAAATATAAAATCAAGATAGCCCATTAGCAGATAGGGGTAGCTAATATAAGCTAACGCGTTGTGATAGCTGATAGCTCAATAGCTACGATTTCCAGGGGAAAAAAATATAAAATCAAGATAATAGCCCATTAGCAGATAGGGGTAGCTAATATAAGCTAACGGGTTGTGATAGCTGATAGCTCAATAGCTACGATTTCCAGGGAAAAAAATATAAAATCAAGATAGCCCATTAGCAGATAGGGGTAGCTAATATAAGCTAACGGGTTGTGATAGCTGATAGCTCAATAGCTACGATTTCCAGGGGGAAAATATATAGAATCAAGATAGCCCATTAGCAGATAGGGGTAGCTAATATAAGCTAACGGGTTGTGATAGCTGATAGCTCAATAGCTACGTTTTCCAGGGGAAAAAAATATAAAATCAAGATAGCCCATTAGCAGATAGGGGTAGCTAATATAAGCTAACGCGTTGTGATAGCTGATAGCTCAATAGCTACGATTTCCAGGGAAAAAATATAAAATCAAGATAGCCCATTAGCAGAGAGGGGTAGCTAATATAAGCTAACGGGTTGTGATAGCTGATAGCTCAATAGCTACGATTTCCAGGGAAAAAATCAAATCAAATCAAGATAATAGCCCATTAGCAGATAGGGGTAGCTAATATAAGCTAACGGGTTGTGATAGCTGATAGCTCAATAGCTACGATTTCCAGGGAAAAAAATATAAAATCAAGATAGCCCATTAGCAGATAGGGGTAGCTAATATAAGCTAACGGGTTGTGATAGCTGATAGCTCAATAGCTACGATTTCCAGGGGAAAATATATAGAATCAAGATAGCCCATTAGCAGATAGGGGTAGCTAATATAAGCTAACGGGTTGTGATAGCTGATAGCTCAATAGCTACGTTTTCCAGGGGAAAAAAATATAAAATAAAGATAGCCCATTAGCAGATAGGGTAGCTAATATAAGCTAACGCGTTGTGATAGCTGATAGCTCAATAGCTACGTTTTCCAGGAGGGAAAAATATAAAATCAAGATAGCCCATTAGCAGATAGGGGTAGCTAATATAAGCTAACGCGTTGTGATAGCTGATAGCTCAATAGCTACGATTTCCAGGGGGAAAAAATATAAAATCAAGATAGCCCATTAGCAGATAGGGGTAGCTAATATAAGCTAACGCGTTGTGATAGCTGATAGCTCAATAGCTACGATTTCCAGGGGAAAAAAATATAAAATCAAGATAATAGCCCATTAGCAGATAGGGGTAGCTAATATAAGCTAACGGGTTGTGATAGCTGATAGCTCAATAGCTACGATTTCCAGGGAAAAAAATATAAAATCAAGATAGCCCATTAGCAGATAGGGGTAGCTAATATAAGCTAACGGGTTGTGATAGCTGATAGCTCAATAGCTACGATTTCCAGGGGAAAAATATATAGAATCAAGATAGCCCATTAGCAGATAGGGGTAGCTAATATAAGCTAACGGGTTGTGATAGCTGATAGCTCAATAGCTACAGTTTTCGAGGGACAAAATATAAAATAAAGATAGCCCATTAGCAGATAGGGTAGCTAATATAAGCTAACGCGTTGTGATAGCTGATAGCTCAATAGCTACGTTTTCCAGGGGGAAAAATATAAAATCAAGATAGCCCATTAGCAGATAGGGGTAGCTAATATAAGCTAACGCGTTGTGATAGCTGATAGCTCAATAGCTACGATTTCCAGGGGGAAAAAATATAAAATCAAGATAGCCCATTAGCAGATAGGGGTAGCTAATATAAGCTAACGCGTTGTGATAGCTGATAGCTCAATAGCTACGATTTCCAGGGGGAAAAATATATAAAATCAAGATAGCCCATTAGCAGATAGGGGTAGCTAATATCAGCTAACGCGTTGTGATAGCTGATAGCTCAATAGCTACGATTTCCAGGGGAAAAAAATATAAAATCAAGATAATAGCCCATTAGCAGATAGGGGTAGCTAATATAAGCTAACGGGTTGTGATAGCTGATAGCTCAATAGCTAAGTTTTCGAGGGAAAAAATAAAAAATAAAAATAGCCTATTAGCAGATAGGGGTAGCTAATATAAGCTAACGGGTTGTGATAGCTGATAGCTCAATAGCTACGTTTTAGAGGGGAAAATATAAAATAAAGGTAGCCCATTAGCAGATAGGGGTAGCTAATATAAGCTAACGGGTTGTGATAGCTGATAGCTCAATCGCTAAGTTTTCGAGGGAAAAAAATATAAAATAAAGATAGCCCATTAGCAGATAGGGGTAGCTAATATAAGCTAACGGGTTGTGATAGCTGATAGCTCAATAGCTACAGTTTTCGAGGGACAAAATATAAAATAAAGATAGCCCATTAGCAGATAGGGTAGCTAATATAAGCTAACGGGTTGTGATAGCTGATAGCTCAATCGCTAAGATTTCGAGGGAAAAAAATATAAAATAAAGATAGCCCATTAGCAGATAGGGGTAGCTAATATAAGCTAACGGGTTGTGATAGCTGATAGCTCAATAGCTACAGTTTTCGAGGGACAAAATATAAAATAAAGATAGCCCATTAGCAGATAGGGTAGCTAATATAAGCTAACGCGTTGTGATAGCTGATAGCTCAATAGCTACGTTTTCCAGGGGGGAAAAATATAAAATCAAGATAGCCCATTAGCAGATAGGGGTAGCTAATATAAGCTAACGCGTTGTGATAGCTGATAGCTCAATAGCTACGATTTCCAGGGGGAAAAATATAAAATCAAGATAGCCCATTAGCAGATAGGGGTAGCTAATATAAGCTAACGCGTTGTGATAGCTGATAGCTCAATAGCTACGATTTCCAGGGGGAAAAATATAAAATCAAGATAGCCCATTAGCAGATAGGGGTAGCTAATATAAGCTAACGCGTTGTGATAGCTGATAGCTCAATAGCTACGATTTCCAGGGGGAAAAAATATAAAATCAAGATAGCCCATTAGCAGATAGGGGTAGCTAATATAAGCTAACGCGTTGTGATAGCTGATAGCTCAATAGCTACGATTTCCAGGGGAAAAAAATATAAAATCAAGATAATAGCCCATTAGCAGATAGGGGTAGCTAATATAAGCTAACGGGTTGTGATAGCTGATAGCTCAATAGCTACGATTTCCAGGGAAAAAAATATAAAATCAAGATAGCCCATTAGCAGATAGGGGTAGCTAATATAAGCTAACGGGTTGTGATAGCTGATAGCTCAATAGCTACGATTTCCAGGGGGAAAATATATAGAATCAAGATAGCCCATTAGCAGATAGGGGTAGCTAATATAAGCTAACGGGTTGTGATAGCTGATAGCTCAATAGCTAAGTTTTCGAGGGAAAAAATAAAAAATAAAAATAGCCTATTAGCAGATAGGGGTAGCTAATATAAGCTAACGGGTTGTGATAGCTGATAGCTCAATAGCTACGTTTTAGAGGGGAAAATATAAAATAAAGGTAGCCCATTAGCAGATAGGGGTAGCTAATATAAGCTAACGGGTTGTGATAGCTGATAGCTCAATCGCTAAGTTTTCGAGGGAAAGAAATATAAAATAAAGATAGCCCATTAGCAGATAGGGGTAGCTAATATAAGCTAACGGGTTGTGATAGCTGATAGCTCAATAGCTACAGTTTTCGAGGGACAAAATATAAAATAAAGATAGCCCATTAGCAGATAGGGTAGCTAATATAAGCTAACGGGTTGTGATAGCTGATAGCTCAATCGCTAAGATTTCGAGGGAAAAAAATATAAAATAAAGATAGCCCATTAGCAGATAGGGGTAGCTAATATAAGCTAACGGGTTGTGATAGCTGATAGCTCAATAGCTACAGTTTTCGAGGGACAAAATATAAAATAAAGATAGCCCATTAGCAGATAGGGTAGCTAATATAAGCTAACGCGTTGTGATAGCTGATAGCTCAATAGCTACGTTTTCCAGGGGGGAAAAATATAAAATCAAGATAGCCCATTAGCAGATAGGGGTAGCTAATATAAGCTAACGCGTTGTGATAGCTGATAGCTCAATAGCTACGATTTCCAGGGGGAAAAAATATAAAATCAAGATAGCCCATTAGCAGATAGGGGTAGCTAATATAAGCTAACGCGTTGTGATAGCTGATAGCTCAATAGCTACGATTTCCAGGGAAAAAAAATATAAAATCAAGATAATAGCCCATTAGCAGATAGGGGTAGCTAATATAAGCTAACGGGTTGTGATAGCTGATAGCTCAATAGCTACGATTTCCAGGGAAAAAAATATAAAATCAAGATAGCCCATTAGCAGATAGGGGTAGCTAATATAAGCTACCGGGTTGTGATAGCTGATAGCTCAATAGCTACGATTTCCAGGGGGAAAATATATAGAATCAAGATAGCCCATTAGCAGATAGGGGTAGCTAATATAAGCTAACGGGTTGTGATAGCTGATAGCTCAATAGCTACAGTTTTCGAGGGACAAAATATAAAATAAAGATAGCCCATTAGCAGATAGGGTAGCTAATATAAGCTAACGCGTTGTGATAGCTGATAGCTCAATAGCTACGTTTTCCAGGGGGGAAAATATAAAATCAAGATAGCCCATTAGCAGATAGGGGTAGCTAATATAAGCTAACGCGTTGTGATAGCTGATAGCTCAATAGCTACGATTTCCAGGGGGAAAAAATATAAAATCAAGATAGCCCATTAGCAGATAGGGGTAGCTAATATAAGCTAACGCGTTGTGATAGCTGATAGCTCAATAGCTACGATTTCCAGGGGAAAAAAATATAAAATCAAGATAATAGCCCATTAGCAGATAGGGGTAGCTAATATAAGCTAACGGGTTGTGATAGCTGATAGCTCAATAGCTACGATTTCCAGGGAAAAAAATATAAAATCAAGATAGCCCATTAGCAGATAGGGGTAGCTAATATAAGCTAACGGGTTGTGATAGCTGATAGCTCAATAGCTACGATTTCCAGGGGGAAAATATATAGAATCAAGATAGCCCATTAGCAGATAGGGGTAGCTAATATAAGCTAACGCGTTGTGATAGCTGATAGCTCAATAGCTACGATTTCCAGGGAAAAAATATAAAATCAAGATAGCCCATTAGCAGAGAGGGGTAGCTAATATAAGCTAACGGGTTGTGATAGCTGATAGCTCAATAGCTACGATTTCCAGGGAAAAAATAAAATAAAATCAAGATAGCCCATTAGCAGATAGGGGTAGCTAATATAAGCTAACGGGTTGTGATAGCTGATAGCTCAATAGCTACGATTTCGAGGGGAAAAAATAAAATAAAATCAAGATAGCCCATTAGCAGATAGGGGTAGCTAATATAAGCTAACGGGTTGTGATAGCTGATAGCTCAATAGCTACGTTTTCCAGGGGAAAAAATATAAAATCAAGATAGCCCATTAGCAGATAGGGGTATATAATATAAGCTAACGCGTTGTGATAGCTTATAGCTCAATAGCTACGATTTCGAGGGAAAAATATAAAATCAAGATAGCCCATTAGCAGATAGGGGTAGCTAATATAAGCTAACGGGTTGTGATAGCTGATAGCTCAATAGCTACGTTTTCCAGGGGGAAAAAATATAAAATAAAGATAGCCCATTAGCAGATAGGGGTAGCTAATATAAGCTAACGGGTTGTGATAGCTGATAGCTCAATAGCTACGTTTTCCAGGGGAAAAAAATATAAAATCAAGATAGCCCATTAGCAGATAGGGGTAGCTAATATAAGCTAACGGGTTGTGATAGCTGATAGCTCAATAGCTACGTTTTCCAGGGAAAAAATAAAATAAAATCAAGATAGCCCATTAGCAGATAGGGGTAGCTAATATAAGCTAACGCGTTGTGATAGCTGATAGCTCAATAGCTACGATTTCCAGGGGGAAAAAATATAAAATCAAGATAGCCCATTAGCAGATAGGGGTAGCTAATATAAGCTAACGCGTTGTGATAGCTGATAGCTCAATAGCTACGATTTCCAGGGGGAAAAAAATATAAAATCAAGATAGCCCATTAGCAGATAGGGGTAGCTAATATAAGCTAACGGGTTGTGATAGCTGATAGCTCAATAGCTACGTTTTCCAGGGAAAAAATAAAATAAAATCAAGATAGCCCATTAGCAGATAGGGGTAGCTAATATAAGCTAACGCGTTGTGATAGCTGATAGCTCAATAGCTACGATTTCCAGGGAAAAAATATAAAATCAAGATAGCCCATTAGCAGAGAGGGGTAGCTAATATAAGCTAACGGGTTGTGATAGCTGATAGCTCAATAGCTACGATTTCCAGGGAAAAAATCAAATCAAATCAAGATAGCCCATTAGCAGATAGGGGTAGCTAATATAAGCTAACGGGTTGTGATAGCTGATAGCTCAATAGCTACGATTTCCAGGGGAAAAAATAAAATAAAATCAAGATAGCCCATTAGCAGATAGGGGTAGCTAATATAAGCTAACGGGTTGTGATAGCTGATAGCTCAATAGCTACGTTTTCCAGGGGAAAAAATATAAAATCAAGATAGTCCATTAGCAGATAGGGGTATATAATATAAGCTAACGCGTTGTGATAGCTGATAGCTCAATAGCTACGTTTTCCAGGGAAAAAATAAAATCAAATCAAGATAGCCCATTAGCAGATAGGGGTAGCTAATATAAGCTAACGCGTTGTGATAGCTGATAGCTCAATAGCTACGATTTCCAGGGGGAAAAAATATAAAATCAAGATAGCCCATTAGCAGATAGGGGTAGCTAATATAAGCTAACGCGTTGTGATAGCTGATAGCTCAATAGCTACGATTTCCAGGGGGAAAAAAATATAAAATCAAGATAGCCCATTAGCAGATAGGGGTAGCTAATATAAGCTAACGGGTTGTGATAGCTGATAGCTCAATAGCTACGTTTGCCAGGGAAAAAATAAAATAAAATCAAGATAGCCCATTAGCAGATAGGGGTAGCTAATATAAGCTAACGCGTTGTGATAGCTGATAGCTCAATAGCTACGTTTTCCAGGGGGAAAAAATATAAAATCAAGATAGCCCATTAGCAGATAGGGGTAGCTAATATAAGCTAACGCGTTGTGATAGCTGATAGCTCAATAGCTACGATTTCCAGGGGGGAAAAATATAAAATCAAGATAGCCCATTAGCAGATAGGGGTAGCTAATATCAGCTAACGCGTTGTGATAGCTGATAGCTCAATAGCTACGATTTCCAGGGAAAAAATATATAAAATCAAGATAATAGCCCATTAGCAGATAGGGGTAGCTAATATAAGCTAACGGGTTGTGATAGCTGATAGCTCAATAGCTACGATTTCCAGGGAAAAAAATATAAAATCAAGATAGCCCATTAGCAGATAGGGGTAGCTAATATAAGCTAACGCGTTGTGATAGCTGATAGCTCAATAGCTACGTTTTCCAGGGGGAAAAATATAAAATCAAGATAGCCCATTAGCAGATAGGGGTAGCTAATATAAGCTAACGCGTTGTGATAGCTGATAGCTCAATAGCTACGATTTCCAGGGAAAAAATAAAATAAAATCAAGATAGCCCATTAGCAGATAGGGGTAGCTAATATAAGCTAACGCGTTGTGATAGCTGATAGCTCAATAGCTACGATGTCCAGGGGGGAAAAAATATAAAATCAAGATAGCCCATTAGCAGATAGGGGTAGCTAATATCAGCTAACGCGTTGTGATAGCTGATAGCTCAATAGCTACGATTTCCAGGGGAAAAAAATATAAAATCAAGATAATAGCCCATTAGCAGATAGGGGTAGCTAATATAAGCTAACGGGTTGTGATAGCTGATAGCTCAATAGCTACGATTTCCAGGGGAAAAAATTATAAAATCAAGATAGCCCATTAGCAGATAGGGGTAGCTAATATAAGCTAACGGGTTGTGATAGCTGATAGCTCAATAGCTACGATTTCCAGGGGAAAAATATATAGAATCAAGATAGCCCATTAGCAGATAGGGGTAGCTAATATAAGCTAACGGGTTGTGATAGCTGATAGCTCAATAGCTACGATTTCCAGGGGAATATATATATAGAATCAAGATAGCCCATTAGCAGATAGGGGTAGCTAATATAAGCTAACGGGTTGTGATAGCTGATAGCTCAATAGCTACGTTTTCCAGGGAAAAAAAATATAAAATCAAGATAGCCCATTAGCAGATAGGGGTAGCTAATATAAGCTAACGCGTTGTGATAGCTGATAGCTCAATAGCTACGATTTCCAGGGAAAAAATATAAAATCAAGATAGCCCATTAGCAGAGAGGGGTAGCTAATTTAAGCTAACGGGTTGTGATAGCTGATAGCTCAATAGCTACGATTTCCAGGGGAAAAAATAAAATAAAATCAAGATAGCCCATTAGCAGATAGGGGTAGCTAATATAAGCTAACGCGTTGTGATAGCTGATAGCTCAATAGCTACGATTTCCAGGGAAAAAAATATAAAATCAAGATAGCCCATTAGCAGATAGGGGTAGCTAATATAAGCTAACGGGTTGTGATAGCTGATAGCTCAATAGCTACGATTTCCAGGGGGAAAATATATAGAATCAAGATAGCCCATTAGCAGATAGGGGTAGCTAATATAAGCTAACGCGTTGTGATAGCTGATAGCTCAATAGCTACGATTTCCAGGGAAAAAATATAAAATCAAGATAGCCCATTAGCAGAGAGGGGTAGCTAATATAAGCTAACGGGTTGTGATAGCTGATAGCTCAATAGCTACGATTTCCAGGGAAAAAATCAAATCAAATCAAGATAGCCCTTTAGCAGATAGGGGTAGCTAATATAAGCTAACGGGTTGTGATAACTGATAGCTCAATAGCTACGATTTCCAGGGGAAAAAATAAAATAAAATCAAGATAGCCCATTAGCAGATAGGGGTAGCTAATATAAGCTAACGGGTTGTGATAGCTGATAGCTCAATAGCTACGTTTTCCAGGGGAAAAAATATAAAATCAAGATAGTCCATTAGCAGATAGGGGTATATAATATAAGCTAACGCGTTGTGATAGCTGATAGCTCAATAGCTACGTTTTCCAGGGAAAAAATAAAATCAAATCAAGATAGCCCATTAGCAGATAGGGGTAGCTAATATAAGCTAACGCGTTGTGATAGCTGATAGCTCAATAGCTACGATTTCCAGGGGGAAAAAATATAAAATCAAGATAGCCCATTAGCAGATAGGGGTAGCTAATATAAGCTAACGCGTTGTGATAGCTGATAGCTCAATAGCTACGATTTCCAGGGGGAAAAAAATATAAAATCAAGATAGCCCATTAGCAGATAGGGGTAGCTAATATAAGCTAACGGGTTGTGATAGCTGATAGCTCAATAGCTACGTTTGCCAGGGAAAAAATAAAATAAAATCAAGATAGCCCATTAGCAGATAGGGGTAGCTAATATAAGCTAACGCGTTGTGATAGCTGATAGCTCAATAGCTACGTTTTCCAGGGGGAAAAAATATAAAATCAAGATAGCCCATTAGCAGATAGGGGTAGCTAATATAAGCTAACGCGTTGTGATAGCTGATAGCTCAATAGCTACGATTTCCAGGGGGGAAAAAATATAAAATCAAGATAGCCCATTAGCAGATAGGGGTAGCTAATATCAGCTAACGCGTTGTGATAGCTGATAGCTCAATAGCTACGATTTCCAGGGAAAAAATATATAAAATCAAGATAATAGCCCATTAGCAGATAGGGGTAGCTAATATAAGCTAACGGGTTGTGATAGCTGATAGCTCAATAGCTACGATTTCCAGGGAAAAAAATATAAAATCAAGATAGCCCATTAGCAGATAGGGGTAGCTAATATAAGCTAACGGGTTGTGATAGCTGATAGCTCAATAGCTACGTTTTCCAGGGGGAAAAATATAAAATCAAGATAGCCCATTAGCAGATAGGGGTAGCTAATATAAGCTAACGCGTTGTGATAGCTGATAGCTCAATAGCTACGATTTCCAGGGAAAAAATAAAATAAAATCAAGATAGCCCATTAGCAGATAGGGGTAGCTAATATAAGCTAACGCGTTGTGATAGCTGATAGCTCAATAGCTACGATGTCCAGGGGGAAAAAAATATAAAATCAAGATAGCCCATTAGCAGATAGGGGTAGCTAATATCAGCTAACGCGTTGTGATAGCTGATAGCTCAATAGCTACGATTTCCAGGGGAAAAAAATATAAAATCAAGATAATAGCCCATTAGCAGATAGGGGTAGCTAATATAAGCTAACGGGTTGTGATAGCTGATAGCTCAATAGCTACGATTTCCAGGGAAAAAAATATAAAATCAAGATAGCCCATTAGCAGATAGGGGTAGCTAATATAAGCTAACGGGTTGTGATAGCTGATAGCTCAATAGCTACGATTTCCAGGGGAAAAATATATAGAATCAAGATAGCCCATTAGCAGATAGGGGTAGCTAATATAAGCTAACGGGTTGTGATAGCTGATAGCTCAATAGCTACGATTTCCAGGGGAAAATATATATAGAATCAAGATAGCCCATTAGCAGATAGGGGTAGCTAATATAAGCTAACGGGTTGTGATAGCTGATAGCTCAATAGCTACGTTTTCCAGGGAAAAAAAATATAAAATCAAGATAGCCCATTAGCAGATAGGGGTAGCTAATATAAGCTAACGCGTTGTGATAGCTGATAGCTCAATAGCTACGATTTCCAGGGAAAAAATATAAAATCAAGATAGCCCATTAGCAGAGAGGGGTAGCTAATTTAAGCTAACGGGTTGTGATAGCTGATAGCTCAATAGCTACGATTTCCAGGGAAAAAAATAAAATAAAATCAAGATAGCCCATTAGCAGATAGGGGTAGCTAATATAAGCTAACGGGTTGTGATAGCTGATAGCTCAATAGCTACGATTTCCAGGGGAAAAAATAAAATAAAATCAAGATAGCCCATTAGCAGATAGGGGTAGCTAATATAAGCTAACGGGTTGTGATAGCTGATAGCTCAATAGCTACGTTTTCCAGGGAAAAAAATATAAAATCAAGATAGCCCATTAGCAGATAGGGGTATCTAATATAAGCTAACGCGTTGTGATAGCTGATAGCTCAATAGCTACGATTTCGAGGGAAAAATATAAAATCAAGATAGCCCATTAGCAGATAGGGGTAGTTAATATAGGCTAACGGGTTGTGATAGCTGATAGCTCAATAGCTACGTTTTCCAGGAAAAAAATATAAAATCAAGATAGCCCATTAGCAGATAGGGGTAGCTAATATAAGCTAAACATTACTTTTGTTAGGGGTACCCCTTTAGCTGATAGCGATAGCTAATATACGATCCCTATACATATACATGTATAATAGTAACAAAAATCTCGTTACATTTAGCAAAAAAGGGCTACTGTTAGAATATATAATATACACATAAATAGCTCCTAATAGCCAAGGCCCTTAAAAAAAACTGTAATACCGCACCTAACTCGGAGCGAACGGCTTAGTATGGTGTGTTGACAAATTCCCTGATACAATGATGTACTTCTATGGTAACAACATTGTCACCGACACGTACGTACACTCGAACTGTCTCGTCTCATTTGATAACTGTTTTGATCCAATTGGAAAATCTACTAACATGGCCCCCTATGTTCCTCTGTTGCTGTCATTAGCCGGTGACATACAGTTGAACCCAGGTCCCGATACAATGCTGGCTACTAAAGAACAAGTTAACAGGTTGACAGCCATTATGACAGAAATGCTAGATTGGAGTAAGGGAATTGACAAGAAATTCACCGAACTTACTGGTCGTCTCTCCGGATTGGAAGAACAAACAAAGGTAAACACTGATAAACTTAAAAAGCTTGATGATCTTGAAACTGAACTTAAGGCAACAAAAGACAAGAACACAGTTTTACAGGACCAGTTGCAAGAGATTAACGATCGTTTCGACGCAAATGAAGACCGATCACGTAGAAATAACCTGCTGTTTTGTGGCATACAAGGTAACAGTAATGAAAAGTGGGACGAATCGGAACTAAAAATTAAACACTTCATCAAGCATAACCTAGGATCGCACGCTGGTGATGGGTTTGAACGAGTACATCGTATACCAAATGGACCAAAAGTGAATGGATTTGCACCTATAATCGTGAACTTTTCGCGTTACAAAGACAAAGAACGTGTTCTACACCAGGCACATAGATTAAAAGGCTCTAACATTTTTCTGCGTGAAGATTTTTCTGCTGGTACACGCAAAATTCGTAAACTCCTGTTGGATAAAAAGAAAGAACTTGGTACTGTTAACGTCAGAAAGGCACAGCTAAAGTACAAAACATTAGTCGTGACTTTCAACTTGGGAGAAACCAAAGCTTTTGTTGTTCAAAAAGGTTCAAATACAGTCGTAACCAAATAAGGATTCGGCCGGCCCATCAGAAGAGGAACTGATTGTAATAACAATAAATCAGTACAAACTGATCAAATATCTTTCATGTCATGGAATGTAAACGGACTCTCATCCAAAGTGTGTGATGCTGATTTTGTAGAATATTGTTTGTCGTTTGACATATTTGCACTTCTTGAAACATGGACAAAATCAAATATTGCTTTCAAGCATCTTTTCCAAGATTATATTTCATTTTCATGTCCAGGAAGAAAAAGGAAAACAAAGGGTAGATATTCTGACGGTGTGTCAGTTTATATTAGAGAGTGTCTACTACCAGGTATTGAACATATTGTAAACAATGAAACTGATTGTCTAACATTCTTGTTGAAAAGGGATTTTTTCAAAATTGACTTTAATGTTATTCTTGCTATTGTTTATATTCATCCTGAAAATTCCTATATTCACAACATTACTGATTTAAATAGTTTCGAGAATTTAGAGGATGAACTTGTAAGGCTTTCAACTCTTCATGATGCAAAATTAATTGTTGCTGGTGATTTAAATGCTCGCACGTCTACTGATGATGATTTCATATTGCATAATGACAGTGATAACGATACTAATAATGACATTTTTGCTAGTTATGCTCATGATGAGTTCAAATTGCCTAGAAGTTCTCGTGATAATGTTGCTAATAATTTTGGCAGATTGTTGTTGAACATGTGCAAAACTTTGAGTATTCATATATTAAATGGTAGAAAACCAGGTGATAAATTTGGTAATTTTACTTTCATCAGTCATCAAGGGATAAGTGTTGCTGACTATGTATTAACCTCTTCCTGTTTATTTAATTCTATTCATGATTTTTCTGTTGATGTTAAAAGCGTCTCTGATCACCTTCCCATACTTTGGCAATTGTGTTGTAAATTGGATGTATCCGTTGATGATAGTACAATGAATGCCAACAATGATGGAAATACAAGCGAGTCAATGAATCGATTCAAGTGGAAGGATGAGCTGTCCCATACCTTTATCGAGAGTATTACATCACTTGATACATCTATCAAACTACATGACCTGTGTCACTCTATTCAAGCTATTGATGTTGTTATCGATGATACTGTTGAAAAGGTTGTTGAAATACTACAAAGTGCTGGTAATTGTATGCGTGTCAACATTAACAATGGGTCTTCTGGTACTGTGCATCAACCTTCTTGGTTCGATGATGAATGTACCGTTGCGAAAGCTAATAAGATTAAAGCTCTGCGTCTATTTAGGTCATCTACGAGACTTGATCACTTGAATGATTATATCAGTTGTAAAAAAATCTTTAAACAGCTGTGTAGAAGAAAGAAACGTTCGGACCAGTACACTCTAAGAGCCAGACTCATAAATGATTGTAAAGATCAAAAATCGTTTTGGGCTATTGTGAAACATCTTAGGAAGGATTTTAAATCGACGCAATCAATTTCTATACAAAGATGGTATGCTCACTTTAAGAGTGTATTCCAAGGAGATATTGACATGAACATGTTTTCATTTGATGACAATATAACTGAATTGTTTAATGAGCATGTAAATGAGCATGGTATTAATTGTGATGGGTTGAATATTGACATAACTGATGACGAGGTTACGTGTATGGTCAAAGCATTGAAAAGCAATAAAGCATGTGGTATTGACGGTATTCCCTCCGAATTTTTTAAGCATTCTATTAATACCCTGCTACCAGTTATTACCAAATTATTCAACTCGATTCTAACATCTGGTCATTTCCCAAAAACGTGGTCTATTGGTATGATAGTTCCTTTGCACAAGAAAGGTACTATGTCTGATCCAGGTAATTTCAGAGGAATATCTTTACTAAATATTTTTAGCAAAATTTTTACCGGTATTTTGAACAAGAGGTTGACTGAATGGTGTGATATCAACAATATTATTCCTGAATGTCAAGCTGGTTTCCGAAAAGGGTATTCAACCATTGACAATGCATTTGTACTTCACAGTTTGATTCAAAAATGCTTCAGTAAAAAAGCAGGTAAATGTTATTGTTTATTTGTTGATTTTTCAAAGGCATTCGATTCTGTTCCAAGAGATAAACTTCTGTTTAAATTATTTTCCATTGGTATTCGTGGCAAATTTTTTAATGTTATTAAAAGCCTCTTTAAAACGGTGTGCTCTTGTATTAAATCATGCAATTGTACCAGCAAATTATTTGATTGCCCACTAGGTGTCCGTCAGGGTTGCATGTGTAGCCCCTTGCAATTCTCAATTTTTATATCCATATTGAATGATAAAGTACTGCAATCTAGAGGCAATGGTGTAAAACTTTCTAGTCATGAAGAAATTAAGATTCTCAAGTTTGCCGATGATGTTGTTTTGATGTCAGATAATCCTTCCGGCCTAAGACAGCATATTTTAGCACTTTCAAGATTCTGTAATGAATGGGGTATGAAGGTTAACCGGAATAAAACCAAGGTTATTGTGTTTCGTAGAGGAAGGCGGCTAAGACGTGATGAAAAATGGTTTTTGAATGGAAATGAAATCGAATGTGTGAGTTCGTATAAGTATCTTGGTGTCACATTTTCCACGGGTAACGCGTGGGGCAAAGCAACAACAATTTTAGCTCAACAAGGTGAAAAAGCTTTTGCTGCAATTAGAGGTATTTCATTCAAAGTCGGAGGTCTTCCTTTCATTCCTTATTTTAAAATCATCGATGCATCATTATCGCCTGTTTTGCTTTATGGGGCTGAAATATGGGGTTACAAGTCATACAAACATCTTGAAAAAGTTCATATTAAAGCTTGCAAGAAATTTCTCGGTGTTAGCATTCAAACTACTAATGTTGCAGTGTTAGGTGAATGTGGCAGACTTCCACTTTTTGTAATGACTGCTTTCCGTTGTATCAATTATTGGTGTAAACTATTGCGCATGCCGAACCACCGGTATCCTTACAAATGTTATAAAATGTTACATGCTCTTGATAATCATGGTCACATTAATTGGGCTTCTCATGTTAAAAATTTACTTTTTAAGTTTGGTTTTGGTATTGTTTGGATCAATCAAGATCATATTGGATCTCAAGACAATTTTCTGATTTCTTTCTCCACTAGACTAAAAGACGTTGCTGGTCAAGAATGGTTTGCTGAAGTATGTACACTCGATAAATTAAGTACCTACAGAGAATTTAAAACTCTTTTCAACCCTGAAAGATATTTATTAACTGTGGAAATAACATCTCACAGAAAAGCTCTAAGCCGGCTGAGATGTTCGAGTCATTCATTAATGATTGAAGCGGGTAGGTGGCAGAATATTGATCGAGAAAATCGTCTTTGTATTCTTTGTGATGATAACGATATTGAGGACGAATTTCATTTCGTTCTCATTTGTAATTTTTTCACCACCTTACGTACTAAATACTTGCCGCTTTGGGTTTACGTTAATCCAACTCATCAGAAATTTTATTCACTGTTAAACACCTCTGACTCGACCATTTTAGCAGGCTTAGCAGCATTTGTGTACTACGCACTTAAGCTTAGAAATTCAGTGGTTAGAACTTGATTATATTCGTCAAATGTTATGTAATTATTATTTAAAAAATCTATATTTTTCTTATGTATCTGATGCGTGATATGATATGTAAAATATGTATCATTAATATGTTGTTATATTATGAGCCAACGGCCTAATTGTATTGTGAAATAAACTTGAACTTGACTAGTTATTGTAAAAAGAACAAAGCATGGGATTATCCCCATAGAGTTTGTACAGGCGGCACCCTTTCGACGGCACCCCTTCCGACACCACCCCTGGTTCCCAAACTTCAAACAGCTGTATCTCCCCTTCTGTATTAGCTATACCAATGCCATTTTGCAGACAGATAGCTTGTTATTAGGGCTTTAAAATGATACCAAATTTGTGGTTTTAAATATATTTAAAGAATATGACAGCATAAAACTAAAAAGTGTAACAGCACCACCCTATTGGGAGGCGAGTTCATAACGCGTGACCATATATGAAGAGCTGTTTTGCAAAAGGGCTTACATCCACGTCTGCATGTTACTCATTTTGCATTGAATGGATGGCTATTCATTATGTGGAATGTGGCATGTACTGTTGGTGCCTCAATTGGCGTGCATGTACTAATCCAAGTCATAGAAACAGTAATGGACACAGCCATACAATAATTTGATTAATTCCATGGACTTGTCAATGCAAATTCACTAATGCATAATGAGTAACATGTGGAGGTGGTCTGTAGGCCCTTTTGCAAAAAAAGCTCGTCATATATTAAGTTATACTGGATAAGGAGGCAGAGTGTTCAATTCGATGAAGAGCGAAATATAAAAGTTAGACCTTTAACTTCTAAATACATGTATATAGTCACCGGTTATGTATACGTTATCATGTATTACTAGTGTAATATTTTTCATAACTGTTTTAGGAGTATGTGATAATTATATGCAAATTCATGAACATTGTTTATTTTGATATAACTGTTTAGTATTGTGATGATATCCCTACATATGATTTATAACTATGATAGAGAGAAAGGGAGCCCTCTATAATTTGGATAGTGCTGTATGACAGGCTGCCTGTGAGACAGGTGGTTTTTAGCAAAAAAAACCACATGGCTGACTCCATGACAACAAGCATGGTTCTGGTGAAGACACACCAGCAGCGTTCAATCGTCGTTCAATCGGCTTTTCTTTTCATCAAACTCTTAATTTTCATTGAACTATAAATTAATTCAAGCAAACTAATTCAAGCAAAACCTTGGGTTACCGCTTCATTATGTGTATAATTCCTATGAAATACCTATCATATGATGTTGTGGAGGCGTGCTGGTCAAACCATCTTAAAAAGGTTACATTTCGTTACAACTGTATTATATCTCCTTGTTGAGTCATAGTTTACAATCTGTAATATGTATATGGTGTAAGTTTACTTTCCAAACAGAAAAGTGTATTAAACATATGGAATGTGAAATTTTATTCCGTTCGCGTTCATTTTAGTTCATATTATTCCATTATCTTCAATTCCATGTCATGTCATGTCATGTCATGTCACGTCATGTCATGTCATGTCATGTCATGTCATGTCATGTCAAGTCATGTCATGTCATGTCATGTCATGTCATGTCATGCCGTGTCATGTCATGTCGTGTCGTGTCATGCCATGTCAAGTCTTGTCATTGCCTGTCATTATAAAACATTGCACATAACCTCAATGTACACCTAGTACATAAAGTCCCTGACCAGGTGCTTTGAGGTTAGCTAATTCAAAATAGATAATCGGTACCAAAAATCTGAGATAAATATTAAATGAGCAAATGTCTTCTCCGCAGTTTGATACCTCATTCAACAAAATCAAATGGATACTTTTAACTTTATGGCGATTTCAATGACCGCGCATAACAACAGCAAAGTTGCACTAGGTATAGGAAATCATTGATTTGTGTGTGATTACGCACTGAAAAAACTCACACCTAATCAGCTAAGACTTTTATTCTTCACAGCTAGTCACACCCTTTGTAGACCCATTCATCTGGCTCGTTCAGATAGCACACAGTTATGACAGTTACGACCAGCTAGCGAAACCATAACCAACATTTGGATAGGCTAGTTAAAATGCGTAATAATAACATCGTAGCACGGGCGTAGTTCACAGAAAGTTCACTGTACGCTAGTCATATTCGACTTGCCCACGTTTTATTGTATTATATATATTGTTAAAACAGATTAGCTTTATTCCGTAAAAAATCATATCGATTAAAATTCCAATCGCTGTCAGCCAACTCCTCGTGGTTTAATGGCTATCGAACAGGGTCCATGAACGATAGGTTACTGGTTCTAATCCCGGTGTCGTAGAATTTTGCTTATAAACCATGTTTGATATTTTTTCGACAAAGGATATATGTAATGTAAGTACAAGTACAAAACACTTGTTTACATACATGTATATCAGTTTCAATCTAAATGTTGTTTACGGTAAATAAATTCGCGACCGGTTAGTATGTATAAGCCTATGGCGTTCTCCGAGCTTTTAAAACGACTTTCGTGTGGAAAGCAGTATTACAACTAAACACAACCTCTAGCATGTAAAGAGTGAAGATTACTTAGATTTATTTTAAACGCTGGCGTATACTGCTCACCAACGACAGTTTTACGGGCCCATAATTAATAGGGTGCGATAGGCGGGGCTTCAACACCAATCTCTGACTCAAAACGATGCCGAATTAATATACGAGGGTCATTCGATAAGTTCTACTCCTCCTTCATAGCATCGATAATATGAATGTCAGCCTCGTGACCTTCGTCAAGAGTGTAGCTCTAAACCTTTACTACACGTGAACGATTTGTGGATGATCTTACGCTGGTTAAGACAATCAATGTTAAAAACAAAGGCACGGTCGTCTCCAATATCATCTTGATGAATTCAGTGTCTGGTGCGATCGCAATGATATGTTACCAAAACCATCCATATGCCATATAAGGAATGTTTCTTTTTAAAAAATCTTTCCGTTTATCCATCATAAATGTTGTCTGGTGAAACACGTTTAAAAACCTGTCGACAATTTAAAACTCCTTGGTGTCCTTATACAGAAAAATATAAAATGGGACAAGCAGGTGACTGAAATGATCAGCAGAGCATCAAGAAGCTTATTTTTGTTGTATGGTGCTCCAGTTGAGGATATTCTGGCTGTGTAGCTGTGTATCAAACCTATAGTAGACCTCTTCTCGAGTATACCTGCCCGGTGTGGCATACATCCATCACCCATGAGCATAGTAAGCATATTGAGATGCTGCAAGAAAGATCTTGTACGCTCAAAACCACTAAAAACGGCCAATTACGCATAATACGTGTCGCAAATAAATAAATAAACTTATTATCGTTGTTATTAATTAAAAACTGATAAAGCCAAAGTGTCAACATTAATGTGAGTGGAAGAGTAGAAAAAACAAATTGAAGGCATTTCGTACCGTATGTGGGGATCAAACCGGGGTTCTGTGATTTACAATTCAAAGGACAAGGTGTCCAAGCCACGGAAGTATCTGTGTTAAAAGTTGTGTTATAATGGTATTATATCAGTGAACTACTTGTTTACATCAGATGCTTGTGTTTGTCCTTACAATTGTGGTTTTGGTGCAATATTTGTGTGTGCCCTCGTCCAAAATATGTTTATAATGTCATGATAGTCCTTATTTTAAAAAGCAGTAAACAACTTCGAAATTTTTGGCCACAAAATGACGTCATTTTGTCCGGACCGCAGGCCAACTCATCGTGATTCATTATTAACACTCACCTATGACCTATCGAGTGACGACATATTTTTAATATTACGGAGGACCATTCACGTCAGAATTTTACAGTAATGTATAGGTTAACACTTGGCATATGCGACAATTCATTTTGTAAGGAGACGATGCTGATTACTGTGGATAGTTACCTCGTTAGTTAATATTCTGGTGTTACTCACCAGTTTTGCTCTCAGAATTACATCGTTAGTAAATCACGTTATGATTATGGCATAACTACTAGGGAGGTTGCCTACCTCCCTATTAAGTTACGCCAGTTTGGTGCACTCGGCCGTAGGCATGGTAGGTGTTACAATAGTTTTGAGAACATTTGAATTTTCCCAAATTCTGATATCCCAATTGGCCTTTTTTTAGTGGTTTTGAGCCTGTAGACTCATGCTTGGCAGTAGGTACGAACACTATGACACTGCCCTCTTCGAATTGATAACCTCAGCGACCGTCGGGAGCAACTGGTTTTGAAATTCGGCCAGAAGCTCCTCAATTCGGAGTGCCACCAACATATGCTCCCTGCAAAAACCACAACAACGTATCCCCTCGTGGACGTCTTTTGGCAAAACACTGCAACTATAAAAATGTGACTTTTGAGATAAAATCATTTGTCAGCAATTTGGGGGGGCGCTGATTCTTTTTTAATTGAATTCAATGTATTTTTTGGCAAAACACTGTAACTCAACAAATTTAATTGTATCTTCAAAATAATCATATATGTAAACCTTATATCAATTTGTAGTAAAGTACAAAACTATCCCGCAATTCATGTTTTCATTACTACTGAAATAATTTCACAAATATAAAAACGCATTCATAAAAACTTTAAAGCTCAATTTCTCAATATGACAATTTTGGAGTTGCAGTGTTTTGCCAAAAAAGGGCCGCTCAGGAACCACACAAAATACCAGGAATCAAAAACAAGAACTGTGAGTTATTCCAATTCAACTATCCCATATGTCATAAATAAAATGAATAAATAATAAATGATAATTGCTATGTTTCACTTATAGCAATTATCATTTACTATAAGTGAAACATAATAGCAATAATCATTTACTATACTCGTGTAGTAACTAATAATTGCTATATGTTTCACTTTTGTTCTGATGTGGTCAAAGCTGGAGAGACATTTTGGAAACGAAAATGGAAAATAACCCTAATAATGATTACGTGTATCTCTTTTTTTCCTCCGTAATGTATGGTTAGATGATCAAGAGCACGATTTTAATACTGTAAATGGAAAACAATGGATGATATCCAAATATAATGTGATATTGTCATGTATATGTAAATAAGATAAGCTATATTAAATGTTGTAGGCTTGCAAATAGTATAACATCAACTCGAAAGTATTGCTAGGCTTTTAGTAATAATAGAATACTGCTAATCGGTCAATTCCGTTGTTACAATTTATGTTACAGTGATGCCTTGTAGTTGTATGTTCAATCGTTATTGGGAAAAGTGTACTTTAGGTCCCAGATATTGATATACCAGTATCATTCTATACTGGAACATAAACATTGCCAGCATCGGTCGATACAGGTACGATTTTACTGTTTCAGTATCGGTCGATACTGGAACACCAAATTGTGTTCCAGTATCGAGCGATACTGGAACATTTGATACAAGTGAGATTTTTCCCAGTATTGAACGATACTGGTACATAATTTATTTCCAGTATCGCCCGAAACTGGTACATTTTATATGTCCCAGTATCGGCCGATACTCAAACACACACTTTGTACCAGTAGGATACTGGGTGTTCCAGTATCGGACAATACTAGGACAGTCTAGAATTTGGGACCCCTAAAGTACACTTTAACCTTTATTGAATGACCATCGTAAAGTAAACTAATACAAGTCAAATTAAATCACGTTTGTTTGCATTTAATTTCAATTATATTTTTTTCTTAAGGGGGGTGTGGACTCTCAGGTACAGCCTCCGTAAAACTGCCATAACTTCTTCAAAAGATAACTCAAAATTTGGAAAAGATAACTCAAAATATATTTTGTTAAATTTTGTCAAACTAGTTTTATGATAATCCTGATAACATTCCCCAGGCATGTGTTGTTTTTTTTCTTCTTTTTTTCTTCTTTTTTTGAGTTATAGACCCAAAAGTTGCCAACAAATGTGATTTTTCCTCAAAAAATAAAACATATATTAAAAAAAAAAAAAACGCTCCTGGGGGAATGTTATCAGGATTATCATAAAACTAGTATGACAAAATTTAACAAAATATATTTTGAGTTAACTTTACCAAACCTAAAATGGGTCAAAAAACGTGTTTTTTATAATTTTTTCCAAAATGGTCAATTTCATTATCATGGTTCGATTCATTGAACCCTTTTCTGCAAAAAAGTGTATACGTTTATAAAGATTAAATGAATATTGAAGAAGTTACGGCAGTTTTACGGAGGCTGTACCTGAGAGCCCACAGCCCCCTTAAATTGCTCTGTATGTGATTACAATTTCTTTTTAATTGTAAATATGGGAACTAACCTACTAAAAAAAAAATTGAAAATCACCGGAGACAGTTTGGTTATTTACTTGTACAAGACTTACTAGTACAGGATCTTGAAAACTTGCCACTTTTTCTGAAAACGTTGTTTGAAAAAATATGACCATTTGGGAAAGTAAACATGATATAAGTGTTTCAATTTCTCAAAACATCTAATTGTGTGTGGAGTTATGCAAACAAACGTGAACATACAGGGTGAGTCAAAAAGAAGTTTACCCGGATTGGTGATGTTTTATAAACAAACAAATGACACTCGAGAGTTCAGTAAAGCATATATTTAACAAGCATTCTCTCCTGCTTATTAGGAAAAAGGAATGACACAAATTGAGCATTGCTAAGCGGAGTTATGTCTATTTTAATAAAGGTACTCATTTTGCAAGCTGTCAACGGAATACTTGACCAAACAAATGTATGCATTTTAGCTGCGTGCTTCCATATTGACCGAGATTGGTGATATTTTTCAAAACAAATAAATGACACTTAAAAGTTCAGTAAAGCATTTATTTACCAAACATACTCTGCTGCTTGTTAGAGAAAATCAATGAAGCAAATTGATCATTCCTAAGAGAAGTTATGCCTGTTTTACTGAAAGCGCTCATGTTTGTAGCTGTCCTAAAATGCTTTCTTTACATTTGTTTTGTCAAGTATTCCGTGGACAGCTTGCAAAATGAGTACCTTTTTTAAAATAGGCATAACTCCTCTTAGCAATGATAAATTTGTGTCATTTTTTCTCTCGTAATAAGCAGGAGAGAATGCTTGTTAAATATATGCTTTACTGAACTCTCGATTGTCATTTGTTTGTTTTTTAAAGCATCACCAATCCGAGTAAACTTCTTTTTGACTCACCCTGTATGTTAGGGGGACTTCAAGACAACCTACTGTAAACAAGTTGCAATGGTGTTCCGTGAAAATGGTGTTCCAAAATGTTACTCCATGTATCAATGTAAAAGTCATTGTATATTGAAAATTAGAATTTGATTCCGCAGCTCCGCATGTAAGCTGATTATAGTATGTGTCCTAAATACCAATCACGAACGGTATATAATTGTACCTTAGCATTAAAATGAGTATTTCATTTACCACTATATTATATATATTAGGTTTACAAAACAAATATCGTCATTATGATACGATACCTACGCATCAAAGTTCTTATGCCCGGTAGCAATGGTTGCTTTGTTGCCAGTACCTACAGAAGGTGTTGCTATAGAAAGTGTTGCTTTCACCGTTGGAAGACGTCATTGATTTACATGGCCTTGGCATCTAGCGCCACCTGTATAAAAAGTAAACCTACTTATGAGACCATATTTGCACCGTTATGTTTTTAAGGACCAGTGATTACACTGACGAAATTTCATCGATATAGCTTCTTCACTCCTGGGTGATGTCAAGAACTTTTTGATACCCCCTCGTATACAATTGTATGCAGGCATGTAAAATATTACGCAAAATCGTGCATGTCTCTGATACATAAATGTACGTCGCAACACGAAACCGCACTTGGACCACGAAACCGAGTCTGGACTACAAAACTCATTTTAGACGGACCCATATCACTTGATTTTCTTTCTCTACTATGAATGTGTCTGCAATGGATTGCTGTGGTTGTTTGTAATTGGGCTACAATGGTATAGACATGGCAATACTGTAATTGTAAAACCAATAATGATTATCATTTTTACGATATTAAAGATGCCTAGTGGTAGAACATTTGACTTCTTTTAGTCCATTTTGAAGGGAAAAAAATCCTGTTATGAATAGTTCCTTTACATGCACTAATCATACAATGCCTGGACAGGTACTGGCAGAAGAGTAACGATGACGACGAGCATAAGTTTTAAAAAACCTAAACAGACAGCAATAAGAAATGACAAACAGTATTAAAAACGAGTTAAAATGCGTATAGTAAACATCAGAAAAGCTCCGGACGTGATTATTTTTTCCAATTTGCTTGTTTTCTATGCTTAATGCTACGTATTATGCTTTAAAATATTATGGTCTCGTTTTTAAAAAATCAGGGAAAATACCTCTTGTCACAAAGTTGTCAATTTCGTCATTGATTATAAGAGTAGGAACACTTCTTTATTCTAAGTGAAGTTTTCAAGACAATGCCTAATTGCGCGCCATAACTACAACATATTTTCAAAAAAAAGCAAAACCAAAAGTGTTCCAAGAATACTTGAATGAAGCCAAGTTATTGGATATTACCACTACTGCAGGTGTTTTTTTAGTTATTCACACAATACAACAAACTGTATACCTGTTGAAATAAAATATAAAATAAAACTAGACATATTACATATTTGTTGTTGAATCTCTGATGATTAAAACGATATTGCATCATTATTATACAGAGTTATAAAGCGATTTTCAAAAACAGACCAGAGTGCTGTACATATTAAAAACCAACATGCACAAATTACAACAACAACGCATTACCTATACACATACTATTTTTAACAGTTTTTTAAAACATTTCACATAAGGGGCCTCACGCACATTTCTGAACAATTTGTTCCATAACTTAGGCCCAATGACATTACGTCTTGTTTTAGGAATGGCAAGACGAGTATAATCAAGGGTTGACCTAAGTCCAGGACGACCAGCGTTTTATTTATGAATAAGATTTTGTAAGTATATGATGATAATGGTACACATGCACCAAGACCTTAAAATCAATTCTCTGCCGAACAGGCAACCAATGAACCTCGCAAATGAGTGGAGATGTACTAATACGCCTACTGACCTAATAAATTAAGCGCGCCGCACGATTTTGTAATATTTGAAGACGCCTAATATCAGAGACAGTCAGACCAACCGACAAAGAGTTGCCATTATCTAGCCGGGAGTAAAACAAAGATCTTATTGCATGTGCATATGTGGAACGATCAATATAACGACTATTCTACAATATGGTACAACGCATTTTGGGTAATTCCTTATTTGTTGCAAATAGCTTCTAAAAGTAAACATCTACTCCACCAAAAATATTGTAAGGTTAGCTTAAACTAAAAATATAGTGTATATGTTACACTCTTCGTCAACGCGATACACGCCTCGCTTAACCTCCCATTTTAGACACTTTCCATCATCAACGTATGTTTGAAATATCTTCTCTATACGTACAGCCTTGAAGTTCTCGTCGTTTTTCAAGTATGAGTCTGCAACGTTGAAGGTTATGGTACCACCTGTGTGAAAGTACATAACACAGTAAAGACTATTTAGACACAAAACTGGTCATTATTATATTATGCATAAGTCAACTCATAATTATGTACAAGGAAAATATAACATTGGTAAAAGGGAAATTGTTGACAGGATTGGGACAACAAAGAGCAGCCTAATGATAAAGGGTGATTAAATAAAAATGGGCTTCAATGGAAACATTTCTAATTCATGCAGTCCTCAAAATAAGTGACTGACCAGGTATGCTCTTAGTAACTCCTAAGTAAAAATATTACTTACAAATTTGTAAAGACATTTCATCTCTATAATTTATGATATTTGAAGATTACCCGCAGCTTCTCAACACAGGGAAATGGTATTTTTGTTATGGGAATTTGTTCCCTCCAGTAAAAAATTGGGGAAATAGTCCAAGCATTTCATGTCACATGATGTAATAATTCACTTTTTGAGCTCGTTCTTGTTTGTCTTGTCTTGTTTAAGTCGTTGTCAGATTTTGTTTTATTCATGTATTAAATATGTAACATGTACTGTATTGTATTGTATTAAAGGGGTAGGCTATTTACAGGCCTTATTGTCTTTTCAGCCTCCTCCTCCATACGCTTTTGTTGTTTTTAAGTTTTACATTTTTGATGTAGTGTTGTTTTTATGGAAATAAATTTGAATTGAATTGAATTGAATATCCACCAATCAAATGACAGGGATATTTGTATGTGTTATATCATATTTATTAGCCGATCTTTACGAACAATGTCTCTAGTTATAGATGAGAAATGAGTGTCATTTAATATTTTAAGTAGGAGTTATACTTTTAGAGTTACAAGCACAGTTATAACCTGGTCAGTTAATTGTTTGATTACGACAGTTCCATCTTAAGTGGAATGTTGCTTACGTTGTGTATTATGAATGTTCACATTTGTTATTCATTTTAATTACCCAAACGTTTTGTTATAATTCGAGATAGAAAAATGCTAAATAGTGTGCATAACTAGTACATAATTTCGAAACACTGTAATTACAAAGCACGGGAAATAGTGGCGCTGCCATTCATTGCAAATGACTCGAAATAGTGTTCCGACGTCATCTCCGATTTGGTGACCATCCTACGCCCACTATCGAAGGTCTTTACAATCACTTAATTTTGTGCATCTAGTTCTTCAAGATTTATAAAGCGAAAGTGACGTGCACCCTACAATTGATGCCTGAATTGCTTGCATCACCTAATAACATAAACATAACATAATTACATTTATAAAGCGCTATCAACACTGTTTCTAAGCGCTGCACAATAAAAAGTACACTATACAACATGAGCAGGAAAATATACAACAGCTCATTGATTTAAATCCACATCAGATACAAATAACAAATAAAAATATAAAATACACAAAAAACAAACAAACAAAAACTTGCATGATAGTTGGACTGAGATAAATTCTTAAATGGCCACAAAACAGCTACTGTTTATATTGGTTATACGGAGCTTCACCATAGGGGGCCCCGTCTTTTAATTTCCGAAATTTGGACACGTGTGTTGAAGGAATCCTTAACATTAAACTTGTTATGATATTGATTATAACGTTTTGACTGAGTGTTGAATAGATGCAGCGCAAAATAGATACATTGCGCGTTTTGAATTAGTGGTCAATCTGGAGAGAACACTAAATATCTTAAAATCTTAAGTAGAGGGTATTCTAATTTGAAGGTAAGTCACCAGGTCGTATAGAACGATGAGGTTGGTGGGTCAGAACTGTGTTTCAAAAAAACCTTTTTGTGTTGGCAGCTAATCCAAAACACGGACTATCTATATATAGCCTTGGGTAACCGGACAACATGCTGTATTAGTATGGCCAGTGTGCATTATCGTGATTTTGTTTCTTAAAAGCACAGTTTGGCTTGATCCATACCTATGTAAGGTTTAGAAAAATGCAGGGTTGTATTTTTCCGGTTCATGGTAGTGGGTAGACTGCCTGCAAGTCCTTGGGCACCAAAGATACTCTTTACATACAGATAATCTCCCAATATATAGACCTCTACTCTCCCTAAAAAAAGACTGATTTTTAGATTGCTTTATTATCCCTACCATACCATCACAGATCCCACCACTACATGTGCACTTGTCTCGCGTGCATGCTACACAACACACCATTGGCACTACAATCACTGCGTAACTGAACTTGCACATATGGGCTGTCATATTATGAAATTGCCATATCCGAAAATCGAACTCGCCCCGAGAACCGACCGGCCGATTGCAACTCGGGAAAATTAAAAGCATCGACAAGTTTAACAGGTGGATCTGGGGCTGATAGAGAGTTATGTGTGGTTGGGTCTTTTCTGGTACTAGTATTATTTGTATACGCTATATATAAAGTGATATCCAGCAATTGCGCCTTGAATCAAGGCCAGGTAGTGGGGTGTGTGTGTGTGTGGTCTCACTCAATTCAAAATAGTTGCCACTATACAGGGGTCAATTTAACTTAGAGCATATCAACTTGTGCATGTGAGTATTAAGGAAATGTATACTTTACCCTATATGCCTACCCGATGTTTCGTTAAAGTGATATCCAGCAATTGCGCCTTGAATCAAGGCTAGGTAGTGGGGTGTGTGTGTGGTCTCACTCAATTCAAAATAGTTGCCACTATACAGGGGTCAATTTAACCTAGAACATATCAACTTGTGCATGTGAGTATTAAGGAAATGTA
Organism: Ophiura sarsii; assembly: GCA_035610835.1. Taxonomy (NCBI): domain Eukaryota; kingdom Metazoa; phylum Echinodermata; class Ophiuroidea; order Amphilepidida; family Ophiuridae; genus Ophiura; species Ophiura sarsii. Next base: position 29,560,081 of record CM069456.1, read on the forward strand.
TACTTTACCATATATGCCTACCCGATGTTTCGTTAACGAATTATTGGGCAAAACGTAGAAAGGTCGTTGACCTATTGGTCAAACATTTAATTGTTCCGATTTCAACAAAGGGTATCTATGATCACACGGATTCCAGAAATGATCATTTGTATTTCATTTTGTACATATAGTTTTGCCTCACACAGTGTGATCACAAGGTCAAATATCAATAATGTAATGTAATGTAATGTATAATCTATAGAGGCATAACTTGGACATAACCCCTATAATATCTATGGATATGAGCTGTTACAAATTATTTTTTTGGCATTTGAGGTATTAGGCCAATGTTTTGAAATCGGACAACGTTTAATTTTTAACCCCTCATGCACAATTATGTCAACGACTATTCTATGTTTTGCATGATATCTCTGTAGTGAAACATCGGACCCCTGTATATTGTAGCCATTTCGAATTGAGCGAGAACCCCCTTGCCACGTACAGAAAAATGCAATTGTTTCTCAACCCTAATATCATGTAAATACAGAATCAAGTTCACTTTGCTGTTTAGTGTTTTTAGCAAACATTTGACACGATATTTGATTATGTCTACATACTGGCCCCTACTAAATCACGGGATATTGTATTGTTGACCATGATTTCGTATCAGCGGTAATGATACGAGTATCGATCATAGTGTGAATAGGTATTTTGCACAAATTAAGGTATAGTAATCAGTTTTAGTATAGCCACTTCACGATCGTGAATTGCATTAATACTCATTGTCTATTGCTAGATCGATTACGGTTTCGATGGTCAATTTCGAAAACCCCTTACCATAAAGTTATTCACGTACCTTTCTTCACCATTCTCGATAGTTCAGGTAGACAACTGAGGGATAGGTGACCTTCAATCATAGACCCAGCCACAAATATAGCGTCATAGGTTGCTGCATGCAAAATACATTGATGTTCTTCAGTCATTGTTGTGCTCAATATAAAGAATAAAACCTATCATAAGTCCGTTTGAGAACAACAATTGTCCACATCCTCATTTTCAAAGTCACATATTATGTTCATTAAATGGTGCTAATCATGGTTTAGCTTTGTTGTTTGCTGGCAAATTTGGTACCTGATTGTGTCAATATGATTAATACAAATATATGTAGCCTGTTTGGTAAAAAATAATCGATGTATACTCTATAAGACCTAAACAAAGATATCCATCATCCACACGCATTGGACAATTTTCAATTTTTAAACAGCATCATTTACAACTGAAAGTGAATGGCATTATATATGAAATAATTGAAACAACATTAAAACAACATTTCAGATTTGTAAGAAGTTCATTCGTTGCCACCATATTCCCATACTCACAATCCTCAACGTTAGTCCTCTTGCCTGGTATTACAGAGTCGATGATGAAATGTTGGTAGCAACTATAACGTTTAGCAATTTGTGCCATTCCCTCCGCAGGATCTAAATAATCGATGTTCCTAAATCCAAGTTGATAGAGCTGAATCAAAGAATGATACAAAGAACATTAACTCCATGTACTGATTCGAAATAAACACGTGGACCTTGTGAAACTGTCAATGGGCTATTCCAGATAATAATGAACCCCCCCCCCCCCCCCCCCCCCCCACCCCCCCCCCCCCCTATAGAGGACAAACTATTTTTTCATTTTTTAGTCTGGAATTCCATGGCTCCCTCTATGAAAAGTGTCTGGAATTCCAGATTAAACTTTAAAAAAGTATGGAATTCCAGGTGCTCTTTCTTGCTGCACCTATAGAGGACAAACTATTTTTTCATTTTTTAGTCTGGAATTCCAGAAAAGTGTATGGAAAAGTGTATGGAATTCCAGATCAAACTTTAAAAAAGTATGGAATTCCAGATCAAACTTCAAAAAAGTTCTCACATTGATATGGTATACGTATAATGTGCCTGCCTTTTACAAAACATGACTTTATTGTTCCCCCTATACAAAACAAAACCAAGCCCAGTGGAAAATTATTAAATTAGTTTCCATATATTTACAATTATATTTTTGCAGTAAGTTATTTTCGTGATTTGATTCATTTCTGTAATACTTAATACCTAATTGTTTGTTGAAGAGAAAGTATGTCTAACTCTAACCTGATAATTAAATTGTCAATCAAGAAATACAAAGTGTAAATATAAATAAATGCACATGAACATTTGTGCTATTGAATAATATGAAATACTATAAATACTTGAAGTGCGATCTTAAGTCTATTATAAATCAACTTAATTTCACAGCAACTTAATTCAGCGAATTAGCATTTAGTAAACTATTTGCGGCAATTTAATTTCACTAATTTGTAACACCTTCCATTATGATTATGATTATAACCATTATAAATAATATAACTCGCAATTTAATTTGGCGAATTAGATCGCTTAGCGAAATTAAATTGCTAGCGAAATTAAGTTGTTTTACAGGTAAATGATTATAGTACTGCATGCCACTGTTTGCAGTGCAGGCTACATGTACACCAGTCAGCATGGTCAGTACTTCATGGTCAGTATGTGTAGTAATATTACACCAGTCCTGTTATGTAATCAAGTAAACTTGTTAATTATCTATGCACCATACTCAACATGCTCAAAGCATGCAGTACTCACAGCATGCATAGTGTATGGTATGGTACATGTACATGTATATAAAAGTTTTCTTGACTATCTGAGCTTTGCTGCATGTAAACACTGAGCATCCCATGTGAATGTGTATTCTACAGTCCGGTCTACAGTACAGTGCTTTTAGCACAATTTGGAAGAGGCAATTGCTGTTCCTATAATGTAATAGAACTTTGATAGAGCTAGGCAAATTAAAAATAACAACATGCTGAGGGTCCTGACTTATTCCAAAAAATGAGGGCCCTTTTTGTTTTTCATTTGTTCCCTAATTAGCGATACACTTTTATGAACCTAAAAAAGGAGGAGGCCCATTTTTACAATTTTTATGTCATGGTTCTGAGGGGTTGGTCTCTACAAAATTACATAAAAGGAAGATACAAACTTGTTACATCTTTATAAACTCTGAAACACCGGAAGAAATATGTTATGACTGAAATAAAAAGAAGAAAAAGTAGACCCAAAAAAGGAAGCGGGAAGGGACGCTTATTCTAAAGCCTTCAACAGTTATTTTTTTTATATCGCCATACCTTGGTGTATACTCTACCCATATCGATATCTCTATACCCATCGCTATTAAAATGCCGTGGAAATTAATGTGAATTTTTCTGAACGGTTATTAAATTCGTTTGATTTTATCAAATTGTTTATCAATCTTATTTTTAATGTATTTCTCAATACAATATTGCACATACAACCAGTGCGGCGCAATGTACATTAGGGACCGTTCATTATTTATGATGCCGGGTGTTGGGTAAACTATAGGGGGATGGGGGGTTGGTCATGTTACTTTCATATGTTGTTGAAATATGTTGTAATCTTTTATTCTTAAACAGGGGGGGGGGGTGTAACCTTTTTAAATGATAAAGATTGGGGTGATTTTTTAGAGGCTATATTTGGAGTGTAAATGCCATTTTTTACTTCTATAACATTTACTATGAGACGACTTCAGGACAGCAAATCTTTTCTATGCCTCGGAGCCTCGGGCTCGGAGTCGGACGATCTGTTGGAAAAAAAATCTTATAAGGAGAGGTTTGAGGAGGGGGGGGGGGGGGGGGGGTGTAAAAAGATACTGGTTATCAGGGGGGGGTGTCATGGAAATTTCAGTGTCAGCTGTAGGGGGAGGGGTAGGTAACTTTGACATACAAGTCTCGATTTTGTCCCAACCGCCATCTGCCATAAATAATGAACGGTCCCCTTAGGTGAACCGTAAAACGGGAAGATAGGGACAGTTTTATGTTGTAGTTTTTATATTGCCTCATTACCCAACCTTTTTAGGGCATAATCATATCCACCGTCCCATATTAAATGCCTTTGAACTGCCACTATACACATTTGAAATATATGTGATGGGTATGGAAATACTACTTGACTCAAAGGTAAAGAGTTATGAAAATTTGATACTGAATTGATACCATATAATTTAAAGCTTAATTCAAAGAAATTCTATAGTGTCAATTCAGTATCAAATTTTCATCTTTCTATAAATATGGAGATTTTATATGTCATGCAATGTGAAAATTACTGTAAAATAACCCTATGACCCCAGATTTTAGAAAATGTACGTAAAAAATGCAAAAAGCTTGAAATGAAAACTGCTTTTAGAATTTCTTACCAATGTCAAAGAGTATGTGTATTATAAAGGACACCTTTATTTGTGATACCCTGGGCACGTCCACAGCTACATTTTGTTCATTCACACCCACTGAACCATTTCCTAAACACTATATTGCTCTTTCCAACATTTGGGGAAAGAAAACAAATAGTACAATCAATACACAAATTTGAGATTTCAAAAACTGTTCCCATTGTTGTCCCTATTCACCCCCCCCCCCCCCCCCCCCCCCTCAGCCATCAAGAGTAATTTGTAAAGTTCTTTTCATTTGCTATTATAAATTTATCACAGAGTAGGCTTAGTATGGGTTTTTGAAAATTGCAAAAATCAGCTAACGGGCCAGCTAGCCAGGGTTTTAGGTAATAATTATGATGACGCTTACATTTTTGGACTGTATGTAATGTGAAAAGTACAACTTCTTACACAATACTCAGTTTTCTTGCGAATTTAAGATTTAATTTGTGTAAAATACAGGGCGTTGCATAAGAGTGTCCCACGAGAAACAACAAAAAAAATAATTAAAAATACGTCCCATGTTTTTTTTTGTTTTCAACAAAATTGACCATCAGTATAATAAGTTTATTAGTCCTCTATCAAATACACTCCCATTAAATTTCACCTCCTAACATTCCAGGCAAAATATCATCATTTTACAGTTGCATCTTTGCACAAACCTGGCACAAAACCAGTGGCATAACTAGAGGGGGTAGGGGAGGGACGATGCCCCCTAAACAAATGAAATGACAAACTCTATGTAAAACAAAAAAGTAGTGGGTTATACGCCCCCCCCCCCCCCCCCCATCCCCCCCCCCCCCCAGAATTCGAGACACTACACGTCACGCCACTGCATGCACAATACATTTGTATTATAAATTATAAATCTGGGTCTACAACAAACACATAC
>CM069456.1:29565335-29799649 GCA_035610835.1 Ophiura sarsii
TTTTTGGTGCCATTTTACACTTAAATGGTCAAATTTGATCTAATATTAACTAATTTGGTATGAAAATGCGTGCTTGCCCCGCAAAATTTAGCTGTTTTATGCTAAAATAGTCAACATTTGGTATAATTAAACCTATAGTAAGAATATGTGCGCACAGCGCAGAAAAATTGCCTCGTTATGCTTAAATTGTCTATTTTTTTCTTATTTTAACTAAATGATTTTTTTTTGGGGGGGGGGGGGCAAGATTTTTTTCTGGGAAATGGAATACAATAGTGTATTTTCGGAAAGCTAAATTCTGGAAGTAAAAAAACCCTTATTCTGGAATTTCAAAAATTAAGGTAGGTATTCATTTTTACAGTAAAAGTTCTTTTGTCAGTTTTTAAAATTATGGTAGGTCGAATAAACAAACAATTTTTAAACCTTAAATGTCACCAAAATCTGCAAAAATCAGGAATTTTGTTAAAATTTATGAAAAAATATTTTCGACAGATTTTCGGCAAAAAAACGGCTGATTTTACATGATTTGAGAAAAAAAATTCTAAAAAATAAATTAACAAAATTCTTGAAAAAGTGGGTCGGTCGGGCCTGTAAAACAGCGGGGGGGGGGGGGGGGGGGGGGGAGGGGATCCTCGCCTGAGGGAACATTTGCCTATAGCATCAATCTACCCCAGCATCTATTGCTTGGATTTAAAAATACAGCAGCATTTTTACATATCCCATAATGCTTTTCACTGAAGATATTTCAACAATAGTGTTTAATTTGAATACCACTATGTGACTGTAAACTAAATGTTTGGAATCAAATCTACTGTAATTGTGGTCCTGATCATTTTACACTTAGCCTTTTTGGGATGGATGATGGATAGAGATAATTCCAAAATGGGGTCTATTTCAGACTGGACTATCTGTGAACTAGGCTATTGGTTACTCTGTGCTATTGGGTATAAAACAAGCTAAATATGCGTTATTAGACTGGTCAGTGCTTTACAAAGTGCACGTAAATGGTTTGCGTCAGAGTAAAAGGGAAGTTTTTTGAATATTTGCCAAATAAATTGGTTGTGGTCTTGTATAAATTTGACGTGTTTCATTCTGAGTGATCATTTACAAGTGCAGAGGCATGAATATTTACATAGATACAGGTCATTCAGGTCTGCTTTTTAAATTTTGGGACAGACCGTTGACCAAAGAGGGTAAAAGGATAGCTAATTGAGCTTTTACAACAACAAAAAAAAAAAAAAGATTCCAAAGTGTTGTGAATACTAAATTGTTGGTTGCTGTACTACGCCTATTTAACAAGTGTGAACATTTGAAAAGAGACTTGACCCTTACTATGTCCATTTTGAAGGTTCTACCTGAGTAAGCTATCACAAATTAGTCTAGAGCAAAGACTTCTATTGCATGAATTATAAAGACAAGCGGGACGCCAGTCCCCGTCTGAGATCATCATCTATTATCAGTACAACGTCACGTCTTTTAGATGACAAATGAGAGAGCCTTTTAAGGATACATACAAAACGTACATACATGTACATACACACAACATTACTCAAATTATAGTAAGATATATTTTGTAATATATGTAGACTTTGGGCTACCCTACTGCTTTTGAAAGATTAAAATGGGTTCCTTTCCTCTGCACCAAAAGCCTAGCTGGTCTAGTGGTTATGACATTCGCTTTGGGACTAAAAATGGTTCAGATCCCAGTATCATCAGATTTTATTTAAAACCTTTGCTTTCAATTCATTTTTCTCAAAATGGGGACAAAATAATCTAATTCGGAAGACTTACGACTAGGATAATTTATGACATAGCTTACTCATAGGTAACACCATTTGCAAGGACTTTGCGATTGACTTCTTCTGTGACAATCTAAAAGTCTTGCCGCTTGCTATCAATATTTTATAGGATCAGTTTATGGGTGATGGGGGACCTTTTACATGACAAGTTTAGAAAGTTTGCCTCTTGCTGTGTTTTATATGGGAAGACTTGGAGGATTGTCAATTTAATTTCCTCCTTGTTTCCATGCTATCTACAGAAGATAGCAATATTAACACATAGAGAATAACAGCTGACACAAAAATGTTTAAAATGCTGAATTGCTTATCAAGTTTTAGTAAGGATGATAGGATAATATTTTTCATCTGAACACACCAAGCTGTGCTGAATGAACAAGAATTATATTTGTGGTTGTGCTACCAAAAGACATTAATTAAACGTTGCTATCTACTGAAGAAAGCATGATCAAAGGAATCAAATTCTAACTGTCCTCTCACCACACTAATCCTTGCGCAATAAAAGAGAATCTTGATTCAAGATATGTGTGGTAGTAATAGATGATGTGTAACTTGCTATCTACTGAAGATAGCTTGATTAGTGAGTTTTAAAGATGCTTTTCATCTAAGCACACCAAGCCATGTCGAATGAAAGAAAATGTTGTTTCAAGATATTTGAGGTAGTAGTAGATGTTGGGTAACTTGCTATCTACTGAAGATAGCTTGATTAGTGAATTTTAAAGATACTTTTTATCTAAGCACACCAAGCCTTGCGCAATAAAAGAGGATCTTGATTCAAGATATGTGTGGTAGTAATCAAGGCTCAAGATAACAGATTTTTACCGGGAGCTACTTTTTTCAAAAGTTTTTTCAAAAGTAGCGCCTGGATCATGGGATTTATTGATAACCAGGCACTACTTTCAGTCTACCGGGAGCTAACTTTTTATTAAATCGATTGTCGAAATTCGATGTCTTAGGCAAGCTTACCGATCATCAACGGGTGCTGGTTTGGACAAAATATCAGCGCTCGGTTGTTAATTTTCAGCATTACCGGGCGCTATGGCAGGAGGACTGAGGGGTACAAATCGCCCAGCGCCCGCTTATCTTGAGCCTTGGTAGTAATAGACATTGCTATCTTGCTATCTGCTGTAGGTAACTTGATTGAAATGTTGAAATGAAAGATCTTGGCACACAAAGCTATGTTGAATTAATGAAAATTTTGTCTGAGGATATTTGTTGTAGAAATAGATTTTGCCAGCATTTCTATCTACTGATGATAGTTTGGGCAACAATTGGTGAATTAAAAGATACCTTTCATCTCAGCACATTAATCCATGCTGAATGAATGAACATTTTGTGTGAGGATATTTATGGTAGTAATAGATGTTGTGTAACTTGCCATCTACTGAAGATAGCTTGATTAGTGAAATTTAAAGATACTTTTCATCTAAGCACACCAAGCCATGCCAAATGAAAGAAAATGTTGTTTCAAGATATTTGTGGTAGTAATAGATGTTGTGTAACTTGCTATCTACTGAAGATAGCTTGATTAGTGAATTTTGAAGATAATTTTCATCTAAGCACACCAAGCCTTGCGCAATAAAAGAGAATCTTGATTAAAGATATGTGTGGTAGTATTAGACATTGCTAACTTGCTATCCGCTGTAGGTAACTTGATTGAAATGGTGAAATGAACGATCTTGGCACACAAAAGCTATGCTGAATTAATGAAAATTTTGTCTGAGGATATTTGTTGTATAGTAATAGAAATTGCCAGCATTTCTATCTACTGATGATAGTTTGGGCAACAATTGTTGAATTAAAAGATACTTTTCATCTCTGCACATCCGTGCTGAATGAATGAAAATGTTGTTGTGTGGGGATATATTTGGTAGTAATAGATATTGCCAAACTTGCTATCTACTGAAGATAACTTGGAAATCAATTAGTGAATTGATAAGTAAATTAGTAAATAAGAAGAAAAAAAGTGGAGTCACTTGTGCCGCATAACCTGCGCGATGAGCCCAATTTTGGGGTGTTTTTTTCTAGTTGTCCAAAAGAATTGGCTCCGAAAGAGCAACAAAAAAGAAGAAAAAAAGTGGGCCAAAAACACAATAAAAAAGAACAAGAAATTCTGCATTTAGCATAGCTATTTTGTTTCTATTTGTTTTATTAAAAAAAAAAAATCAAAAAATGAATAAATCTCATATCGCATAGCTATTTTCCCAAATTTATGTGAGACAGACCTTTTTTTGTTGCCTAATAAAAATTTTGTACCTGCTATCTGCTGAAGAGATGATTAGAGAATTGATGATAATTTTCAGTAAAATGTACAAAGTCATTTCCAATGTACAAGGGTATTGTTTGTTGTTATGGAGACCATTTACTACATTAGTAAAATCAAATAGAAATTCTCTCTAGCTACCAAATATTGCATGGTAGACAGTAAGTGAATCAAAAATATAATTTGTAAAAACGCATTAAGGTATGCTGTATGAAAAGGAGGATTATTTTGGAGTATTACTTGAATATGAATATGATAGAATATATTAATCTTTAAAAATTACACATCATTATGATAGAAATGTCAGTATAATATTAAGCATGGGTAGCGAATACATAAAACTTGTCTAGTTCATTATCTTCTTTATAGTACCACTTTTGTTTTTATATTTTGTCCCTGATAAAGGGTGAAAGGGTGGTTACGTTATATTTTTGTTGTTTTATTGCACAGCAATTTTTATTGCTTGTCCTAGTGCATTTCCGTGTGTTATTGTTATTTGTTATTTGTCTGTTTTATCGCGTTATTCTCCTTCGTGATTGCCTGTTTCCTCATACCCAGTTGGTATCTTGCTTTACACTTTGCATGGGTAGAGAAAGTCAATAGTACATATAACAAATCTCAGCTGGCAATTAAATACTACAGAAACCGTTTACATTCCTTAGCTTCTCAAACTTAATCACATCGTAATTACTTTAGCTATTACATTTCTCCCTGTGTGTGAGGTGCAACATTGATTTGATTTAGTGGCCACTAATCTAATTAACAAGGTAGAATAATTAATAAAATGTTCGCTATGTCCCCTGCTGCCTGTATAATTGACCCTATCAGTGACCGTTACAGCATCTTAATTACAAGTCACTGTATTCATTGGTATAATTGTTTGATGATGTGTGAGCACTGGATGGATGAAGACTGCATGGTGTTTCTATGGCTGTTAACAGAGTATGTATAATTATGAAAGTAACTTTCATGGTGTAATATAGGTGACAAATTTAAAAAAACCCTAGTGTTCTATGTACCCTTCAAGAAGAGTCAGTTGAGGTGTTTTCTCTTAAATTAAAAATGTTGGTAAATTTTCAAAATCTAAGATTTTTCAAAAATTATCAAAATTTAAAAAAAGAATCTCAGGTAAATGCATCTAGTTTTTCACAAAAACAGTACTGTAAAAGCTAAAATTTTCGCAGTGGTTTTATTTTTCCGCAAAAATTATAACACGCGAAGATATTATTTTCAATATTCATGCAGTGTATCCAGAAGGTCTCTCGCGAAAAAAATAATTCACGAAATGTCTATGATATCAAAATGTGCGAAAATATCTTTACGCGAATATATTAGCTTTTACAGTAAGGCCAAAAACAAAGCAAAAGTTGACTTGCCCTTTCAGGGTCAAAGTCAGGGTCGGACGGTCGGATTTGTTTTTTTTGTTTTTTTTGTTTTTAATTTTTTTTTTGAATATTTACTGCACAAAAACACGTTTTAAAGAAGAAGAAAAAATGATTTTTTTAATTTTTAATTTTAATTTTTGTTGTTGTTGATTTTTCAACATGCAGATACTACTCAAAAACAGGTTTTCATCTTTCTTTATTGTTATGTGCTTCTTTCATTTTTTCTTCTTTTTTTTTTCAATCTTTTTTTTTTGGGGGGGGGGAAATAGCGACCCTAGATTTCCGAAAATTTGGGTCGGTCGGAAAGGGCAAGTCAACTCTTTTTGTTGTTGTTGGCCTAATTCTTTGTGTAGATCATAGGGTTTCAAGTTAAATGCCTGCTACTAAAAGAAAGGGGTTAGACACACAGAAAAATGCTGCATGAAAAATTGAGGCGACATCCACATGAATAGGTGTGAAAGTCGTAGTGCTTTTTACTTTTTTCAGAGTCACGCATATATCAATGCAGAAAGAGTAATAGGATTCAAGAGCACAATAGCGCACAGATTCTCGCTTTCGATTCGATATCAATGAAAGTCGTAGTGCTTTTTACTTATTTCAGAGTCATGCATATATCAATGCAGAAAGAGTAATATGATTCAAGACCACAATAGCGCATGGATTCTCGCTTTCAATATCAATGAGATGCTGGATTTCAATAACGTTGAGATGCTTCAATTGGAATCTACCAAAGTTGAATGTCCGCTTATAAGAGGAAGAGGGAAGGAAAGGTGTGTGGCCACTAACAATCGGCGTGAAATGAAATCGTATACTGTCGCTGCAGTCAACGTGTGTAATATCATGCCCTGAATTGGCATTCATCCCATCCCCAGAATTTCTTTAAGGGTTGTGAAAGGGGATATTTGTGTTAAAGGTGTATGTTACGATCACTTTAGCTTTTTTTTTCATTAAGATATTTTGATATCAGAAGATAGCCCACCATATTTTTCTCATTATTTCTGTAAAAGGCACAAGATATGTTCCATTTGGACTGTATAGGCCCAAATACAGTGAATTACTGCCAAAGGTGGTTAACCATCTGGCCAGTTTTTGTACTACTCAGTGGACAAAGTTCATGTCACCTTGTGCTTCTAAATAAGAATCATTTGAGTTATGCAACTCAAACTTTGGAATACTACTATTCTAAGGATGACCCTTCAACATCAGTTGAACATCTGGCCAGCAATCGGAACACAATACCTTTTGAATTTGTGAAAGGGGCTGAGCTTTTGTTTCTAGTGTAATTGTAAAAGCAGAGAGTTTTGAGTTTTGCAATTTTCACTCGTTGTAGCGGGTGTGCTGAAAATACAAAGGTATTGAGTACCCAGGTATAAAAAACAAACAGATAAGCCAACAAAACCCATCCCCCAAGTAGGGTTGGTCAGAGGGAGTGTTGTTGTTGTTATTGTTGTTGTTGTTTTGTTTTGTTTTTAAAAATGTTTAAACATTTCCAACAATTTATGGGATTTTTCAAATATGTGCAAACAATTTCACACATTTTCAAAACATTTGGAAATGAATTATTTCCCTCAAATTTGAAAAAAATATAATAAGTAAAACATGGGTTCTCTTTGCGTGATGGGTGTTTTAATTACAATATATATGCCTTTGTTACCTAACAGTATGATATTTCAATTGGCAAAACTCACATTTCATCACAAATTTGTTAAGCGATCTGTGAAAACCCGTCGGATGTTGCAAAATGTGAACTAGGGATAATGGGTATAATTGAAATTCAAAAAAACAAAACTTCTTTTTTTATAGATTTTTTTAAAGAAAATTAATTTCTAATACTTTATGTCATCATCCTTTATGAAATTTCACCTTCAAAAACTTACTGAAGTCACTTTTAGCATTAACCTTATAATGTTATTCTATCGAATTATATATCTTTATTGGCCTGTTTTCATGATTTCTTGTTGTGTAGCTTTTAATCACAATCATCATTCACTCATAACTTTTTTTGTAGTGATCCTAGAAAAATGATCGAAACAGTTCTGTACTCAGCACAGTTTCAGCTTTCTTGTGATATAAATATCTCCAATATGAAAAATGCCACCATGTGGCGGGTTTTCACAGATCGCATCACATTTGTGAAAATATAAGCGCCAGTGAAAATGGTCACCATTATACAGTGTACACACGCACCGTCCCCCGCATACAAATACAGGCTCACATCTATCGAGCGAATGGTTCAATAGCAGTTTGCAGACGATATATTGTTACCCACGGCGTGAAAAGTCATACTTGTCTTTTCCCCCCATGTTTGCCTTGAAGTATTTGATCTTGAAATGCTTTTACTGTATGAATGCATACATGGGTATCGTAGAGTTGGCAAGTGTGTGGTAGGGGCATTGACTGCTAATGGGGGCACCGGATGAATGCGATATTATAGTTGTTACATCATGTAGCAATTCTATTTTCATGAGGGAACCAGGATATATTCTGAAACTTATGGAGGTGATTATTAAAGTGGTGATATATGGTTACAAACAAATAGAATTTCTTTTGTAGTATTTTATGATCATTATCATTATCATTCATTGAGCATGGCTGTGTGATTTGTGTTATCCTATAATGTTGCCTATATATTCCTGTGTTTTATAGGGAGAACAATTGCGGCTGACTAGCAAAAATAGTAGCAACTTGCTAGCAGGAAAACAGTAGCGGCTAGCAGCTAATACTAGTGGCTAACAAGCCGCTAACACTAGCGGCTTACTAGCGGCTAACAAGCCACTTATACTATCAGATATCATTATCATTCATTGAGCATGGCTATGTGATTCGTGTTATCCTATAATGTTGCCTGTATATAAATAAGACTAGCAAAAAACGGTAGCATCTTGCTAGCAGGAAAACAGTAGCAGCTAGCCGCTAATACCAGCGGCTAACAAGCCGCTAACACTAGCGGCTTACTAGCGGCTAACAAGCCACTTATACTATCAGATATCATTATCATTCATTGAGCATGGCTATGTGATTCGTGTTATCCTATAATGTTGCCTGTATATAAATAAGACTAGCAAAAAACGGTAGCAACTTGCTAGCAGGAAAACAGTAGCAGCTAGCCGCTAATACCAGCGGCTAACAAGCCGCTAACGCTAGCGGCTTACTAGCGGCTAACAAGCCGCTTATACTATCAGATGGCTATGAACTAATTTACATAAATTTGTAGCCGCTAACTAGCCGCTACTAACTAATTTGCATGTGATTCTATTAGCAGCTAATGAGCGGTTAACGAGCAGCTAACTCTGCTCGATAACCATAGCAGCTAACTATCGGCTAGCATTAGCAGATAGCTAGCTGCTAGTATCAAGTTTTTTGCTATGGGAACAGAAAAGACAACAAATAAGACAACAAAATGTCTTAAACAAAACAAACAAAAACAAACAAAAACAAAGCAGCCCCCTCCTACAATGAAGTTGCCTTTTTCCAGCCCTGATTTTGCTTGACTCACCTACCTTCTGGCCTGCCTTCTGGTAGACATGAGGCAGTCCATTTTAAAGGCTCTTTTTAGAACCGATAAGCTATAGTTCAATCCATTCCAAATTGGTGAGCAATATTTGTTTTTTATCTACCTGTGTGCAAAAGTTATGCAAGCGTATAAGCGCAATGTTGGCGTACGCATGCGTCACACATTCAATGACACTGTGACATTGCATGTCATATTGCGCCATGAGAGAGTTTTGCTCTTCTGAATTCATTCGCTGCTGGAAAGAAGGTTTCGCCGAATCGGAACTGACTGAACTATAGGAATTGATCTACTGCACATACTTTAATCAGGAAAGGGGCAATTTAAATGCTAATACTTTGTATCATAGAGGTAGTTTGTATTTTGGTCCTGGAGAGGTCTGTCTACACTAATTCTGTCATAAATGTGACAGTTTCAGATAGTCTTGTCCAATGACACACCCACTAGAACCCTTTAAATGAATACCCATTCTAAAAGCTTATCACATAATTGTGTTTTTTTATATTTCTATGATGAATGCTTTTGGCAGATTTGAGCTCTGATTTTGGAAAGAGGCGGCATTATTAAATTCAAACAAGGAGATATTTGAATCTCTATGAATGAAATTGGAAAATAATTTTAACTAGTGAAAAAATGTATGAACATAACACTTTACCAGTATTCGCTGGCTTGACCGTTGATTTATGTTTCACAAAATGGCCACAACCTATGTCTGTTTCCTCTCCAATAGGTCGGTCCTTGATGATGATGATGATTGATCAGGTTCAGAATTTCCTACAAATAATTCAACAAAATTCACCCTTTGTGAAATGCATGTGAGATTGTCCAAAATGTGTGGCAACACATGAGGCAAAGAAGAAAAATATTGTTGTATTGGCGTAACCCGCACCTTTTTTTTGCAGAATTATTTTTTTCAACACCCAAAATTCAACAAAAACAAACATAAAAGAAATCAGAAAATGATCTTTTGTACTTAATACATGCTGACGGGCCAGAGAACAGTTTTAAGTGTTTTTTTAAAAAATATAAATATTGAAATCCTTGTAAAAGTGACCTTTTGTATTTAAAATGATGTGATCAATGAAAATCTGAAAATCTGTGAAACTTTGGGATTTCTTTTTTTATTTGAAAGAAAAAAAAGAAAAAGAAATCTAAGGTGCATCAATTAATTAACGTGCGTGGGAGCTTTGAGACAAAAGATTTTTTAATATAGCCTAATACCCTATCCCTGATTCGTACAATTATTTCGATTAAATATAGATCAACACAGATAATAATTGTGGTTTATGCTGTTATGCACAGTCTATAAGTTGGACTAGAATGGAGAAAACAACATGTAAGTGCACTGTGACAACAATGCACCCTCAATTTGTAGATTTTGTATTAGATTTTGTACGTTTTCCATGGTCCATGCAAGAAGGACTCAATGAGACCAAAATAAATGGAGAGCGACAGAGATAAACACCTAATCGTTGTTGATTCTGTAAACGCTTTCCTTGACAGGAAGGTGGTTTCCATGTCATCTTTGTGGGCCAATCATGCGACTTGAACATCCGTACATGTCGGGGAAATTTGAAACTTCTGAAATGCCATCCGTCGATCAAGGCACTGGTTCATGTTTGTTCAATTTGTTGCCCCAGTTTTTGTTTGCAGTGAGGCCATTATATGTATGTGTTAGGTTCCGTATTGTCTCTAATAGACGCTCATCAATGGGTGTATGCAGCATGCATTTTTGTGAAGGATAAGGGGCGTTTATTTGAGAGTAATATTGAAGTGTAAAGTTACATATTTGAGGAACAATTTGTTATCAAAAGGTTTTTGTAAAAAGGAGTGAACGGAAAGCACATACCTAATACAGGGATCTTAACACTTTCCACGCGGCTATTAGTTTTACCATATTCAAAAGATATTTTTCGTAACCCTTTCCTAATTTCCGAAGTCTATCTCAAGGATTACTGAACCAATACTAGGCATGTTTGTACTTATTTCAATGGATTTCTCATGGTGATTCCAAATATGGTAATGAGATTTAATAATGTTGACATTTTTCAAATATTTCGTGATATTTTTGTATGTCCTCTGCAGACGCCTGCCGCGTGGAAAGTGTTAATAATAAATGCGGCATGCGCCATTTAAAACAAAACAAATATTGTAAACAAGTAAATTCATCCTGTGGGTAAATTGACCCAAAATTATAAATGACAGTCAGTGACAATTTCCCCCTGATCATCTCTGTGTGGAGTTAATAGGAAACATGATGCTTTAGGGACAGCTTTTATATCAATTCAACCAACTCTATTCAAACACATATCCTCTCCTTTACACACAGGATCAAAGCGTAGCACTTCTTGTAGCATATCCAGTTAAAACAAGTCATTTAAATAAGTGAAACACAGTTTACCCTGTACACAAAGAAGATTTTAAGGTCTTCCCACAATGCACTGCACGAACGCCAGCCAACTAAAGCTTTTTCACACGATGCATTTGTTGGTTGAGCTCTTAAGTTTTAGAAAGAAGAAAAAGGAACACTGATAACTAATTTTTTCATTTATGTAAACTAGAACCTAAGAGCTCCAACGATGCACGCGCTATAAAGCCTTGATTGTGTGCATACATGTACACTCGCGTTCAAAAGTCTTTACGAATTGAAAGTGCATGAATAAAAGGGTCCATAAAAAATATACAAGAAATAAAATAGCAAACAAACCTTTGTTAATATCTTGTGATAATATTTGTAATTATCATCATAGCAAATTTTATTGAATTCAATCATGTCATTTGGAGATATTTGATGAGAAAAAAATAATGTCAATTCCAGCGAAATTGTTCGGAATCCACACGTAATTCTCCATTCACCGATTGGCGGCGCTGTTGAAAATGACGTCAGCATCAGAGTTGTTTATGAAAAGCAGAATGATCGAAAAGCTGGACGGTCGAATAAACACGGAAGTGTTTTACAATATTATTTACAAATTATTTACAAAAGTTCCAAGAGTTTTTCAGTGTTTAGATTGAATTAAAATGTGGTATAACTCCCACGAGCATCAATCACTTCCTGGCAGCGTTCAGGCATAGAGTCGACCAGCTTCTCCACGATTTCTATGTCCATTTCATGCCAAATTTCTGCCACTCTCGCCGTAAGTCCAGCTAACCCTCCTCGCGGGGCTCTTGTTTTGGATAATTCTCGCTCAATAGCGTCCCATAAATGTTCAATGGGATTCAAGTCAGGAGATTGAGCAGGCCATGTCATTAATTGAAATCCCCAATCAAAATCGGGTTTCAATTGTTCTGGAGTTGGATCATCAATCCATTCCCGTACTAGCTTTGCCGTATGGCATGGGGCGTTATCATGTTGAAAAACAAAGTTAGTTCCAACGAGCTGATGGGCAGATGGAAGCATAGTGTCCTTCAGAATTTCTTTGTAAAGTTCCTTATTAATGTTGCCTTCAACACGGATGCATGCTCCTAATCCAGATCGGGCCATACAACCCCATACCATGATCCCAGCACCACCATGTTTCACTGTGGGCTGGACGCATTTCTCATGATAAGCCTCTCCAACTGCCCGTCTGACATATTGCCGTCGTTTGTCATTTATACAGAACAAATCTGCTTTCATCTGACCATACCACTTTTGACCACTGTTCTTGTGTCCAATTTAAATGAGCTCTTGCAAAATCGAGGCGTCTTCTCTTGTGATCTTCAGTCAATTTCGGTTTTCTACGGGCGATTCTGCCATTGAGACCACCAGCACGAAGCCTCCTCTTAACGGTTGAAACAGAAATATCCACCAGCTCACACTCTTGCCGTACCGCCGGCGCTGTCAGCCAACGATTTCCCCGTGAGGTATTGACAATCCGCCGGTCCGTTCTCACGCTAGTCACTTTCGGTCGTCCACTTCTCGGACGTGTTGACATTGTGCCGTAGTCATCCATTTTCTTCAGATTATACCGCACACTTCCCTCACTTATTCCACATCTTCTGCCAATTTCTGAGTTGTTATACCCCTCGTCATGCAAAGTTTTAATCTTCCCCTTCATGTTGTCAGTTATTATCGGCTTCGGCGGCATGATTAAACTAGAGAAAATTGGTGATTTCGGAAGGCACTTTTTGTAAACAAGTCGTCGCGGTATAGGGAATCCCCGTGTTATGAGATGTCAAACAAAGGTCAAATTGCTTCTTCACCTTTGACGCGTGGGTTTCCATATAAGGGCATTGGCGGGAATTTTTTCCGATGGTGATTGGATAGCTTAACATCTCATCAACATAATAAACCATATTTGGTTAATTTATGCACATGACGTAGGGCCCACGGTTGCAAAACATTAGAGGGAATCACCGTTGCTCGGGGCGTTGTCAAGCAATTGACGTCATAATTTATTATAATGAGCTGTTTTCCTAGGACGCCACCAATTGTTGAATGGGATTTTACGTGTGTTTTCCGAGGAATTAATGACGGTTTGTTTACACGATTAATTAATTATTAATAAATATTTCCGATGTTGAAAACTGGTATAAAAGTTGAGTAACTAATTAAACTTGACTTTGAAGGATTAGGCCTATTTTTTTTGCGGCAATTTTTTTAGAAATACGGCATGATACAAATTCGTAAAGTCTTTTGAACGCGAGTGTATGTCTATGGGAACCGAGACAAATTGGAGACCAGATTTAGGGCCTTTTTCAAAAACGCAATGCATTGTGGTGGTGTCTTTAAAATCTTCTTTGCCCTGTACACAAACAAGCCGTGTAAAGTGCAACAGCCCGAGGGGTTATAAAGACTTCAATGATATCAGCACCTTGGCCGTCCGGCTATCCACCTCACCGACCAATCCGGTGAAAGATAAATGTGACATATCAAGTGATATTGTCGGCCAGGATTATTTTCAGATATAGAGCAACATAGTTTTTAAATATAACTAAAATTTACCTTCTTTTCCTCATATTTCCCAAAAGTATTCCTTCAATTGTCAAAGAATATGTATCATTAAAAAGCTTATAAAAGCAGTCAGATGTTGTCTAAATCTCAATTTGAAAAAAAAATAGACAAGGTGTACCCTTTAATGGTTTAATGAAAGGTATATTATTAGGGTAATGGTTCAGTAGCAAAGAAGATGTCTTGTGCAGTCCATCATGCATCACTTTTATCACATGACCACTGGTTTCTGTCACCAGTGTCTACTGGTTTCCATTGACATTACATTGCAATGAAAGGTGTATTATGTTGTACATATATTCTCTATGTTTGGGTGTTTATCCTATTCCTGTCCCACGCCACTTTTATTGGCTTTTTTACTAGCCCAATTGCATTTACTTGTATTTTTGATTATTTTCTGAGTTGCAGTGAACCAATTGATTGGCCCATCAGAGCTCTCTGTTGAGAGTTACCCATTTGATTTGTAATCACTCAGTTCATTAACTTTGTTAATGTCTGTTGGGCTATTGTTCACATTTGCTCTTTATATACAAAAAACCAAGGGTATTTTAAGAAAATCCGGCTGCAAGTAGTACAATTGATGTGACTTCAATTCAGTCATCTCTTGTTTTTCTTAAAGACCTTTTATTTTTTGAATAACACACATTGCATGTTTTAATTGAGATTCACCTTTTTTTAAAGTTATGCCAATCTGTACCATGTATTATAGGATGGAAGGCAGTCAACCTACAGCAGCTGTTACTTAATTTAACACGTACATGTTTAGCATATACACCCAACAAAATATGTAAGTTCCCCCCTAGCATACACTAGAATACAGATTGCCATGTCACACATAATCAGACCATTTTGCCATGTCACACATATTCAGACCAAATTGCCATGTCACTCATAATCGGACCAAATTGCCACGTCACTCATAATCAGACGAACTTGCCACACATAATTATGATCTGCTTATTGATTTTCTTGAAATGATGCCACACATAATTGATTGGTAGATTCCCATGTCTGTGCACGAAAATCCACCAAGAAAATGTCTGTTAATTTATGGACAAAACCAGCCATAGCCAGTGAGATTTAGTGCCACTTTTTTTCTGTATAAAAATTGGTAAATGGCACAATTTCTTATTGTTGCATTGTCTCAAGGCCAACAAATTTGGTATCAAAATGTGCCTAACAATTGGGTGCATCTTTCTAGCTGAAAATTATTTAAATCCATCAAATATTTTTGGAAATATTCTAGTATATGCTAGGGGGGAACTTACATATTTTGTTGTGTGTAGTTTGTTTTGGGGGGAAAGCCTGGTGGCACTGTAGTGGTGCTTAGTACGTTGGACTGCACAAGAAATCAAATCCTATGGTTCAGTAGTAAAAGGTAAAAACCAAAGGTGCATTATGCATGTTCAATTAAGGTAGTTTTTCCCAGACCAGGCACTACCAGCAAGACGTCCTGGTGATAAATGGCATAATATCAGGACGACCCCCGATATGATTATGATGCCTCAGCAGACAATTTTCCAAACAAAAATCAACTAGTATTGGCTTGTTAGGAACAGATTATAAAGGAACATTGTTATAATTTAACACTGAAGTAATGCTGCGCACCTGTATCTGCTAACAGGATGATATGACGCGTATTAACATTTAATGTCTGCCCAAAGAGTTGGTATAATATTGATAGAAATACTGCTGTAGAAAGACATGTGTGTTTTGGATTAGCATCAGTTTTGTAGAGAACATTAAAGGTAGATGACCCGATCACATTTTCGTAACACAGAATTATTTCAAACATACGGAGATTTTCATATCATATGAAAGCTCGTATTTTTCTCATCATCATACTGAAATTTGACGGCCTAAATCGGTATAATTACGGAGAAATCGATGAAATAACGTTGAATTACCGCGAATGGTGGTAACCACCGATATAGTTTGTGTACTACTCAATGGGTACAGTTCACAGCATCTTGTGCGTCTAAAATAAGAACCATTAGAGCTATGCAACTCAAACTTTGGAACACAACTTTTTTAAGGATGACCTTTCATGTAGAATAGAAAACTTCAAGTTGAAAATCGGAACATCTACCTTTAAATTATTCAAGTATTATCTCTTGGCTAAAAATGTGTGTAATTTTTCAGGTAATCTTAACACTTTTCACGCGGCTATTATTTTTACCATGTATACAAAACAGATTTTTCAGAAACCTTTCTCACTTTCAAAGTCTATCTCAAGAATTACTGAGCCAATACTAGGCATGTTTGTACTTATTTCAATGCATTTCTCATGGTGATTCCAAATATGTAACATTTTGTGCAATTTTGGAACTGTCGTCGCCTGCCGCGTGGAAAGCGTTAACATTTCAAGTAAAGGAGATTATTCAGCAAGTTAGGTCCAAACCGTGTTGCAAACACTTGTGCATTCCCTCTAAAATGGTACGTAATTCCAAACAGGAGCTTTCTATGTAATATTGAACTGATTATCTAAGGCAATCATTGCCTACAATACATTTCTTTCTCTTGGGAAACAAAGCCACAGCTCCGTAACCATTTGACCAGTTTCTACCAAACTTTGTCAAAAGTACCCTTGGGTATAGCACTCAGGTTAGTAGGCAAAAAAGGTCAAAAGTCACACAGGGGTCACTAGAGGTCACAATTGAACCTTTTTAAAGCATAAAATGCTTTTGTCCTATAGATTGCATATGATACCAATCATTAGGTCCCCCTTGTTGGCATAGAAACAATCCTATTTTTAGAAATATTATCTCTAAGTGTGCCGAAGCCTGGATTTAAGATGCAAATGTGTACTCATAGGGTATTCATTTGAATTTGTATTTCTTGCTGACTGTAAGCTAGAGAGAGCGAAGTACTGATTGGGTTGACTTAATAATTAAGGTATATCATCTAATAAAATGTGGGGCATTTGATTTGAGTTATTACTATGCAATTATATCAAGTTCAACAGTACTAGTATTAGTATTAGCGGCAGCAGGGTAGTAGTGGTTTTACTGGCAGTAGCATTGGCAGCACGGGGTATGAGGGTTTTTTAACGTCAAATATTATAGCTGTAGCTAATGTATACATACATTGATTGACATGAGGGCTGACTGTATGTCTTCCACTCTGTACAAGGATATAGAGTATGATGAGAGGCAACCAACACATCATGTCTGTAAGAACGATCAGTCCCATCTTAATAGCCATTCGAAGTTCTTCCTTTTGGCTTTGATTTTGACCAGCTCTTTTAGCAGTTTGTCGCACAGGTATGAATATTCCTATATAGCAAAAGAAAATTATCAAGATGCCTATGAAATTGATATCGGAAAATACTGCTATACCAATATACATACCTGGTTTAGACCCAGCAATAATATTAAGAGTGTTATTGAATACAACTGGTCCTTGAAGCTCAACATCATAAAGTTCCAGCAGGTCATATTGCCAGTAATTTGTTTTAAAGGTATTTTGTCTAGACAGAGGGAGACCAGTACAAACCTCTGATGCATCATATAATTCAGGATAAGTTCCTGACAAAACCGTTGATGTGATACTCAATACTACAGCAAATGTCCAGAGTACAACTATCACTACTCTTGTTGATGTTGTTCCTAATCGTCTATTGCTATACATGTATCTTATACCCATAAATCTATCTCTGCTTATTAAAGTGACAAAAAAACCAGATGCCTCACTTGACAACCTGGATAATGTCCCAGCTACTTTACAAGTAATACTAGATCTCCAGGCTTCAGAAGGAAAATAGTTCCAATAGTATATATCTGCTGATGCTATTATAACCTTATACAGGCCCATGGCCAAATCTGACAACGATAGACTAGAGATCAATAACAGCTGAACTTTATTTCGCTCTCGATTTTGCCTACTTTGATAGCACAATACACTCATGTTGCTAATTACTGCAAAAATACCTAATATTCACATGATTATCCTTTGAATTTTATTTGAAAGTAACCTTCCACATGTTAGGAATTGTGAAGGTGGGATTGTGCTGTGGCATTACATATTGTTGATTCCATAAAGCAACAAGTAGCAACATTGTCAACCAATATCTATGTTGAATTCTGAAATCCTTGAAAAGATTGATAGTTTACCTTCTGCAGCATATTTTGATCTCATGTCTATTATGTCAAGAGAGTCCATGGAATTCTTCCCAAAATATGCCATTAAATTAAACCCATTTATCTTGTTTTTAAAACAATCATGTTCTGAAATATACCGTGTGGGAAATTTGACAACTCATTATCGAATGGAGATGGATAGAGTAGTTGGTGTGGGCAGATTTGGGCAGCTGAAATACATTTAGGTTATTGTGACTCGGATCAAGATTCTGGAGATTTCCTAGTGACAGAAATACCTGTGGTGATATCCTCTTGATCATATTGTGAGACAAATCTAACTGTATTTATAAGGCTGATTGCTGTACGTGTAGCTTCACAATATTATTGTTGGAAAGAGTTAACCACCAGAGGTTAATAAAGTCCATCAACCGGTGCATGCAAGATTATTGTTGTCCAGTGATAACACCTGAAGAAGGTTGTTAAGTCCTTCAAACTGCTGTGGGTGTAGCTCTGTGATATAATTTTGTGGGATAAGTAGCCACTGTAAACTTTGTAAGTCCTTTAAACTGTTGCAGATGGACCTGCACAATATAGTTGTTGGACAGATCTGAATCACCCAAGTTGGTCAGTCCTTCAAACTGCTGTGGATGGAGTTTCACAATGTCATTGTCAATCTAACCTATTTACGTTGGATAGTCCTTTTAACCACCCATGTTTGTTAGTCCAAATGTCTGTGGATGTAACTCTGCAATGTGATTGTTAAACATTCATACACTCTTAATAGTGTTGAACCAATCGGAATGCAAGAAACTAAAATACGCGGAGTGCATTGAAAGTGTCTAATGCACTCCGCGTGGGTGCCGTTCAATGTGCGCACCACACGCTTTGTTTTGATTCGTTTCTTCAGTTACAATACAATACAATACAATACAGAAAGCATTAATTGCGCCATTTCCAAAAGGCTCAGAGCGCTTACAAGATAAAACCTTAAAATTACAACTTAAACTACAAAATGTGAGTGTAACATGAGCATAGTACGTATAATATATTATAGCAATTACAAAATAGATTAGAAACAAAATATAAACAGAAAAACTGTTTAAGGGAACAAATGAGTTTTAAGAGCTTTTTTGAACACACTTGTAGATGATGATTGTCTAATACAGATAGGTAGCTTATTCCACTCTTTTGACGCACAAACTGTGAAAGTTCTATCACCAGCTAGAACTCTAGTGATAGGGTATTGAAGACGTAGATAGTCATTAGAAGATCGGAGTGGTCTCTTTGGAACATATAATGATAAACAATTTGACAAGTAGATTGGTCCTTGGTTATGAAGACATTTATAAACACACAGAAGTAATTTAAAGATGATCCTTTGGCGTATTGGAAGCCAATGCAGTGATTTTAAAAGTGGTCCAGGCGAATGTTTTCGGTCGACTTCAAATACAAGACGTGCAGCCCAGTTTTGCAAACGTTGCAGGCGAATGATGTAAGTAGATGGTAGCGAAGAGAGAAGGCCATTACAATAATCGAGACGTGAGAGTATCAATGAACGTACAGCATGTTGACATGTAGGTTGATCAATATATTTCCTGATTCTGCCGATATTTCGTAAATGGAAAGTAACCGTTTTGCTGACATTTGTGATATGTGATGACATGGTCATTTGTGAATCAAAGAAGGCGCCTAAATTCCTTACGGTCTTCACAGGTTGAATGTTTTCATTTCCAATAGAAAGAGTTATATCAGATGGCAGATGGTGTTTGCGATTGTATGTAGATGCGGCAATAAAGAACTCTGTTTTGCTATCATTTATCTTTAATTTGTTTGCAGTCATCCAGTTCTTAATATCAAATATACACTTTTGGAGTCGAGTTATTGCACTGTTAAGGTCACCCGGCACTTTGGGATCAAAGCATACTTATGATGAGACACATTATGATGATTTGCAATGTCACCAACTGGAAGGGTATAAACAGAATATCCAACAGGTCCGACTACAGAGCCTTGTGGCAAACCAAACTGCGAGATGATTGGATCTGAAAGTTCACCAGCTATATCCACTTGGGTAGACCAATCATTTAGATAGGAACGAAACCAATTTAATGCAGTTCCTTTGACACAAATCCGTTCAGAAAGACGTGAAATTAAAATGTCGTGGTCAATCGTGTCAAATGTTATCCCAGTTATCCCAGGTTCGCCGATTCTCACTGCGGGTGTTAACAACTTGTTAAATGTTTTTATTCGTTTTATTAGATATATCAAAATTATGCTCAAATTGTGGATTTTGATTTGTATAGTGTCATGTATGAATTAGGTCAATGTAAAAAATCAGAATGAAAAGAAAAAAATTGAATCAATACTATTGCAGGTCTAGTTCTCGAGGAACTTTTGCATTACTATATGTGATGACACTGTAAACATGGTAAAGCAACAGCAAGCCATCCGTCACTGTCAAACCCATGTCTGTATGAATTATATACGAGTATTAAGATTAAGATGTGTTCATTAAGTGTACCATGGCCCATACCAGTTGTATTATCATCAAAGGATGATGAGGAGCAGTGCATGAATAAGAGATGGCACTCACCTAAAGCCATCCGTCTTTTTCAAAACCAATGTCTGTAGTAAATAAATTATGAGAATAACGAGAAGCAAACATGTTTTCAGTCCATGTTAGCCAGACCAATTGTATCAACGCCGCCACCCGCCAGTCCCTGATAAACAATAAAGATCAAGCGGACAGACTGTATTCAGATTTGCTAAAACCAAATCAAATGTATTAACCTTTACCGGTACGGCTATGTTTTTGTGCGTATCGGGGGAGGGGGGAAAAGTACTATTTTTGACCCGAAAAATCACCCAGCAACCCCCGAGATTCAATCGGGGGACCATCCGCACCCCCAGTCTGTCCCTCTACCAACTGAGCTAAACTCCCAGCGCGTATGCGGGCACAAACTCCGTGCCCACATATGCCTGCGGAAGGTGACGTCATCGAGGCAATGCAGCAGCACGTACGTGGAGAGTTTCTGGCAGTGAGATTTAGTGAGATTCAGCTGGGTTAGGGTTAATGCCATACAAGTTGTTGACAAGCATTACATGAATAGGAATGGGATGACATCGTTTAGTTACAGAAAGTATTGGTCTTTCTCTTTTTAACCCATGTCTGTCTGTAGGAGACAAATTATAAAAATCAAGGGAAAATAATGTTTGAGTCCAACTTGGCTAAACCAACTATATCAAAACCAAGTCCTTAATAAGGCCAAGCAAAAAAAGATCTGTCTCACATACCCGCTCGCATTATTATGTAGAGTCACTTTTGCCGCATAACCCTAAGCGATGAGCCTAATTTTGGGCATTTAAAAAAAAAGGATCTGAAAGGGGGAAAAAAGTGGGCCAAAAAAACAATAAAAAAGGAATTAATGCATTTAGCATAGCTATTTTTTCTAAAAAGTTTTTTTTTTTAAATACATATCGCATAGCTATTTTCCCAAATGTATGTGTGACAGACCTTCTTTTTGGGGGCCTTTTTTGGCCAAAGTAATGAAGATCAAGATGGAAAAGTGATTTTGTTTTGCAAAGACCAGATTAAATGTACTAATAACCAGTTGAGGACCATAATAGATATGATGAAATTGTTATATCACAGTAAGGCGACTAAAAAACACACGGTTCTGCAGGGCAAACAAATCTCTCGAATAGGTCTGTTGTTGTGCGTTGTGTGTGTGTTTTGTTTTCAAAATTTCAGCGACCATTTTGGTGAATTTAAAAAATAAATAATTTAAAATAATAAAAAAAATCTTTTCTTAAACGTTAAAAAAATTCAGAATTTTTTTCAAAAAATCTGTTGTTTTTTTGTTTTTTTAATTTTAAATTAAAATGGGTCGGGTCGGCCCGTAGAACAGTTTCTGTTTGTTTGTTTTTGTGGCCTAAGCCATCTGGCTATGTCAGACCACATGTCTGATCGTATTTAATAAGTAATAAAGATGGAGAAGCAGAAATGTTTTCAGTCCACCTTGGCTAGACCAATTATATCAAAGCCAGTCCTTAATAAGTAATGAAGATCAAAGCAAAAAAAGTGCATTCAGTTTGCTATGACAAGATCAAATGCTGTTGAGAAACATTACTTGAATAATAGATGTTACGACATTTCTAAGTCACATTAAGCCACCTGTCTGTATGAAATAAGTAATGAAGATCAAAAAGCAAAAATGTATTAAGTCCACTTTGGCTAGACGAATCATATTAAAGCTATTCCTATTTAATAATGAAAGATAAAAGATGTATTCAGTTTGGTATTAGGATTAAAAAAATAATTTGTCTCAAAGCGTGAGTTTATTGCTGCGCATTAGAAGAAGAAAAATCTTTAAAAATCTTCTTCTTTTTAAATTTATTTATTTATTTTTTATTTTCAAAAAAAAAAAAAAATCCCAACATTTCACAGATTTTTCAGATTTTCATTGATCACATCATTTTAAATACTAAAGGTCACTTTTACAAGGATTTCAATATTTATATTTAAAAAAATAAATAAAAAAACGCATTTCGCATTAGGTTTTGAAAAACTGAAGAGCTTTGAGACAAAAGATTTTTTTAATATAGCCTAAGCCCAGATCAATTGCAATAATGTCAAACTAGTTGTTGGGGGAACATTCCATGAATGATAGATGTAATGGACTGGTTAAAGCCATCTGTCCCTATGTAAACCCATGTCTGTATCAAATAAATCAGTAATGAAGATCAAGGTAATTAATATGTATTCACCATGGTCATACCAATGGTAGCCGTGTGAAATCTAGTTCTTCAGGAACATACAACTGTATAAGTTGACATTTTCGCGGTTTATTTAATTTTGGGCTTTTCACGCTCGTACCAGCTGCCGCAAAAATAATAACACCCAACTATATTTCTGTTATGTGATGAAGCTACAAATCGCATATTTAAAAAAAAATGCAAAACAGTTCAAAATCTGCAAAGCGCAAAAAAGTATCGTGTGAAAATTACCACTTCTACGGTACATGAAAATAGATCCTACTATAGTATAATCAGGTCCAATTTTGGCAAGAAATATTTGTTTTTTGAATTCCGACAGGATCCTCCGTGTGTCTATATAACACGCGCGCAAAAGTAATCCAGACGTACATCGTGCGAGATTATGGCCACATACACGCAATTGTTGTCGTACGCACACGATTTTGGTCGTAAGCACGCATCACACATATGATGCACAGTGCGCTTGTTGCCTTAAGTCTGAGTTTGCAGGAATTTGTGATATCAGGTTATAAAACATAATATATTATAAGCTTAGGACTTGAACAACACTTTGTGTTAGCAGATTTTTGTTTTGTTAGCTGGTTGGTTGGTACGTTTTTCTGTCATGACTGACAGCTCGTGACTTTGTCGATGACACGCCACTTCGTCGGTCAGCAGCCAATCGATAAATGACTGAAGTAGGATGCCCAACCAGAGTTTTTATTCTGTCGAATCATCTTGACCTTGGCCGGCCTCGTCCGCGTGCACCCTCAATCTTGCCCTGCATGATCACCTTCTCTAGACAGTTTCCTTGGCGTCTGGCAATATGACCGAAATAAGAGAGAGTTTGGGAATTGATCAGCCCAAGTAGTCTTGTCTTCACACCAATCTCCTGAAGCACTCTCACATTGGTTCTCTTCATGACCCAGGTGATCCTTAGCAGAGTTTGTTTTAATGAAGGTTCCACTGAATATCAATGACATGACATTGTAAAGCAATACTCAAACTACCAGAGCTTTTTTCTATATTATTTTAATCTCAACCCCGGCTGTGGTTTTTGAAATAAAACTATGATGGGAGAAAAAATGGGTCAAATTAAAACAAATGGGGTGGGAGAAACTGGCACTGCCAGCGCCAGGGATTGAACTTGAGTCGCGTGATCTGAGCTTATGAGGCAGTTTTCAAAATCTTTATATTTTCCTGTGCATATGATAGTCCGCCTGAGGTGCCAGGAGGTAGACTGGGGAACCACATACTACCAGCACAGAGTAGAGTAGTATTTTGTAGCATTCAGGACTATAAGGGTTAAAATGTTTATAAAGGAAGACAATTAAATGAACAGAAAGAGTAATTGGATTAATGCGCTACCTTGACAAATCTAGTTCTTGAACATTTCCTATACATAATATATAGGATGACGTAGTAACTGCTTTGTAAAAGCCATCTGTCCAAGTTGGAACTATTGTGAGTTAAATAAATAATAAATGATAAAATATGTGATGCGATCAAGAGGAATGAGTCGGATGTCGGGGAATCCCAAATTGAGATATGGCCAATTCAAAATGGCGGCTTACATAAGTTTTGATGGAAATTCATGTATACAATTTGACATAACTTTGGAACAAAACGTCGTATCGACAAAGCTCTAGGTGTCTTCTTTAAAACTGTATTAAAAACTCATTTTCGACCAGGGTCGACATCCGACTCATTCCTCTTGATCGCGTCACATATGAAGAAGAAACTAGATGTTGAATCGTTACTTTATACAATTATATAGGCCTATACATAATAGATAAGAATGATATTGTAATTGCTACATTGAAGCCATCTGTCAGATTTTGTCCCAGTCAGATTCAATGTATCTATTTAATAAATAATGAAGACATCAGGTCGTATTGATATTGATAGTCTGTCCAGCCAGCTCAGCTCTATAAACATCTATCTAGTACTTTAAATTTATACTACCGTATTATCCCTATTAAACGCCCAGGGCGGTTAGGAAAGTCATTTTGGTTGCTTCTTATGTTACCTTTTTTAAACTCATTTATCGTACTAAATAAAATGTACAAGTGGTCATTTGAAGATGCTGACCATTTGATGGTCATTTGAAGATGTACAATTGGTCATTTGAGGAGGCTGACCATTTCATGTACTAAATGAAATATATGTACAAGTGGTCATTTGAGGATGCTGACCATTTGAAAAGGTGGGCGCTTAAGGGATTGTTTGTTGGTAGTCATTGAGAAAAACAGGGGTGGGCGCTTATAAGGGCATGTGCTTAATAGGGATAATGCGGTACATAATAGATGAGACCTATATATAAGCACTGCATGCTTCAAACTGTCAATATGTACTGGCCTATTATAGTATAATATGTGACGGGAAACATTTCTGTCTATACCTTGTGTCACCTCAAGTGATATCAGCCTTTATCATTCAGTAGGCAAGAATACTGCAATTTCATTGGTTATTAGCATTTTGATACATTTTCGTATCACCCAGTTTAAGTCCCACTATATGATACAAAATTGTGCGTCACATAGTGCGTATAGAGTATAGTCGTTTAACGCAAGCCCCACATCTCCAGATCATGCGCGCTGCTCTGCGAGCATAAACCCGCAGTATTACTACAAGAGTTATGTTGCAGTTGTAAATAAAAATTTCAAAGATTTTTTCCCCTGTTTTCCACCTATTACCTTAAACTAAACATTTAATCACTTTATGGCTACGCTTACTGAAATGATACATTTGTTATCCCCTTACGAACGAACCCAAACCTTTAATATCTTTTCGTATTGCATGAACAAACGGGGGATAAGTATTCTATTGATCGCATCATAATAGTTTGTACAACTGGCTTTGACCCTGCGCAATTAAAGGCTTGTATTTTGGAAATATACTATCAGGGGAAAAGACCGGTCAAAATAGGGGGAAAGACCGGCTGGAATCGAATCTGCGAGGAAGTCCTGTCTTGGCGCAGAAATATATTGCCTATGATGAGGAGAATACGCAGTGAAGTCGCTTCTCTAAATTAAGATGACACGGAATATAAAATGTGCCTTCTATTAAAGGAATATATCCCTGTCAAGCTTGTAGAAATTATACACTGTAGGCCAACATGATATCGTGATATGGTGGTATTTATGATATGGTACAGATACACCAATATCTGTCATCACAGCCCGTCCCCAGGCCTAATGGCATCATAACTGGAGAATTGACAAGCCTGTCAATAGCGCTCATGATTCATGTATAACCCTAGTTTATAAACTCTAAGTAAACTTATTTTAAAGGGATTACAAATGGTTCAACTCTCTCAGAAGCGGTATGCCAATGTATCGTGATATACAATATACATACATTGATCGATAGCCCAGGGTAATGGGTGGGGGTTGCAGGGTTGCCACGTGTGCGCCACAGTGCATTGTTATTTATAAAAGGTAAGTAAAATCATAAGGGGCCTGTGGGGATATGTATATGCTGCACCAAGGGGCATATTGAAGATCCAAAAATGGTTCATTTTTGGCGAAGAAAGTAATCAAAAGTCTTTATTTGGCTCTTTTTGGCTCTTATTTCTTTTAGTTTATCTATTATACTCTAATTTGTGTTTTTATGTCAATACATACCCCTGTAAGTTAATGAATTTCTGTAAAGTGATATCCATTTTATTATGGTGATTGAAAAAAACTAGGTCCTAAGTTAACACTTTCCACACGGCAATTGGTTGAATACCATATGCAAAATAGTTCTTTTCAGAACATTTTCCCAACCTTCAAAGCCTATCTCTAAAATAAATGAGACAATACTAGGCATGTTTGTACTTATTTTAATGGATTTCTTGTGGCGATTCCAAATATCACAATGACACTTAATTGTTTCGACATTTTTGAAACATTTTTGAAAACTTTTGTTACTTCTGCAGTCGCCTATCGCGTGGAAAGTGTTAAATCATCCAAGATCGATATCTATAGGGCTTAGTTCAGCTGAAATATAATATCAAACCAATATTGAAGGCGATGCTAAACATAATGAAAAGCATGGGGTGAAAACCAATTCAGTCTGTGACACACTTCTCCTTTCAGAAATCTACTTTCACTATAGCTGTCTCATCCTTAAATAATGAAATAATAATGCTCTTCCATGTCTTAACACTTTCCACGCGGCTATTGGTTTTACCATATACAAAATAGATTTGTCAGAAACCTTTCCCAATTTCCACGGTCCATCTAAAGAATAAATGAACCAATACTAGGCATGTTTGTACTGCATTTCTCATGGTGATTACAAATATGATAATGAAATTCAATAATTGTGAAATTTTTGAAACATTTTGTAAACTTTTTGAATGTCGTCTGCAGACGCCTGCCGCATGGAAAGTGTTAACACCCAGTCACACCAGCTACAAAAACATAACATTATTATCGTAGCTGATGCGACGTTTGTATGTGTATGGATCATACCTCTATAAGATAAGAAGTAATTTTCTTTTTGGTTTCCCTGAAGGGGTCGCAGCTTCAGATTACGGCAACGAAGACGATGGTGCAAATAGATTATTAGTTATGATTAGCAAAAACTGTGCAATTGGATATTTCTTGGTGCACAATTTTCCCCATTGTGACAAATTTCAACAAAATTATGTGGTGTTGATCAATTGGCGATACTGTAAAATGGTAATTTTCGCGCTATTAATTTTGTACGCTTTGCAGATTTTCAACTGCTTTGCATGTTTTTAAATTTGCTAATTGTAGTTTTATCATGTAGATCTATACGCAAACAAAATATATTTGTGTGTTATTATTTTGGTGGTAGGTATATAGTTCGAGTATGAAAAGTGCAAAAATAAATGTAGCGTGAAAATGTTCACTTTACAGTATTGTTTTCTTTTATATAGACATCTATACTCAAAGAAAATAATTACGTTTATTGATGTGCGCGCCAATGTTGGGGTGTGTGGAAAGCGCAAAAATTCATGATAGATGTTGCGAGTAGATGGTTAATTATGATCTGCCTGAATGTGTACTGTGTATGTGACAATTTATGTCGGGTTCATGTAGATTGACCTAATTATTTTATTAGAGATCAATTATGAAAGGTGTAAGGGATATGAGATTTTAAATTATTCATATTTGTGCCTGGTTTAAGAGAAAATTGTCAGAACCAGGGGACAGAGGTTGATAGAGACCCGGGGGGGGGGGGGGGGGGGGGCGTAGCTTAGGGTTTTTTCAGCACAAATCATACCCCATGTATAGGGAATTTCTTCAAAAAAACTGTCTCATTTGCCCCCCCCCCCCCCCCCCCCCCCCCCCCCCCCCCCCCCCCGATAGAGACCAATGATGTAATTTATATTTATAATAGATAACTAATTAAAGGTGTATTGGTCCTGGGAGATTTTGAGATTTTCGGATATAATCAAAGTGTTTTTAATATCAATATAGTCATTTGATGAATATAGTTTGCAAGCATGTTCTTGAATGTAGGTCTCCTATCAAATTAATTATTTTGTGGACACATTTTTTGAGTTTTTGCCAAATTAAAACAATGTTTAAATACGTAAATAAATGTGCAAGTTTGTGGGTTTTAATTTGACCTGTGTATTTGAGAAAACATATGTGCATAATTTCCTTGTGCAAAAAAAGTATTGAAGTGAAAAATTTGAAAATGATAAAAAAATGACTTAGTTTGGATCAGCATGTGACACATTTATGCAGGGATCAGTGAATAGAGGCTCATTGAGAGGAACCTAATTTATTATAGATAGCTAATTAAAGGTGTATCGGATCTGCAAGATATTGGGATTTTAAAATATTTATAGCACCTATGGTAGAGGGAATTTGATTTTGAAAAAAATCGTATAGAATTTGTCTTTGTCAATTTTCAGTCAAAAGGAATATTAGACAAGTTCTTACTGTAAAAAGTTGTTTTAAATTTTGTGGCTTTTGCCAAATCTGTTGATGAATTTGGTGTTTTGCTTACGAGACATATTCATCAGAGATGTGATTTTTTCTGGAAATTTCCGGAATTCCGGAAATTCCGCAAATTAGGCCATAAAAAAAAATCCGGATTTTTTTACAATTTTTTTTTTTTTTTACAATTTTTTTGTTTGTTGCATTTCCGGAATCGGATGATGATATTTCAGCATAAAAAAAGTCAAACATGTTTTCAGAATGGCTTCCAATTGGTCCTATAAGTGCTAAAACCCTCTGGTTTTAGCACTTATCGAGAGCTCCGCTTGCTTCGCTCGCTACGCTTCGCCCTTCGCAATTTTTCAGGAAATCTCTCAATCACTCAGTCACATCTCTGATTCATGAACATTAATGTCCAGTAAACATTCAACTTACAAACACCTACAGAAAGAACAGTTGGTACACCTTGTTAAAATTATTCCTCAGCCTCTTGCCCTCGTTTGCCCCTGCCTACACATGCTTGTAGAACTTGGCAAATCACTTGTGTCCTCCAAGTTTCATTTGACCCACTTATATATAGGGCAATAATTAGTGATTGGGCTTAATACCAAAGGTAAATATCGTCAAAGAGAATGTTATTGTTTATGTCTGACTGCCAAACATCTGCGGTCAATATGGCTTGTAATAATATGCGTTGAATCAACATCTTCATATTGAGGATGATACAATCGCACAAACTATCTATACCGTAGTGGATAGATCTGGGTCGGTTATAACTGCCTTTACTGCTGCAGAAGGAGTAGTAGTGTAGATGCAAATCCGGTTAAGGCACAAGTGATAAAGCCCCAAACGCTCTCTTTTAACCTTTTTTAAGGAAAATTATTTTTTTATTTTATGTTTTAAAACATTTTCAAAACATTGTAAACAAAAATTCCCAAAAATCTTGAGTTCTGCAATTTTTAGGTTGTCAAGCCTGGGGAATACCAGACTCAATTTGATATTTTTTCTTCTTTTTCAAAAAATTGCAAAAATTTTCAGATTAAAAAAACAAAATTGACAGATTTTTGTGTGGTTTCTACAGTCATTTTCAAGGGAAAATAAGAAGAAAAAAGCCTGACAGACCGACCCGATCTGAGAGGTTCATTTGCCTGTACAACAGGGTTTCTTTTTTTCATCGCCTTGTGGTAAAAGATAGCCAACTTGTTGGATGGTCAATTGTCAGTATCATTGCAATCAAACTACCTACTTAAAATCGTACCCATCTTCCATAGAGGTAGTATAGAATACAAATGGCAATAGGGCATTATCAATGATTGCCTCTATAAAGAGTTTATCTGACCACAGATCTGACCAAGCACTATGCTTAATGAAAATAGGACAACTGGGGAATAACCGATTGAACTCAAATTAAACCAGCAAGCGGTCAACAGCATTGGACTGAATACGTTGTGATTGATATTGGTTTGATTGTTCAAATTTACAAATAATCATAGGAAAAGTCTTGGGACAATTACATTTTTGCAATGGAAAACTATACTCATCCCTCTTCCCAGTGTTTGCATTGAGAAATATCAATGTCTTTAGCGCTAATTATTAGTTTTATTAGTTTCCAAATATTGATTGATGGGAAAGGGGTAATCATTAAAAAACACCATCATTTACAGATCAGGGGGTGGGGGGGGGGGGGGGGGTGGGGGGGGGGGGGGGGGGGGGGGGGCGGTTGGAATCTGCACACAATTTGCGAGGAATATGTAACCTGTTCCAAGGACTTTTATAAAACACGGTCATTCATTCCTCTTTACGGAGCTGATTGAATAGTATCCCCTTTTGTTATCGATTTCATTTTTACTTCTTTTGTGGTTGTGGTTGTGGTTGTGGTTGTTGGTGTTGTTCCGGTTGTTGTGTTGTTGTAAATATTCATCTGGAAAGTTTATTGCAGAACAAACAATCTGTACCTGCCAAATTAACCATCCCTTCTTTATGAGGTGTCCAGAATACAGATGTCCTAGCCTATACCCAGGCAATAGGGCAATATTGTTGATTGCCTATATGGGCTGTGTACCTGAACAAGCACTATGCTTGATGAAGATGGGACAAATCCAGAATAACTGATTGCACTACAAATAAATCAACAAGCAGCGGTCAGCAGCCTGGCATTGACTTCTAATATAAGCCTGCGGTAATATAAGCCTGCGGTTGATGCCATTTCTCATTGCATCTCTTTTTTTCTTCAAGATTTGTTCTTCTTTGGAGTGACCGATGTGTTTGTGTCTATATGTTTTTTGAATATGTTTGTCTTTTTCTGATCCAATTTTATCAGTAAAAAAACAACTTAAAATTAAAAGTTGATTTCAACCAGCTACGATCACTATCTTACATTTGTCTACCAGCACTCACTACTGGTTTTACAACACTCTGAATAAACCAATCAGCACACACTATTCAAAAAGCATGGTCATAAACAGGCATAATTTTGTTAAACCCTCGCACCCAATTCACACTGGTGCACTTTATTTCATAAAAGACCATAACATAGTTATTTCCACAAACATAATATTATAGATACAGGCCTATATTCTTTCAGAAATCCGAATATATCTCAGCTACAAATTACTATGTTGCCCTGTCGGTATCCTTCCCCGCTTTAACCATTAAAACAAAAAACAAACCCCTCAAGATCTTCCCTAAGTCCTCATTAGGAGTTTTGTCATTTCCTTTCCTTGCCTAAGCTGGCATCTTGTCTTATGAGCTCAGTGGAAAAATAGACAACCTTGCCAAAACAATTCCCACTCATAAATGTGCAACAACAGTTTCATGTGACTATAGGTATAAGAGAAGCTGTGATGTTAAAATGTGGAAGGCACAAATAGTACATGTATATTATTTATCGGCAAAGCATTAGGCAAAAATTTAAAAAAGATATCCAGTTGCTTGTCTCCACCCGCTTCCTTTCTCGGGAGTTTTGACTTTTGCTGTATGGTTTTTTTTCCCCTTCATTTTTGTTAATCTTATATATATATTTATCATCTCATATTTTCTTCACTATTACATTGTTCATCCAATCCAGCCAATATTTAGCAATAGCATAGCACAATTTCTATTAGTCCTTTTGAACTATTCACATACTTTTTTTGTTCATTCAACTTTTTTCTTTTTTCCTTCATTATTTTAGCTATTACATTTTTGTGAAAAAGAAAAAAAAGGTAAATAAACCCCAAATTTGACCCGTTTGTCTCCCCTGATAGTTTCATTCCCAAAAACACACCTGGGAGTTAGGGTTAAAGCAAGTTTTGTGTGACATTAACCCTCCAGGACAAACATTATGTTCCCAGCCCTTAACACTTTTGGACCGGTGATTTGACATTTCGCGGTAATAAATCATCTAAGGACGTGTCTATTTCCCACTATGTGGTCCAATTAAAAGACTGCAAAGAACATAATTATGCCCCAAGGGCATATCATAACCAATAAAATGGACCACATAGTTAGAGGTTGACAAAATGTTAGATGATTTATTACCGGTGAAATGTCAAATCACCGGTCCAAAAGTGTTAAGGGATGGGAACATAATGAAAGAATTCAGAAGAGCCTCCTCCTTGTCTAATTATGCAACTAATTGTTATTATAGCCCATTTCACATTGTAAAAAAAGTTGTTGCACAATCTTCTTTATTGTAAAAAACCAACTTGCCCCTTCTTTTTGAACAACATTTGTGATGAGAAATGTTTTTATTTTTACTCGGCCTTATTATTTTAGTTTGCCATTGATAGTCAAATACCGGGATTTTTGTTAAATCCGTCGGAAAAGATACTTAATAATGCATAGAGCTATTATTTATTAATCATATTAGAAATTCAAATTGTCTGGATGTGAAATATAAGAACCATATTTATTCATTTGATTGTATTATTATTACTAAATTAAGCCAGGAATGTGTTTGAAATGTTCTTCACATTTCAAGTTCGACTACCTACCTAAACTTAAAGGAAGGGTCCCGCAAGCATAACATTCAGCATTATTTGTTAGAAAAATAATTATTGAGCCGAAATTACGTAATTATATAGAACAAAACACCATACTGGTCACAAAAATGAATAAAAACTGCCATCAGTCAACATGCAATTTTTAAAATTCGCGGCAATCGAAAGTCCCGGTGTTGATGACGTCATGGGTAACGGTGCTCAAATTTGCGCATGTGTATTGTATAACTATGACATCATCGACGCTGGGACTTTCGATCGCCGCGAATTTTAAAAAGTGCATGTTGAGAGATTGCGGTTTTTATTTGTTTTAGTCATAAGTGTGGTGTTTTGTTCTATATAATTACTAAAGTTGGGCTCGATAGTTATTTTTCTAACATATAAAGCACACTTTTATGCTTGCGGGACACCTCCTTTAAGTATGACATTTAGAAAAGCCATTATTACAAGGTGCTTTGGGAATGGGGTCTTGCAAAACTGGTTATATTTCTGAAAACTTCTAGATTCAAAAGACAAACACTTGGCTGGATTTAAGCTCTCCAATGGTTCTAACTTAAATAAAAATTGTTGTATTTCTGAAAACTACTAGATTCAAAAGACAAACACTTGGCTGGATTTTAGCACTCCAATGGTTCTAACTTAAATAAACATTAGGTATGACTCAAAAGCTTTTTAATATTTGCCAATAAATCTAAAAACATAAAAATTGACTCAAATCTTGGCCGAAAAAGAAGACGGGTAGTAAATATAGTTATGAAATAAGGTTGTCTTTTGTTCATGAATATATCTTTGGAAATCATCTATCAGTGATAAGTGTGCACCTATAACTTAGATGCACCCATAACTTAGATTTACTTTACTCTGCTTTAATTGTTCAAATTTTAGTACATTACAGTTTCGATTTAAACAATTTTTAAACATTTTGGACAAATTTTGAATTGTTAATTTATTCTTTGCCTGTTTTATAACAAGTTTATATAGATAACTACTGGCTCGAATGAAGTGATGATGAAGGAATAAATAAATATATAAATACATTTTTGTTTCTTTTCTTCTTTTTCGAGTAAATCAGTAAATCTGGATTCGCTCTAAATAAAGTAGCTCACCAGCCCGGCTCAGTCGGTTCTGCACAGACAGCCCAAGCTATAACGATTTGAAGCCAAATTCCAATTAGCTACAGTTCATTTGGGGACCCATCATATTACAGCTGACTTAACCTACAGAGATTTATACCTTGCATTAAGTGAGATTTTAACACTCTCTATGCGACTCAGATGGAACAATCATAGAAGTGGCGAGATCATGGTTGGCAATCTCGAGAACGACTGCGGTAGGACTAGGCATATTTGGACTTGTTTTGATGCATTTTTCTTACCGATTCCAAATGTGATAGTGAAAATCCGATCCAGATAAATTTTCGGTGTTTTTATTTCTTGGAGGTGGGAAAATGTTGTAGTGCAGGTGAATTTTTTCTAATATATGCGGAATAGCAGTGGTTGTTTTGGTTCTTCTTCATGTTGCATATCTTGTCCTAGATCAAGCTTTTTTTCATCCGGACCCTATGGCATATATTCCTTTAGCTATATAACATGCATCTTAATGCAAAGTGTGAGTGCGGAGTGTGTAAATGTGTTTAGATTGCAAGTGGAGTTTATTTACAGGGTTTTTTAAGGATAATACTATCAACTCATAATACTAGCAACTCACACTTTATGTCAAGCTTAAAGGGGCATTGAGAGATGTATCGATATACTAAATGAGCAAATAACGTAAAGATAATCATCAACATAGCCCAAATCCAAAATGTCATACAATTCCGACATCGCCTTTCATGCCAAATAAGCAAATAACGGCACTTACGGGTTGAGATTTGCCGCGAAAGTCTGTACGTAAAACGATAGCATAACTTCCAAATTCAGCACCTAGTAGTTTCGATATGATCATATCGAAACTAAGAAAATCGTGTAATTTTATATGATAAACGGTGAATGTTGGTAAACTGTTTCAGATGGTAGTTAGTATATGCCATAGTATTACTTTGATGCAAAAAACCTGATTTCCAGGATAATTGAGGGCGCACTCCAATACGTATCTCTCAATGCCCCTTTAAATTGGGTTTGTCTGGCTTTTCAGAAGACCTATGCTCGCTGTGGGTAGACATATTGTCTACCCACAGCATGTGCTATAGTCCAGTCAGTTCCAAATTGGCAAACCTGCTTACAGCAGCAAATGAATTAACCCTTTGAACACTGACACCCCTGAGTAAACGGTAGCCCCACCCTGACACCCCTGCCAAAATACCCCTCAATAGGGCTAATGTTACTGTCTGTATCGTTCCCATAACAATCACTAACACTTTTTTAGTTGCAATATTCATGCTTACCGTGTCTTGTTCATCCTTATTGCTATAGTCAGAATCATATATATCCTCCGTATCAGAGTCCATGACCCTTGCTAAAACATCTGCTGCCGGCGGCGCCATTGAAAAATCTGAAAATCCGATCAAAATTGATGAAATAACTACCCTTTAACCAGCACAGATCGTGTTCAACACATTGTCAGACAAAGCTATGTGCAGCCCGTAGCCCGCTGTCCAATCTCCGGGTCAAAGGGCGTGTGTACATTCGATGGGGAATCCCCCAATGCTTGTAAACAGTGAGCACATGTTAGCGGCCGGAAATCCGGCCGCCAGTGTATATACGATACTCGTATTAGCCTGAAATCCGGCCGCCAGTGTTCAAAGGGTTAAGAAAGGCGTGGGCGCCCAAAACACCGCATGGCGCAACATGGGGCATTACAAATTGTATGTAAGATGCTTGCGAATGTCGAAATAGCGAAGTACCCTTGGACTACTTTTGGCCGAGAAGAGATACAAAAATGCATATTTCTCGCCAATTTGTGACTGATTAAACTATAGTGATGTAATAAACAAACTTGTTATTTTCTATTTCAAGAGATTGTATCTGGTTGCTAGCTGCAAGCTCACATTTCACAATTTTTTCAAAAAGGCTGAATTTTGTGGCAGGGGCAACTTTTGGACCCTGTTTGGACCTTAAAAATAGAACATCTGTTCAAGAATTATATTGACTTATATGTGTACCTGAAAGCCTTAACCCCCCTTCGTTTTTGACATATTTCCATGAAATATGGCACAATTCTAAAAATAAGATCAGTAGAGCTATCTCAAAAAAGGATTACTTACAAAAACATGTTCCTACTATCATCTATTTTTGAAATATCCCCTCTGTATGAGAACCAAGTTTATTGTGCGGCCTTTTTAATTTTCAATTTTTGTGTTTGTTTGTTTTTTATGTAGGGATACCTAGGCATGTGAGACGATCTATAAATGCTTGCCATGTTGGAATAAGAAATATTTCTTTAGTGTATTGGATGACAATGCAGATATCCCATAGGAAAAGAAAATCAATTTTCAGAACTATATGACACACATTTTAAAATGAAAATGAGGCCAAAATTTCAAACAAAATCTAAAAACTATGTACAGTATGTACTTAAAAGCATTATGCCCAAGAGACTAACTCACACACAAACTTGTATACATGTATTCACCGTGAGACTTTTTATTACTAGAGTTCAATAGCACATTTCATCATGTATTCCCTATTTGCTATGGGATATAAAAAAGGTGGATTTTATTGTTTTTGAGTGATTCCACTTAATCCATTATACATGTCATCTACCACATGTACTATTCTATCGGTTGGCATTACCCATGGCATGTTACTGTTTATGTAATCGACAGTCCTGTCCCGGGGGGCTCAGTCAAACATAATGGTGTACACATGCATGACCACATTTTTTCCAGACACCCCCTAAACAAGTTTTACCCTGCAAGCAAAATTACCCCCCTAAACAAGTTTTTAGCGCGCTTTCCTTGCAAATTTTGACCCCTAAACAAGTTCTTGCCAGAATATGACCCCTAAACAAGTTTTGTCTATTTGCCTGCAATAGATATGCGTTCTCTAATTTGAAAATGAGATGCTCAAAAGAAATTGCAAAAACGGGGATAACATTCTTCTGGGAACGGGGAACAAAACAAGTTACCCTAAACACGTTCGACCTGTATTTTAAGCCACCCTTTTTCTTGAAAATCAGCGTTTTTGATACCCTTAACGCGTCACGCGCGTGATGCGTCCAACACTGAAAAAACAGCCCTTTTTTCGTTTTTTTGTCAGAGCTTAAAAGAATGTTATTTAGGTCAGATGTTTCCTTTTTTCATTCCGATAAGTACCACATCAGGAGAAAGCCTCCCACTCCCCACCCCTTGAGTTAAGCCACTGCATAACCAAAACAGTGTTGATGCAGCTAGCCTAATTTGACTAGGCTAAAAACAGCTAAATAGGAGTTGCAAGAATTGTAGCTCTGCTTTGTTTGAAATCTGCTTTGTCCCCCTCAGAGATGCCAATGGTCCTTAAAAAAAACCCAGGAAAGCACACGAAGGGCAACGCGTAACGAGGTGGGGTCCAGGGGCAACGCCCCGGCGGGGGTTCAGAGGCCAGCGCCCCCTGAAGCTCCTGGGTTTTAAGAGTTTAGATTTGCATTGGAAGTTGTATTTTTCATTCATTTTTGTCATTTGTTTATCCCATTAAATTTGACTTAATTAACTTAACTTAACTTCCTTGACATTCTTTTCTATATCTCCCAAATCGTCTTCGCGTGTTACCTCGAACAGCAACAGCGAGATCGAATGCCAGCGGACGAAGAAAGATTTCATGAGCAGAATAGACACTTTCCAATACTCGCAACGAACGATTTGCGTATGTGTAATAGTGGGAATCGATCGACGTTTTATTGCGGAAGAGATGGACTTCTGACTTCGATAAATCTTACAAGAATTCCT
The DNA here is from genome assembly GCA_035610835.1 of Ophiura sarsii. Taxonomy (NCBI): domain Eukaryota; kingdom Metazoa; phylum Echinodermata; class Ophiuroidea; order Amphilepidida; family Ophiuridae; genus Ophiura; species Ophiura sarsii. The sequence goes on from CM069456.1 coordinate 29,602,799, forward strand.
TTAAAAGACAATGATCGTTAAAATATAGGTATTTTTCCGGGGAAAAATGAATGTCTCAAGGAAAATGAATGAAGCAAAATGCGAAAATGAAAATCAGACATTACATTTGGTATTGTTACTTCTTCAATAATCAACCATTCTCAGCGTACAACATCTCACATTAAAGAGGAGAAATTTCTCAACAACTTTAATATTAAATATGTAGGAGCCATACTTTGAGAGTTATCAACAAATTTATTTCCTGGGCAGTTACTTATTATGTTGACTGTATGTACAGCCTTAGCCAATCATAATGGCACCCTTTCTGAAACTGGTTACACACAGTGATCACAGACACCAGTGACCAGACCAGAGACAAAACTATCTAAATTACTAATATAGCATGCTACACTGACCATCGAAGGGGGCCAAATAGGTACACACCAGCACACACCGGTATGGAGTGACTGTATGCATAGAGAGAGAGTTGGTAGATAGTGGACCTACATAAGTGTTTCTAGAACTTGGAATCAAGATAAACATGGAATGGCAAATACAGGAAAATATGGGCTCTATAGTAGAGCTACAAAAATTGGTGAGGTAATAAAATCAATTTTTCTAAAAATTGTCAAGTTTTGTATCATAAGGTATAAAAGATAGTGATTTGCAGAGACCATTAACAAAACTCCATTTTGTCATTGAAAAATTTCCTTTTCCTGGTGACCTTCTGAACAGCAAAAAAAATCATAAATTTATCAGATAATATTTACCATAGTAGTAAAGAAACCCTTCACAGACCCCACTTTGTCATTGATTATTACCTCTGTCTGCTAAACAATCTGAATAGTGTAAGATTCCAGAGGTTTGTTTTCAAACATTTATTTTGTCTATCTTATAGTACAGAGAGACCCTGAATTAGACCCACATGTTGTCATTGATTCAACTCCCTCTGTTGAAACTTCCCCAAATAGCATAAAACGCCACACATTTACCAGATTAAAATATGCCAGTGTTTGTATTACAGTATATTGTGAGTTGGAGAGACCCTTAACAGACCCACTTGTTGTCATTGATTTATCCCCGTCTGTTGAACCATCTGAATGCAACATATATAAAGTTACCGCTTCCGTTCACTCTACCTCGGAACCTCTCCAGCAAACATTCCAAACTCTCGTAGCTAACACGATAAAGCGTAAAAGGCTAGGCCAGTGCATGGAATACAAAGTGGCGCAGCTATAAATCCTGGAGGGCACACAGGCTCTGTGGGGATCCATCCAGCTTGCAGAATTTGTTACGAGATTGATATCTATAACCCTTACACTCCTGAACCCCATGAAATCCCATTTTAAAGCTATGCTGGCAGCACATATGATAAATGCTGACACGTATCTCCCAAGTGATAAATGCGGACAGAATTAATAATTACGGGGCTGGCCGAGTGGACTAAGACACTGTATTCCATGCTGTTGAACCAGGGTTCTGCACCTGTCTCTGGCAAGTCCTGTTTTCCCCGCTAAATTTCGCCCATTTCCACCCCCAGATAGTTTTTTTCAACATTTCCATCCCAAAAGTGTTAGGACCAATCTTGAGAGGTTTGGGAAAATCCAGAGAATAGACTTAGTAATAGATTATTTGAGTACACACCGTTTTGGTGTCTTAACCATGCACTACACATAATGGTTATAACTTTAATATCTTTGGGCTGTTGGGATTAGCCATAGTGAGACTTCAACAACAGAGTGATATGAAAATATATGAAAAGGCTAATAATAACCAATGAAATTACAGTATTCATGCCTTCTGAATGATAAATATTCATCTGCTAAACCATGTGAATAGTATAAGATTTCAGAAATGTTATCACACATATCTAATACAGAGAGACCCTGAATAGACCCAAATGTTGTCATTGATTCAGCTCCCACTGCTGAAACTTCCCCAAATAGCATAAAACGCCATACATTTATCAGATTGAAAATTTGCCAGTGTTTGTATTACAGTATATTGTGAGTTGGAGAGACCCTTAACAGACCCACTTGTTGTCATTGATTAATCCCCGTCTGTTGAACTATCTGAATGCAACATATATAAAGTTACAGCTTCCGTACACTCTACCTCGGAACCTCTCCAGAAAACATTCCAAACTCTCGTAGCTAACACGATAAAGCGCAAAAGGCTAGATCAGTGCATGTAATACAGAATAGAGACACAGCTATAAATCCCGAAGGGCACACAGGCTCTGTGGTGATCCATCCAGCTTGCCGAATTTGTTTTGAGATTGATATCTTTAAGAGGGCCAATCTTGGGATGTTTGGGAAAAACCCACAGAATAGACTTTAATAGTAGGTTAATTTAAGTGCACACAGCTGCAGTGGGGTTGGGATCCCAAACACCATACAGAATAGCTGAAACCTATCTTGGGGCCTACTTCACAGGATCTGTGGGGTTCCTAATCAGTTGACAGAATAGTGTACCGTAAAGCTCTATCTTGGAGAACCCAGGTGCTATGAGGTACCTACTTAATCGCTCTACAAATCTTTATCTTTGAAGGCTGGCATGTTGTATAGAAATCCTAGTAGAGTGTCCAGATTTGCTGTGGGTCCAAACCATCACACCAAATAACTTAAAATGTTCTTTTGGGGACCTACCATAGTCTATTTGGCCATCACTAGACAGTGAAGTAAATGGGTATTGTACTTATTGCAGCACATATCGTGCGCGTCTACTCGAGGCACTGGCGTATACACACAAGCGTTAAAAGACGGAAGATACATACGTGTGCGTAAAAGCTGCGCCTGTTAAGTTACGTCACTGTCCAGAGGAAGCCAAATAGAGTATAGCAAGGGGTCATTGGCCCCCTTATTGAGCTGAAGGGCAATGCCCCCTCCCCCACACTTTAAGACAACCTTAAATGCTTTGAATCATAACCATGAAATTTCTTTTTAAATAAGCTCTTAAAATACTTATTTTGCTTGATAAAATGGCTTAAAAATGCTCTTACAGATAACCTGATTTTGAAAATGTTCATGGGGCCCTTAAGCTGGCCCTGGGCCCATACCGCATTAGGTTTACTCAGTACCCAAATGTCATAGGACGAGCGAACGGAACCACCACCTTTTGACAGTGACTTGACAACCAGCTCTAGCCAAATTATATTTAAATAAAAATGTCAGAAAAGAACAAAATGTGGAATGTAAAGGAAAATAGAAACTTTGTTAGCCTTGACAAACCCCAAATTGTCCCCATGAATGACGGAAAAGGCACCCATCACCAGAAAATTCATATGGTGGGAGCTTTCTTTCCTTTTTGCCTTTCAAAATTCTGTGTGCGTGATGCACCTTTAAACGTTTTGAAAGCCGATACCGCGGTTATTATATGACCAACACGGGTAGCGCTAAAGTCATTCCCATAAGCCTTACAGGTACGATATCATCTGCCCTGTGGGATACTGTTATTATACACGGGGCTATACAACTATCTCACCTGCGTGTTGGCAATTAGGAACTGACAGTTAGCTATATACGCTGCTATCGCCTCGGGCGTTAATTTGTAGGAAATGCACTACGGAAGCATTCCAAAATGGTTTAGCTTTATTTTCCATCCTTTTGCACATAGAGTGAACAAAAACCAAACCCCAATTATTGATGGTTGACAAGATGTTTTATGGATGCAAGATTTTTCCCCATCCATTTGATTTGTGGAAACAAATTGCTAATGTAATTTCAAATGGTACTAAATTTGGAAGATAGTGAATGAATTCTTGATGGTTCTCGAGATGCGATTTTGGACCGGTCAATGCTTTTGATTTGTACATACCACTTTGTAAGTGGTCATAAATTTGATATGCATTAATTATTTTACTTATTTAGTTTCCATCAGGGAGCAGTTAAACCAGGGAGCACTTATATCAAAAGACTGATGCCATTCTTGTAAAAGTAATTTGTTACATTTGAAGAGGGAGCATCTCAACTCCCCTTTAAATGGAAATAAAATTTCAAACTTTACCATCTCATTTCTATTTCTACGCAACCATTGCGTGAAAATCATAAATATAACTGTACTTTAAGAATTTGACCAATTTGTTTCCATTCAACATGAACAGAGATGTCTTTTTTGAGATTCTTATAGTCTATACCTTGTATAACCAAGATCAAGCATGTTTGTACTTGTTTCTTTGAATTTGTCATCCTGAATCTGAATAAATGTTTATTTTTAAAATGTTATTGCATGTTTGGTACAAAAAGATGTATGGACCACACTCAACAACCTCTCTCGGAAAGGTATGAGGACGGTGCTATCGTTTGAAGACAGCATAGCATGAGGCGTTATCTACTGAAGATAGTATGAGGTGCTATCTACTGAAGATAGTATGAGGTGCTATCTACTGAAGATAGTATGAGGTTCTATCTACAGAAGATAGTATGAGGTGCTATCTACTGAAGATAGTATAAGGTGCTATCTACTGAAGATAGCATGATATGTTTTTTTCTACTAAAGGTAGCATGAAGGGTTAATGAACTCTTTTAAAATGCCATAATCATTAGATAGAAAAATTGAACTATACTACATAGTGTAAAAGTGTAAATTTTTCGGGCATGTACATTTTTACGTTTTTCATATTTTGAACAATTTTGCTTGTTTTTACACTTGCAGTTTTGAGCTTCCTTACATAGCCCTACATACAAAATGAATATATTTGCACATTTTAATTTTCGTGCTTGCTGATTTTAACGTGATAAGTGCGGAAATAATTGTTGCTCGAAAATGTCCACTTTTACAGTATATAATATGATTTGAATGCCACATTTTCAACATTTAGTTTTGATATTTTCTGGTGTATCCAAGTTATACTTACTTTTTCCCTTCATACAAAGGGTTAATACTCAAATGTCATTGCACAATGACTTAATCAGAATAGAAATGTGAACCACATAACATGATTTGAATGTCACATTTTGAACATTTACTTTTCATTTTCCCGGTGGAATAATTGCCCACTGTAAATAATTGTTTCCCTCGTGCAAATGGTTAATTAACCCCCAAATGTCACTGAGCATTGATTTTATTTTTATTGTATGAATGGGTTATGGTGCTAGATAAATACCCTGAATGATGTCACATTTGCTCAAGTTTTATTTCCCTTTTCTTATAATCTATTTCCCTAATGAAATTACAAATTGTTAAAATGTAGGCAATTGCCCTCCCCCGCCCCCACAGAACAGAAATAACGAACTTTCCAATTTGCACATAGAATATGACGTAGGTGCTTTATATCTTTTTTATTCAATTCCTAGGAATTGCATTTATCCTGTACAGTTTGTCCCAAACAAAAGTTTACCAGTTGGTAAAATTTGCCATGGGACTTAAAGGTGGATGTTCTGATTGCTGCCCTGATTTTCAACTTGATGTTTTCTATTTTACATGAGAGGTCATCCTTAAATTTGTCACATTCCAAAGTTTGAGTTGCATAACTCCAATGGTTCTTATTTTAGAAACACAAGGTCACAAGAAATTTGCCCATTGAGTAGTACACAAACTGGCGGGTGGTTAACCACCTTTGGCAGTAATTCACCACATGCATTTTAGCCTATAATTTCTAAAGCGAACATTTCTGGGCCCTAAGATTTTACAGACATAATGAGAAAAATATTGGGATTCTTTTGATATCAAAATATCTTGATGTGAAAAAAAAATCATATATAGCCAAACAAAAGTGATCAGAACATACACCTTTAATTAAAAAAAGAATTAAATTATATAGAAATCTAGTTCTTAAAAGTCATCTTGTGAAAAATGGGTCATTTATCTAATAGGACACAATTTTCTTTATATTGAAATACTATAGATTAGAAAAACAAAAGAGTTTGTTGTTATAAACGTCGATAATTGACGACCTAAGACGATCATGACACGGTCGTTTGACAAGCGGTGTGTGCGGGTGCATCATAATTAGTAGTGTTTACCACGCCATTCAGGGTAACCTACTTGTACTAAGAATGAAGCGCTTTATAGATAGTGTGTAAGGAGTCTAATGTATGGTAGGACATGCATAATCAATTAAGACTACTGTAAACATGGACATTTTTAGCTACTTTAATTTTTGCGCTTTTCGCGCTCCAAGCAGTAACCGTAAAAACAAAAAACAAGCGAACATATTTATTTTGTGTGTAAGTCTATGTAATGAACTTTCAAATCACGAATTTAAAAACAAGCGAAATGGCTGAAAGTTGGCAAAGCGCAAACATTTAATCGCACAAAAATTACTACTTTACAGTATGTATTTGATTTTGTAACCCACTCAACAGACTTGACTTACTAGAATTGGCAAATTTAGAATTGTCTTGGGAAATTTGTTGATATCATTTTGATGTTTTTTCCCCAAACATTTGGAATATTTAAGTACTATGAATGTTATTTCTATGCCAGATTGACTGACAATAGAAGCATATTATACGCTAATGAAAAAGGAGGTTAAAAAAATTAGTTCATGATTATAAGCATTTTTGAACAACTTTAGTACATTAAAGGCATATTATGTGATCTTTTCCAGAGAGCGCCCTCTATTCATGATTTTTTTTGGAAAGTAGATTTTCTTGCAGATTTACATTTCTGATGCATAAAGCGTACATACATTCCAAGTTACAGAGCGGTACGATTCCTAATTACCTCAAAATCATGGTTTTAGAGTGAATTTAGAGTGAAAATATAAACTGTTGTGTTATCACGTCAGTTTATTTTCACTCTAAAACCATGATTTTGAAGTAATTAAGAATCGTATCGCCCAGTAACTTGGAATGTATGTACGATTCATGATCAGAAATGTAAATCTGCAAGAAAATCTGCTTTCAATTATTTTTTCGATGTTGAGGGCGTTCCCTGGAGAGATCACATAATATACCTTTAACTGAAGTCAATTTTACAGTATCTGGCAACAAAAAAACCCTGTTCCACGGGGCAGATCTACCCAGAGTGTTTAAGAGAAGATAAATACAAATGTACTATACAAATTAATGCTGACCCAAATTTTGGATATTTAAAGATATATAAGTATTTAAAAAAAAATTAAATTGCACATTCTTAAACAGATTTTGGGGATATTCAGTGGGGAAAAACCAAACGAAACCAAACAGAATTGCCTGAATTATTGGTAAATTGAAATGAGAATAGAGAAAAAATATATGATTCCTGCGCATGAAAGATAATCAATGTGCTGTTCATTGTTCAACCAGAAAAAGCGTGTCATATGATATTTCTGATGTCACTATATCCACCAATATTCAATAGGATCATTGTATAATTGTAGATCATTTTCAAAGTGCAACGCTAAGGCCAAAACAAAATAAAAGTTTGTTTGTCCATGTCGGTTGTTGAGTAAAGTTGGCTGGTCAGAAATTTTATCTGGCAGTAGAAAGAAATGCCAGAAAACATCATTTTGTCGAGCATTCATTATTGAATCCCTTGTACTAATGCTATAATCTTAACACTTTCCACGCGGCTATTATTTTTACCATATCTAAAACAGGTTTTTCAGAAACCTTTCCAAACTTTCAAGGTCTATCTCAAGGATTCCTGAGCCAATACTATGCATGTTTGTACTTATTTCAATGCATTTCTCATGGTGATTCCAATTATGGTAATGAAATTAAATAATTTTGAGATTTTTGAAACATTTTGTCAAAATTTGTAATGTCGTCTGCAGCCGCCTGCCGCATGGAAAGCGTTAACACCCTGGGTGGACATGTGTTTTGGGGAATAAATCTATCAGTGGAGAACAACATGTCAAATGAGGGAGGAGGGAAGACCGACTCTTCAGGCGACTCTTCTGGCGCTGAGAATCAAACTCCGCCCGTGTGGAAGTATTTTGTAAACAGTTTCAAATATTCAATAAGGAAAAAATCAAAAAAATCTTTAGTATGGATGTGTGCGTATGTTTAGGGTGGGAATCGGGGATACACACACACTCTCTACCGCCCAATCGGGGATACACCCGCAATAGGGGATATCCCCAATCTCTAGATAGGTGCAAATTACTGCAAATCATGTTATAGTGCTATCCAATAGGGGACCCCTATTAGCATGCACCATGTGCACCCCTGTTAGATAGTACGATGTCCTATACACAAAAACATACACACAAAATGGCGGAAAATGTCCACAATCCGCCCGGTGAGCGTGTATACACAATATCCCCTATTGCATAGTGTGGAACCCATATCCCCTATTCACACGTCTTACGCACAGGGGTGTGTGTGCAACGAACAGTTTATATTCTTTTGTGTAATAAAACTGTTTTCTTAGTGTTCACGATTTGGTTAATCAAAACCAGGGTTGGGGGTAAGAGTGGCACCGATATTTAAATATGGTATTATAAAGTGTCTCCTTGAAGAATCTCCCACTCTCTTTCCACCCATCTCTACTTATTCTTCAGACCCCCTTTCAGCTCCCCAAAATTGAAGAAAACAAGGTATTTACAAAAAACTGGTCAACATCCTAAAATGAAATTAACAGACGACACAAAGGAAATATGAAAAAGAAGATTTAGACAGTGTATGATGTATTTTAACAAAAACTCTTTGTTTTAATGCTGGGCCCACTCTTCTCTCTGAAACCCTCCATCGTCTGACTCATTTATTCTATCCCATGAGGCCCCACCTGTGTATCTCAACATTTGATGAGGTCGGGTTGAAAATTAACCCGACTAAAAAAACTAAGAATGTTTTAAGGTAATTTATATGGACATGCAATAGAACAATAAGTACTGTAAATGGTCCCAAATCTGTCCAGAATTAAACGTTATCTCTTGAGACATTTTATTTGTTCCCACAATATAATGAGATCTACCAGTGACCCTTGCCATGAAACGACCTCGTGTGCCGGCCAGAACGCACGTGCATGTGTTGCATAATACCAATTACGACTGTTTCAAGTCCTAAATGGTTACAGCGGTTTATGTTGGCGTATGATAGTCACAGCATGGTCACAGCGAGATCGCGCGCGACAAGATTGGATTGGCATAGGACCGCTGTACTGGTATCAAATGAATGGTGGTAGACAAGAGGTGTGTGGTGGGGGGAGAAAATAAGGACTTGATTTCAAGTCTATAATCAATATAGTAAACACGACGAATGTCGCAGATTTTGCAAAACTCTATCATTTGTTTTATATTATTTAAACCATTTCTCCACGATTGTAACAACATATGTGTTCATATTTTCATATCCAGATCTAATATACATTTTAAAGACATCTGTGTACAAATACTGATTCAAGATACATGAAAGCAATTCATAGACTCTACCACAAGGCCTGAATCTGAATTCAAATGTCAACATCCCAGGATGTTGACAAAAAGCACACTGAACTCTAATTTAGTCAAGTCTCATGCAGGCGTCAATGTGCATCTTGAACCTACCCTCCTCAAGGTCAGGCAATTATAAGACGCCTAATCTTTGCCTAGCTATATTTTTAAAATGGTGAATCTTGAACTAAAAATAGGTTCGGGATAGTGCATCCATGGTGAATCTTCACATATATTTTAACTTCTCGAATAAATTACTGTAGAACAAACAGAGTACACTGAGGTGAATCTCCACCTAAAACATTGCATGAAAGATCTAATCTTGACCTTAGTTTATCCTGAATGATGGTGAATACAGGTGAAGGCTTGAGGAGGGTAGGTTAAAGCTGCACATTGATGCCTGCACAAGCGCCCTCACTGTTGAGATCCAGAATGGGCTATTCCAATTGAAATCCATACACCCCCTATTATAGACATGGCCTTAATCTTCCACAGAGGGAGTATAGAATTCAAATGGAGTCACCCATTTCAGGTAACCCCATTTGAAATTCACACTCCTTCAGGGGTTTAACACTTTCCATGCTGCTATTAGATTTACCATATACAAAATAGATTTTTCAGAAACCTTTCCCAACTTTCAAGGTCTATCTCAAGAATTAGTGAACCAATTCTAGGAATGTTTGTACTCATTTCAATGCATTTCACATGGTAATTCCAAATATGGTAATGAAATTAAATAATTTTGATATTTTTGAAACATTTTGTGAAATTTTGGAGTGTCTACATCTACATCTACATCTACTGCATGGAATGTATTAAGGTATTGTCTTTTGTAGGTTATGTATGGATTTCAAATGGAATAGCAGTGCCCCACCCTCTCATCAACATCAGTGAAGGTAAATCATTTATGAAGATAAACAACCCACAATTTTTATTTGGCCTAATCAATAGAGAGATAACCAATTGTATGATTCTGATATATGAGCTGTATCCAGTTTGAGTTGAATTGATGAAATAAATGTCAAGAGATTTATTTGTTGTAAAGTCGGCTGCAATACCGCATTAGGAACGACAGAAATAGTTTGTGTCCGAAACGGATCATTTTCTTTATAAAAAGTATGACGTTAATCTGAAATTGTAATTTTCTAGATGCAGTTGTCAAGAATTGACTAATCACAAGTAGTAGTACATGGTACTACATTAGGACGTGGTATTTAGGAGAAAATGTCTGCTTTTTGCCCAATTTGCTGTAAAGGGCTTAGCATACTCCACAATGCTCGGCCACTGAGCGCAAGCGTTGACCACTGAGCGCAAGCGTTGACCACTGTTTTCCAATCAGGCTGCGTCATTTTGTTGTGGCAGATTTGTTTTCAAAGTTTTTCACCACGAAACATCACAGGTTTTGGTCAATATAAAACAAGATCTTGTCAATTATCTGTGGCAGCGTACACCAAGTGGGATTAGACACACTTACAGGTATCAGAAGATATAAGTCCATAGAGTGAGTGTCTATGTTGATTCAGCTGTGAGAGCGGTTACATGTTCCCGAGTCTTTTTCCCGCATTCAATTACCAGGGTATCACTCGTGCAATGTATCTGTGATTGTTTTATTGGAAATAGAAGGGCCCGGTCTTAAATTAGTCCATATTTGTTGTCAAGTGTTTGATACATGCATAGGATGGTGGTTTAGTGGACATTGTAAAAATATGGATACAAACTATCAAGTATTGTAAAACCACTTAATTTCGTGAATTTCGCGATGGAAGTGGATTCGCGAAATCAAATACTCATGAAACTGACAATTTTGCACTGGCAGTAACAGTAACATTTTGTGATTCATGAAATAAATGCCCGCTAAAATAGCAGTAATTTTAAATTCGCGAAAATAAGTATAGGAAAAATTACAGTGTTTTATACTACAGTATTGAGCTGGACAGACCAACCTTGGTTCATACTGAGACACATAATTATTGAGAAACAGAAAATGATATAATGGAGGGTATTATATATAGTGAAGCCATAAGTCGTTACAGATCATGTTCATTAATTTGCAGATTGTATATAGTTCAAACCAGGTAACAAATACACACATACAGAGATGTTTCAAATCAGGCCAGCAATAACCTTTCATTACCAATCCGCACCTCACCATTCTAACTCCCCGCTTAATTGTCCATTCCGTCCCGGACTATACCAGGGGCATCTATTAACGACTGTCTATATAGCGAAGCCATAATTTGTTACAGATCATATTAAATCAATGCACAGATACATTAATCTAGTCTTCATCAAAAACAAATGTTCATTAATTTGCAGATTTTATATAGTTCAAACCAGGTAACAAATACACACATACAGAGATGTTTCAAATCAGGCCAGCAATAACCTTTCATTACCAATCCGCACCTTACCATTCTAACTCCCCGCTTAATTGTCCATTCCGTCCTGGTCTATACCCGGGGCATCTATTAACGACTGTCTATTAGTAATTGACCCCATTAGAATGGCCCGTGAGCTGCGTGATAAAACAACTCTGACAAGACTAGCATTTATCCATTAACTCAACAGTCACGATTGGCAGGAACGGATTTGATGTTAATATTTGATAATTGTTAACATTGACACTGGATATAGAGTTTCACTTTGATTTTTTGTTCACATCAACATATTTTATTATCAAAAGAAAAACCCATCTTTTTCTCATTATTTCTGGAAAATCGTTGACGCAAGATATTTTCCATATAGACGTTATAGGCTAAAATGCAGTGAATTACCGCCAAAGGTGGTTAACCACCGGCTAGTTTGTGTACTACTCAATGGTTAAAGTACATGTCACATTGAGCGTGTTTCTACTGGGGAAGAAAATGCTAAGAATCAGTAAGTTTGCCCAGTAGAAAAAGCCAGACACCGCTAAGAATCAGTATTTTTGCTAATCCTAAAAACCCTTACAAACCAGGTTTGGAACTGGTAAGAAACGGCAAGAAACCTAATAGAAACAGAAAGGCGATTAATCTTACCGTTTTGTGCTGTGAACCGTGTCACGCTGGGTTATACACATTGTGAAGCAATCTTTTTCAGGTGGGGTCGCATTGTTTGGTATTACAAAAGGTCAAATGTAGTGGCCCATCGACTAGGATCGATAAACTTAGCGGTAACTTTTCACGAGGAGAAACAGGGGGATTAAAAACTTACCAGTTAATCTTAGCGTTTAATCTAAGCGTTAACTTTGCAGTGCCCCAGTAGAAACACGCTCATAGTGTTTCGAAAATAAGAACCATTGGAGTTTATGCAACTGACACTTTGGAATATGCCTATTTTTAAGGATTCATACATCAAATTGAAAATCGGGCCAGAAATTGGAACACCTACCTTTAACCCTAACACGGGCATGTTTTTGGAAATAAAGCTATCATGGGAGAAAAAAACGGGTCCTTGTACTCAGACGAATAATTACGCATGCTAATTGTTAGCTTTAATAATTGAAGCAATTTGGAGTTTTGATCACCCTTACGACAGCCATTTTGGATTTCCGACCCTCACATATCCTGCCCACATTTTTGCGAGGACACCCCGGCTAATTTGTTAAATGACGTTCCTAGAAGACAAATCCATTGAGAAGCTAACTTTTGCTCTCCAAGGTCAAGGGATCACTCGAGATGACTCTACTAATAATCATGGCACATCTTCTTATTGCTACAGTAGAGTGACCACCCCTTTTGGGGGATTTCGTTCTGAACCCCAATTTCTAATAAGGCCAAACAAAGAAGAAGGTCTGTCTCAGCTCGCCCGCATTGGTATGTGAAATGAGCTACGGCGCGTAAGTCTATGCGCTGGGGGCTAAAAAACTTCTTTCTTTTTTTGATTTTTTTTTTTGATTTTTTTTTTTTGATTTTTTTTTTTTTTGATTTAAAAAAAAAAGTGTTTAAAAGTTCTCCATAAGCTTGGTGAGCAACAACAAAATAATGGCAAAAAAAAAAGAAAAGCCATACCTCGGCCTATTTTCTAAAAAATAAATAAATCGCACAGCTCTTTGCACAATGTTTCTGAGACAGACTATCTTCTTTGCTTGGCCTAACTAGTTTGTAACATGCACTGATTCTCACAAACTCATTAACAATTCCGTTTCTAATCCACTAAAAGCTACCTGAATCTTCATTAACAATTCAAGCACGTTCACATTTGACCACCAATAAAAAATGCAGTGTAATATTTGAACAATTTAAAGCCTCAGGTCCAAATCTTCGCTGTTTTGTCAAAACCTTGTATTTCCATCTGGCCCTTCAGCAAGTTCAATGTATAAAGTAATACTTTAAAAGTATAACCTTTGGGTAGTTTGCTCTAAACATGTTTGAGGGCCAAAATCTAGACAGACAAATCCACTGAGAATGAACCTTTGCTCTCCACGGTCACGGGATCACTCAAGATGACCCTACTAATAATCATGGCATACGGGGGGGGGGGGGGGGGGGGGGGGGGGTTGGCACTCAATTTTTTTTTTGGTAGGGGTGTGCCGCACAGGGTCTCAAAAAGGGGGGCTAAAGAACTGAACTGAGTGGATTTTACGACGAAAAATAAGGTCTTAGGAACTGATTTTTTCAAAAACGTAGGTCTTGAGAACTGGCCTATAGATCAATTTGAGTAGCAAGAATGCAATTTTCCGATTTTTTTTTTTTTGGTTTTAGAACGAACAATTTTTCGAATAATTGGGGCTTTGGAACGCACAATTTCGCGATTTTTGAATTTTCAATAAAATTGAGTTCGCGATTTTCGAATTTTCATTAAAATTGGGGTCTTAAGAACTGATGCAGGCTCAAAAGGGGGTCATAAGAGCTAGCAGCAGAGGGTGAAAAAGGGGTTCTTCAGTGCGGCACATACCTATACCCTTTTTCAATGTCAGTGCCCCCCCCCCATCCCGGGCATTGCACATCTTCTTATTGCTTCAGTAGAGTGACCACCCCTTTGGAGGGATTTCATTCTTAACCCCGAATTCTAATAACAAGTTTGTAACATGCACTGATTCCCACAAACTCATTAACAATTCCGTTTCTAATCCACTAAAAGCTACCTGAATCTTCATTAACAATTCAAGCACGTTCACGTTTGACCACCAATAAAAAATGCAGTGTAATATTGAACAATTTAAAGCCTCAGGTCCAAATCGTCGCTGTTTTGTCAAAATCTTGTATTTCCATGTGGCCCTTCAGCATGTATGTACAATGTTTAAAGTAATACTTTATATGTATAACCTTTGGACAGTTTGCTCTAAACATGTTCAAGGGCCAAAATTACATTTGTCAAAACCTTGTAAGTGCTCTTGCCTCTAAAAATGTATAAAGCAACACTTCCTGTGTATAACTATTGGGCAGTTTTACTTTATACATGCTGAAGGGCCAGAAAACATTCAAGGTTTTCACAGAACAGTGACAAAATGCTCCTAGTTGTATATTGAGTGTTTGAAAATGTTGAAATGATATTGAACTTTTAAACAAGAAATACATGACAGGACTAACATTGTTGATTTTTTTTTAAACAGGTTTTCAATTTCAGGACAAAAAATCAATTTGAAACCGGTCATTTTATTGAAGGAGTACCCAAGTTTGGTTTAAATTCACACATGGTAGCAAGTAACCTACATTTCAGTTTGGTTACAGTCTTCAATTGAACCAATGTTTTCTCCAGGGGTTGTTTGCCCACTGCGCATCCATATTAGTTTCAAAACCCATCAGATCTGCTAGCCGCTAAACGACGCTGACGCTTTCACCTGTGGAGCCAGGTTATGCAAGTCTCAATGCCATGGCAACCACAAAGCGCCGTTTTTTCATTATTTATCAAACTCTCTCGCTATTCCCCTTTCTCTTTCTCTCTCAAAGGAGGTGAAAGGATATTATGGGGACTTAATTGGAGGAGATAGGTAAGGGGTGAAGTTGTCGTGGATTGAAAGGGATCAGATTGAAATAACCATTATTAACCCGCTATCTGCTTGCAAGATCACTTACAATTTACTATTGTTTTGTCTCGCAAAGGAAATTAGGATTAAGTTGAAGAAATGGAATAGGAATGAAGATGTCTACTTGCACAATGGATTGAAATGGTTATGGTTGAAATAGCCATTATTTACTATCTGACCTTCTAATAGAAGATCAATTACTATTGTTTCATCTTTAAGAGAAGACGATGATTTAATAGGGGATGTTATGTTGAAGATATGGATAAGAAATGAAGATGTCATATTTGCCCTATGGATTGAAAAGGATCTGATTTAAATTACAATTATTTTAATAGTTTAATAGTTATGGTTAAAACGATGTATCTGCTGACACCATCAGTCGTTTACCCACTTTTCAGGAGAAGAGGTATTTATATGGGGCTTAATTGGGGGAGATAGATCAGGGGTTAAGATGCTGTACTTAGACCATGGATTGAAAAGGATTGGTACAAAACAACAATTTTTAACCCTTCACCATCTTACACGATCCATTTCTTATTCAAATTCCTTCTCTCAAAGGATATGAAGTAATATTATGGAGGATGATAAATTGGGGGAGATAGATAAGGGATGAAGATGCTGTATTTTTATCAGGATTGGAAAGTATCGGGTTAAATAACTCCTATTAACCCTCTCTCTGCTAATCAGATCAATTACTATTACTATTGTTCCATCTCTCGGAGGAAATAAAGGGATATTATGAGGGCTTAATTGTAAGAAATGGGTGAGAAATGAAGGAGTCATACTTGCACAATGGATTGAAAAGAATGAGGATGAAGCAATCATAGTTATTAACCATTTACCCTCTTGCCAGATGTATTGCTTACTCTAGTTCCATCATTCATATAGGAAGAAGAAGGGGTATGATGGAGGCTAAATTGGAGGAAGTAGATCAGGGTTGAAGATATTAAGAGCGTGTTTCTGCTGGGGAAGAAACCGCTAATAAACACTAAGTTTGCCCAGTAGAAACAGGCAGAACCTGGCAATAATCAGTATTTTTGGTAATTCCATAAACCTTCACAAACCAGGTGTAGAACCGGCAATAATCGGCAATAAACCCAATAGAAACAGAAAGGCGATTCTTAGCGGTTTGCGCCATGAACTGTGTCACGCTGTGTTATACACATTATTGTGAAGCAATCTTTTTTCAGGTGCGGTGGCATTGTTTGGTATTACAAAAAGGTCAAATCTCGTGGCCCATCGACTAGGATCGATAAACTTGGCAGTAACTTTTCGCGAGTAGATACATGGGGTATTAAAAACTGACCGATTGAAACTTAGCATTTATTAGCATTTACTTTTTGCAGTGCCCCAGCAGAAACACGCTCTTAAGACAACGGATTCATACAGAATAACAAATATTAACCCTCTACTTGCTTACAACATCCAATATTTTCTCTCTCTACATCTCTCAGTGGAGATGAGAGGATATTATGGGCATAATTGGAGATAGATAAGAAATAATGAAGATGTAGAAATTGTATTGAAAGGGATCAGTTGTAATAACCATTATTAACCCTCCAACTGTTTAGCAATGGGAAATTAGGTGTTACTACTATGGGGCTTAATTGGAGTAGATAGGTAAGATGGGGAAGGGATAATCTGTGATCATGTTCTTTCCATAACCCTACATAACTTATTGATAGGACAAATCTGTGATTACATTATTTCCCTAACCCTACATAACATATAGGGTACATGTGTAGGGAAAATCTGTGATCATGTTATTTCCCTAACTCTATCTGAGAAAATCTGTGAAAAATGGGTTAAAATTGGGTCACCTACTTTTAAAATGGTTGTTTGCTGCTTAAAAGTATTTTGCTATTCCATGTGAAATCCATACACCCCTATAGTAAACATGACCTTAATCTTCCCCAGAGGGAATGAGAATTTCAAATAAGGCTACCTGCATGGGTGATTCTATTTGAAATCTTCACTCCCTCTGTTGAAGATTAAGTTCATGTCTGCCATAGGGGGTATAGGGATTTTAACTGGAATAGCCCAATTGGACAAGATAGGATGGAGACGAGGATGCGGCATGAAGACAATGGATTTAATGGAGTCGGTGTGATGAAGCGAGGTTGATGAATAGAATGAGAGGCAAAATGTGAATGCCGACTCTGTGCGTAGTATCCGTGTTGAAAAATGGCCTTGTTAATTCAAATAGAGATGGAAGCATTCATGTTGCTCTAAAGCATCCTTTTACAAATTGTCTGCACATTTCCTCACAGACATTAAAATGGGGGTACACAAGACAACATTTTCGGGGAAGGGAGTGGGGGGGGGGGGGGGGGGGGGGGGGGGGGGGGGGGCAAAACCTTGTATCTCCATTTGGCCCTTCAGCATGTATAAAATAATTATACTTCCTATGTGTTATAACCTTTAGTCAATCTGCTCTATACACATTCAAGGGCCAAAACACATATTATCTGTGCGTAGTATCTGTGTTAAAAAACGGGCCTTGTTAATTCAAATTGAGATAGAACCATCATTCATCATTCATGTTGCTCTAAAGCATCCTTTTTACAAATGTGTCTGCACATTTCCTACACAGGCATTAGTACCACACCCAGAATTTAAAATGGGGTAGACAAAAAGACAAGATCACAATTTCGGGGCGGGAGGGGTGGAGGGCAAACCTATACCTCCATTTGGCCCCTCATCATGTATAAAATAATACTTCCTATGTGTTATAACCTTTAGTCAATCTGCTCTATACACATTCAAGGGCCAAAACACATATTATCTGTGCGTAGTATCTGGGTTAAAAAACGGGCCTTGTTAATTCATAATGAGATGGAACCATTCATGTTGTTCTAAAGCATCCCTTATAAAAAAAAGACAAGATAGCAATTTCAGGGGGGGGGGGGGGGGGGGGGGCAACGTTGCAGATTCTACCCATTGGCATTTGTGGAGGGACAACTAATTTGGTTTATTTTTGAGCAGCACATTATCCAGATTCCCCTTCCCCCTCCCTATTATAAGTGCATTTTCCTGAATGCAAAAATGTCATACTTTAAAGTACCCACATGGTACTATTGTAAACTCTACCCATAAATCATTTTCAAGTTTTACCCTAACCCCCAAACCGGGTTCTTATCCGGATCGCAATTTTGAAAGAGAAATCAACAAATAAATTGCCGCTCCTCAACCGGGGATCGAACCGGGGACCCTCCGGTCCAAAAATCCTGGCCCCCCATAGGCAAGCCACAGCTCTCAGCTACTCATTCACGCAGTATACTGTGCTCACTATATAGGCTCGGTTGATAACCTCATCAAAAACCGTCTGTACATGCGCTTGGAGATAGGCTTGGGTGTAGTATATTGGAGTACTCAAGAGTGTTAGTGTTAATCATCAAACACGAACAAATAAGAATACAAAATGCTACATTAATTGTGTAATTTTTTGGCCTGTTTGATGATTTGGTTAGCTACATTTTGATTCCCTGTTTGCTACCAGAGATTGTAGATTGTCCATGAATCAAAACAATATGTGATGCGATCTGTGAAAACCTGTCGGATGTCGCAAAATGTGAACTAGGGAATATGGGTAAAATTAAAATCTAAAAAAAAGAAAAGAATTAAAAAAAAAATAAAAAAAATAATTTCCAATACTTTGTGACATCATCTTTCATAAAATGTCACCTTCAAAAACTTACTTAACACTTTCCATGCGGCTATTAGTTTTACCATATACAAAACTGATTTTTCAGAAACCCTTCTCAATTTTCAAAGTCTATCTCAAGGATTACTGAACCAATACTAGGCATGTTTGTACTTATCTCAATGTATTTCTCATGGTGATTCCAAATATGGTAATTAAATTCAACAATTTTGACATTTTTGAAACATTTTGTGAAATGTTGGAATGTCGTCTGCAGCTGCCTGCCGCGTGGAAAGCGTTAAGTCACTTTTATTATTAACCTTATAACATTATTCTATTGAATTATGTATCTTTTTTGGCCTGTTTTTATGATGTCTTGTTTTGTAGCTTTTTATGACACCACACTCCTCATTCACTCATAACTTTTTTTGTAATGATAGTAGAAAAAAGATTGAAACAGTTCTGTAATCAGCACAGTTTGATCTTTCTTATGATATAAAAATCTCTTATATGAAAAAATGCCACCATGTAGCGGGTTTTCACAGCACAGATCGCATCACATATGTGACGGCGCATGTCAAAACCAGGCACAATTGGGCAGGAGTTCAAAATTGAGTTATTGTGATGTATTATAAAGATATAGGCTTTGCACTTTACAACACCACTTGTTTTATTGAAATCGGACATTCCTAACTTGAGTTGTAACATTTTGAATTTGGACTACCTGAAATGTTAAAAAATAGAAAACCTCCATTAAAATTTGCATAAAACAAAGTAATTAATAAGAAATAAATAAGAATAAACAATTACCCTTAGATATCGAGAATTGAGGAGCCCATCAGTCAGTCTTTTATTTTTGATATCCTCTCGGTACAAAGACAAAGATGCGAATGAAATGTTGGGCACCGAATGGAGCGGGCATGAAAAACAACCCGGAAGTGACTCGTGATTGGTCAGAGGTAACCATGGTTGCCCAACGCAATTCCTGATAATAACAATTATCGCTCCAATGGGCAAAAGAGTTCGATCTATATATTGATCAAACTTTATTAAAAGTATTATTTCCTGATGGAATTTCACTTTGACATTTTTACAGCTCTTTTTTGACATGACTAGCATTTAGAAATCATGAGAATCTAAAAATTGACAAAAATAACCCAAAAAACATTTTGGCATTTTTCTCCATTCATAACTCTGCCTAATTCCGTCCGCCTGGTTTTGATATGCAGTGTCACATAATGTGAACAATATGAATGGTACAGTTTCAAAAGTAACACTCTGGCCTGTGAAATATACAATGCCCAGATCGGTTCAAATATTTAACAGTCATGCTCCTATGCAGAGACACTATCCACTTAATATTTCTAGCGTTCATTTCCGGAAGTGTAACATCGTCTATCCTACGCCATCTGATGAAACTGGTAACTTTCTATCAATCCTGGATGATATCTGGGAGAAAATTCCCGGTGGGGGGGGGGGGGGGGGGGGGGGGCACTGACATTGGAAAAGGGTATGTGCCTCGCTGAAGACTCCCTTTTCACCCTCTGCTGCTAGCTCTTATTACCCCCCCCCCCCCTTTTGAGCCTGCATCAGTTCTTAAGACCCCAATTTTATTGAAAATTAAAAAATTGTGAAATTTTGCGTTTCAAAGCCCCAATTCCTCAAAGTTTTTGCGTTCTAAAACAAAAACAAAAATCAAAAATGTGCATTCTTGCTAATCCAAATTGAACTATAGGCCAGGTCTCAAGACCTACTTTAAAAAAAAAATCAGTTCCTCAGACCCTATTTTTCGTCATAAAATCCACACAGTTCAGTTCTGTAGCCCCCCTTTTTGAGAACCTGGGCGGCACACCCCTACCCAAAATAAAGTTGAGCATATTTTTGTTTGCTTCTGTTGGAATTCACCTGCACTATTCATGGTACTATTCAACATAATTGCCTAACTCACTTTTCAAATTTTTGTTGTTTCTCAAAACCAGAAAAAAAATGAGTTAGGCAATTATCGAGGCAGGCTATTATAGCAGATAGTGACTTTACACAATACTAGGTAGTTGAACAAAAAGATCATAATTTTAATAGTTGCTCGAATTACGTTATGAGAAATGGCACCATATGTACAAGTACCATATGTAACACACTGATCAACAATAAAATCAACTAAAAACAAAAAGACACATAAAATGCATTTAAGTCACAGGAGATTTGAAGGTGGAATTTCACTAAAGCCCTCTATCATTAGAAGATGACCAGATTTATAGTTATGACATCTACAAAAAATTGAGTATGCAATCTTTGTGCAGAGTTTACATTTAATATGCATTGCTTGCGACGATGCACAAATATTTGATTGAATTATTAAATGGGTCGTCTGCACGTGGCGAAGAAGATTCACGTGGCACACAAATGAAGCTTTATGATATTTACTCATCGTAATATCAGGGAAAGTAGTTGTAATTTACCTCTACCGAAATCTAGGCCATGGCTTAGAATAGACGAGAACTAGCAGACAGAGCTCGTAATTAGTGGAGACAAAATTTCTATTGGCGTCCTTGTCATGAAATGGAAGGAGAGTCACTGTCTTCAATAATTATAACAAGCATTTGGTCCTGGGGCAAATTATGTATGTGAGTAGGGTTTTTAGTTGGTAATAAAGAAAATAGGCTCGAATATTTTAGAACCTTATGGATCTAAAAAAATGGAATAAGATGAATCAAATTGGTTATCTTGGATCCCTCTTATGCTAGACAAAATGTTGTGCATATTGTGCATCTTTCTATCAGAAAGGCCATAGCTTAAAATAGACGAGCACTAGCAGACAGAGCTTGTAATTAGTAGAGACACATGAAATGGAATAAGTCAAAGATAACAAGGCAGGTATCGATTGTCTTTGAAAGAAAATTGAAAGTTGAGATGAACATTAGTCAATCATTCAACAATTATACGTTGTTGCAATAGGGCCAACAACAAAAAAGAGTTGACTTGCCCTTTCCGAACGACCCGAATTTTCGGAAATTCTAGGGTCGCTATTTATTTATTTATTTATTTTCCAAAAAAAAAAAAAGATTGATATAAGCACATAACAATAAAGAAAGATGAAAACGTGTTTTGAGTAGTATCTGCTTGTTTAAAAATCAAAAAATTAAAATCAAAAAAAATCAAAAAAAATCAAATCAAAAAAAATCTTTAAAACGTGTTTTTGTTGTAAATTTTCAAAAATTAATTTTTTTTTTTTTTTTTTGACCGTCCGACCCTGACTTTGACCCTGAAAGGGCAAGTCAACTTTTTTTTTTTTTTTGCCTAGTAGTCACTCAGTCATCATATACATTTACATTTTACCAAGTTGTTACTAATTATAGTTCAGTCAATTCCACATTGGCTAAACTGCTTTACTGCTGTTGAATCGTATGTGTAATGCTTGCGTATGCCAAAATAGCGTGCATGCGCTTGGATTACTTTTGTGTGCGGAGATGTTAAAACCACATATTATTTCCTGCCAATTCGGATTAAACAATATCAAGCAAGATAAGTTTTTGCCATATAAGGGTACAGGTCCTGTCATCTGGGTCAACATGTGCAACTCGAAAGAATGATGATGAAATGCAGGCTGTCTGTATACTATGCTATAACTCATAAATTTCAAGAAACATCAGACATTTTAACATTGTATAACCTGCTCAATGTCATCGTTGATAAAAAAGGGTGAATGAAAACTATGAAACACAAATAAGTCCATTTTTGCCAATATGGAAGTGTTGATGTCAACTGGCAGTAGGTCTATTATTAGGACACAGTGTACTCTTGTTCACCTACCTCTGTTCAGTGATGTTAGATCATATTTAACTGAACACAGCTAACCTGATTCAAATGCATTGGTTTTTGCACCTGTACGTACGCTCAACAACAAATTCCGTGCTTAATACATTTAAATTGCCACGTTGATGGTTGAAATACACTCTAGCGTCACTGCAGAGAGGATGAACGGTGTATAGTTAACATCATCAGCTTGTCAGTTGAAGGCACATAAATGGATGAGAGCAGGGCTGTCAACTTTTGGGATTTGCTGGGAGGGAGAGATACAGACTCCAATTTTTTTTCTCGTAAAACATGCACAATTTTCGGAGTAATTCTGTTATACCCTTCACAGAGGTATTCACAGTGCATGATTTTTAAGAATGACGCATACTACCGATGTAGGTGTGCAGGGTATAACAAAATTATGCCCAATTTTTTTCCAGTCAGCAGCTGAAATCCTGATAAGTGGGGGGGGGGATGATGTTTTTCTCCAATCCGCACGAAAATTGCATGGTCAAAATCGCAAATATACCGACGGAAGCTAGTATAAAGGTGTTGATACACATTTCAATTGAGGTAATTTTGTTAAGGCGGGAGTGCGGGAGAAAGAGTGTCTATGCGGGAGAGTTGACAGCCCTGGATGAGAGTATGTGGAATGACACAGACAATGTGAACTTTGATCAATCCTGTCAGTGAATGACTTAGCAGAAGTAAATTGCATCTGATTCAGAGGTGGGGCACTACCTAAATCAGGTCAAACCATAAAAGGGCCACTATGTAATCTTTTTTTATCCCATAATTTTAATTATAAATCGGACTGTCAAACAGCCGTGGGGGTGTGTGTGTAAGCGGTAATGTCTCTGTTCTGTCAAAACCTCGTATCTGCATTTGGCCAGGG
Organism: Ophiura sarsii; assembly: GCA_035610835.1. Taxonomy (NCBI): domain Eukaryota; kingdom Metazoa; phylum Echinodermata; class Ophiuroidea; order Amphilepidida; family Ophiuridae; genus Ophiura; species Ophiura sarsii. The sequence goes on from CM069456.1 coordinate 29,626,356, forward strand.
ATACTATTAATTTTGGGATAGGAAAGTCCTATACTAACGTACGTAGCGAAAACCACGCGTGGCCAGCGCTGTGTCGTCTGCTACAATCACTCCTGATCGGTATAGCGCCACCAGTTCTATGCCGACCAATTTTTAATTTAAAAATGGCCTCCGATCAGCAAGCTCAGTGGCACACCCCTGATTTGGCCCTTCAGAATAATTATGTGTCATGATCAAGCGAAATGAGTCACATGTCGGCAGTTTTCAATGTTGATATTTGTCCATCATTTAAAAGCAGGTGAAAAATATTCAGTATATATGTTCCAAACCCCACTATTGAATTTCTAGTTTTTAAGTTATTTACAAACTAAGAAAACAAAATAAAACATAAGAATTTGTCACTTCTTCTTTTTAACCTATAACTCGAAATCAATATTCCCGACATCCGACTCATTCAGCTTGATCACGTCACATAAAATACTTCCTATGTATTATAACCTTTAGGCAATCTGCTCTAAACATGTTTAAGGGCCAAAACACATCAGCACATTGTAAGTGCCTTGCCCCTGAACATGTATAAAGTTACAGCTCATATGCATAATCATTGAGCAGATTAACTTTATACATGCTGAAGGGCCGGACGAACATACAAGGTTTTGACAGAACAGCAACGAGGTGCTTTGTAACATTGATATGTGTGTCATCATGCTCACTGTCATCATACAACACACAAGTCAAGAAATCACTCACGATACAGATTGGTGAGTGCATTGGTGCCAAACTTTGTTCACTAAAGTTGCAACATGACCCTTGAAATATTTTATTTGTAACGTAGAATGTCTCAAGAAACACTTTTCAAAGATATAGACCTTATTGCAAATAGGTAAAATCAATTGATTATCCTTTTCTGTTGCATTGTGGGATTGAAAAGGACTACATTTCCCCCTTTTCTATCCCACAATGCATCAGAAAAGGATAATCAATTGATTTTTCCTATTTGCGATAGACCTTATGGACATGGTCTATCAATTTAGCTTCATAATGTTGGGTCGTCTTAAAGAAGTCAAAATGTTGGCTGATATTTTGAATAATGGATGTCAATTATAATTGTGGTCTCTGATATACATGTAACTCAGAAATGCCCTCAAAACATTTTATCAAAACAATTCCCTAACTCACTTTGTGTAATGGATTACAAATGATAATTGTCCCTCAAAATGCTGCATGCATGTGATGTCCATGTGATGGCCATAAGGTGTCTACGCAATGACCATGTGATTTCCGTATAGAGTTAGTGAACATAACCTACCTTGTATAAAATGAACTTCAGGTTCCAGACATGCATCAATTGCACGGTAGAATAAGGTCTCCTCTAGGAATTTTCTATCAAAGACTTGATGCATGGCATGTTACTTTATGTATAATGGAACCCTCTCCAAGTTATACTGATCAGAGTGGAATAGGTTATAGACACAACTAAGACATTTGTTATGATGATTGCCATTGACGCGTAGCGCTCTAACCGTCGCTTATTAGGACCGCGGACAGATCATTTATACGGCAAATATTTGTCTTTTAATTTATTCTTCGCGAGCTCGGCGTTGTCTCCATCCGTTGCTTTTTAAAGGTAAAATGTAGCGTCAGTAATTTGTTGTGACATTTGGCATCTACCAATTACGGGACTGGTTATGAGTCAATGCGTTGCTTGCAATAACGGTTACCCGGGGGGGGGGGGGGGGTACTCGGATTTGGTTTGGTCGGGGGTGTGCCGCTGGAGATTCAAAACCCATACCCATTTCTAAGGGTGATTTTTCGTGAAAAATAGACCTAATTTTGGCAAATTTTCGCGAAAATAGACAAACAGGACCCATGTCTAAGGATTTTTCAGTTGAAAAGCCTAACCCTGGCTAAGGATGTTTCATGAAAAAATGACCCACTGGAGCGGCACGTCCCCGTATGCCTTACATACGTGAGTACACCCCCCTCCCCCCCCCCCCCCCCCCCCGGAACGGTTAGTTACCTTGGTGGATAAGTCTTGCGACTAAATACAACATAGGTGCTTTTTGAAGAACACACTTTTGCTTGGACTAGGCATGTTTGTACTCACCTGAATACAATGCAATTTGGTCATTTATATGCCCATACCTTCCTTGCAACACACACTCTACATGCCCTAACTCATTGAACCTAGCCCTTCACAGTAATTAGAAATAAATCCTATTTAATATATACAAGATGTTTTTAAGATTTTAAACTCATTGGGTACGAGTGATGTTTGAAAGCCTTTAGAGCAGATATAGAGTCAGACAACATCCTCTTTAACACTTATCTTGCAGCAGGCGTCTATAGACGACATTCCAAAACTTTACGAAATGTTTCAAAAATGTCAAATTTATTCAATTTCATTACAATTTTTGGATTCGCCACGAGAAATGCATTGAAAAAAGTACAAACATGCCTAGTATTGGCTCAGTAATCCTTGAGATAGACCTTGAAAGTTGGGAAAGGTTTCTGAAAAATCTGTTTTGTATAATGGTAAAACTAATAGCCCAGTGGAAAGTGATTTACTTCATCCAACTTAATCCAACTTCTGTAGCAGTCATTGACTGAAGAAAAAACACCTTAATTGTTTTATAAATTGAAAATAGGTGAGTCAGACCTTTTAAAATGGTACTGGAAAAACTACAGTCTAAAACGTCTTTGGGGCACAGAAACTGTTGATCTCTATAAACCTGCATTTGAAGTGAGTTGCAATGTTCAACGAAGCATGCTATCGTAACACATACTCAAACAGTTTGTTTCCCACGAACTAACCGACCCTAAAATAGGTTTCCAGAAATGTACTTTTATTATCGTGAAAAAATCTCTAACTTACCATTCTTTTTTTTAATAACAGACAAATATCTGTCTCATATTTGACCAGTGTTTTTTAACAAAATGGAGATTGATTAAGTTTTTATTGATAATTGTTCTACAAAACAGGTGGGAAATAGGATAAAATATTTCATGGAAGAAAATAAGTATCACCTCCTTACCCTAGTTTAAGCTTGCTACACCATACAAATGATTATTTTTTAAATGTCCAATGGTACAAATGAAGTGATGACTGGGGTGTGACTGATTGACAATTGCGGGAATTCCTTTTTTCACCGGGTGTTAGAAATTACAAGCTCGGTTGGATAATGGTGCTGAGTCATATATGATTGTAATCAAAGATAAGTTTCATGAGATGAGCCAGTGGAAATGCACGGTCTTGGGTTATGGCATTACATCCCTGAGGAGTTGACACTATATAATATACTTTTACCTGTAACTACACAATGGTCACTAAGCTCATTTTCCACACTTTGATGCTCGATTGCAATCTAAGATCTAGACCATCCTGTTTCTGAAAATACACTACTTCGAAAAAGCTACAACGTTTGCTCTAGATTTATCCTTTTCAAAAGATAGAACGATAAGATTATACAAAAGCTTGCTTTATGGAACTGCATCCAAGTCACAGGAATTGCTTTCTTTTATAAGGTTTACCCTAGATATGTTATCTTCAGTAGATGTAGACAGAATTACACCCTTTTTTCAACACCTTACGCTGTTAGAAGAAGCCATAAGGCTTGTCTCATGGTGCAACATCCAGGCTATTAGATTTGCTGTCTCCAGGAGATAGTCACTATAAGATTTACACTAGATATGCTATGGTCAGTATATAGATAGCAATTTAGACAGAATTACACCCTTTTTTCAACACCTAACGCTGTTAGATGAAGCCATAAGGCTTGCCTCATGGTGCAACATCCAGGCTATTAGATTTGTTGTCTTCAGTAGATAGTCACTATAATATTTACCCTAGATATACTGTGGTCAGTAGATAGCAATTTAGACAGAATTACACCCTTTTTCAACACCTTATGCTGTTAGATGAAGCCATAAGGCTTGCCTCATGGTGCAACATCCAGGCTATTGAATTTGCTGTTTTCATTAGGTAGTCACTATAAAGTTTACCTTAGATATGTTTTAGCTTCAGTAGATAGCAATGTATATAGACAGAATTACACCCTTTTTTCAACACATTACTCTGTAAGATGAAGCCATAATGCTTGCCTCATGGTGCAACATCCAGGCTATTGGATTTGCTATTTTCATTAGGTAGTCACTATAAGGTTCACCTTAGATATGCTATCTTCAGTAGATAGCAATGATGTGGACAAAATTATACCTTTTTCAACACAGTACATCCAAATCTACTGGATTTGCTGTCTTCTCAGTAGATAGCATATCTTCAGGATACAGCAACTGAGATAGCTGCCAGGTTTGCCCTTGGCAGATAGCACAGTTAGATGCAGCTATAAGGGTTCCCTCTTTGGAAGCTGCATCCAAGCTAACAAATGTGCTATATTCAATAAATACTACTTAAATTAGTCTCATGCTATCTTCTATAGATAGCAAGATAAAGCTACAGGATTTGCCTTTATCATTAATATGCTATCATCTTTAGTAGTTGGCAATTTAAACAAAAGTGCAAAACGTTGCCTGTACCTTTGATATACGCTATGTCTTCAGTAGATAGCAATTTAGATAAAGTAACAGAGTTTGCCTTTACCTCTGATGTTCTATCTTCAGTAGACAGATATTTAAATAAATCTACATAATCATATATTTCCTTGTATATGCTGTCTTCAGTATTGTTTTAAGAAGTTGCTATTATGTGTAAAATTAAAGTTGTCGCTCTAAAGTGAGGTACAATGTTTGTTAGAAGTTATATACACCACATTTTAAATGTATTCAATATTATATCATTATTAATTGAATTGTTTGCCTCTCTTCTTTTTCATGTAATCTACTCGTCTTGACTAATCCTCACAACTGTTTAGGTAAGTGTTTCTATTCTTTTACCAACAGATGGATATTTAGGACCATATTCCTAAAGCGAACGTATCACAAACATGGGTCATTTTCCCAACCAATGATTATCCCATATTTGTTTGTCTTTGCGTTTTTTATAGGTCTTATTTATATTGACTTAATTTTTAACGGTTGGCAAATAATGTAATAAATATAAGAGGACCTGACGTTTCGATTCTAACAGAATCTTTATCGAAGGTTAAATGACAGAAGACAACATACACAACATATATATAGACAGAGGAACAATAGGCAGGAAGTGATGTAACACAGTGGGGGTCAAAGTGACAGATGGATGAATAGGGTAAGGAATATCAAACTTGACAGCTGATTGATGTAGTGGATAATGTAACAAAAGAATGACATGGACAAAAGGGAGATTAAGAATTAAAAGGAAAATGGTATATAAAAAATGGTGAGTAAAATCCATAGTGGTGATTGATGGCTAACAAATAAATAATGAAATAGATGGAAATGTAAAAGGACTGAGAGAAAGCATGAGAAAACAATAAATAACAAAGTAGGAGTAAGACTAGGCCTATGGTAACAAATAATGGAAAAACACTGGAACGAGTGATGAAAATAACTGTGCATAGGAGATAATGTTGAAAATGAAAACAAAGTATCACACATATCAAGAAGTAAAAGATTGAAAAATGGAGTGAAGAAAAACAAATGGGTAAAAAATAAAAAATACAAGTGATAGGTTAATCAGATACAATTGGGGGGGGGGGGGGGGGGGAAGTGTAGAGTCTAATCGTTCCCTTCCTGGATGTTTAGGCCATGGGGCTGAATAGTGAGAAGACGCTTCATCCATAGCAAATAAGTTAAAGGAGGGGTCCTGCAAGCACAACATTGTGCATTATATGTTATTGTTAGGAAAATATCTATCGAGCTCAACTTGCGTAATTATATAGAACAAAACACCATACTTATGAAAAAAAAAAAACATGCAATTTTTAAAATTCGCTGCAGTCGAAAGTCCCGGTGTCGATGAAGTCATAGTTATACAATGCACATGCGCACATTTTAGCACCATTAACCCATGACGTCATCGACACCGGGACTTTCGATTGCCGCGAATTTTAAATATTGCATATTGAGAGATGGCAGTTTTTATTCGTTTTTGTGATCAGTATGGTGTTTTGTTATATATGATTACGCAAATTGGACTCGATAATTATGTTTCTAACAAATTATGTTCAATGTTGTGGTTGCGGGACCCCTCCTTTAATACTTTTGCTCTCAATGAAAAGTTTAAATTACTTGTATGCATGAACCACAATTCACGTTGGTATATTCTCAATGATGGGTGTTCAATTTTGCAAACGACACCTCCACATCTATACCAAATCAAATCCCCCGCCACGCCAGATAAACCATTTTTTATGCTACAATAATGAAGATTTCTTTTTAAAGAAACACACTGCACCTGATTGCACATTGAACCAGTGTTACAGACACAAAAGAGCCGTAGGACGCTGAGAATAATCAAAATTGATTTAATGGTTTCAAACTTGTTTTATGTCGTATATTTTGAAATATCATGGCTTTATAAAAATGTTTCAGGTTCTTATTCACAATAAATTGTGGATTTTGTTCATGTGAGATACATCCCATACAGGAAAAGCTTGTAAGATATTCAACCTCTTGGCCTGAGGCTGATGTGTCTTTATTCAAGTTTAATACATTGTAAATATTTGACATGGCAAAGCATGTCGTCTATTACGAGCCTGCACATCAATGATATGAGCTAAATCATATTTGCTCTTATGGAGAATCCTATATATATTATTGTTGCACTGTGTACACACAATTTTGCCCAATATTAAAAATAGAAGTTGTTGGTCTTAAATATGAAGCTGGTTATTTTTTGCAAGTGTTACATTTAATTTTGGTTGAATAAAACCTTCACTTTATGATATTATGAAATCTTATACAACATTTTCTTCAAAGTAAATTTGATTAAATTACAAAATATCAGAAAGTAAAAAGGGGTTTTTCTTTCCCTTTTGCAATGCCCAAGATACAAATGTTGAGTATGTGAAGGTTTTTAAGCTTTTTCAAACTCAGCAAGAATAAAAATACATTGTGAGGTAGCTTTTACGAATAAGAATGATTCTATACCAAACACCATAGGCCAAAATGACATATCAGTCTCAGGCATAGAGGCCCAGCTCAAAGGATCAAATGACAATGATTTTGAAAAGCATAAAACAGGCCTGTGAGAGTGTGTTCCTCTTGTTAGCAAATTTCAGCAGTTTTTTTGGTTATCCCTTTTTTCTGCACTTTTCTAATCTGCACTTGTCCTGTAGAAAAGTGTAGGAAAAGTTCATTTCCGGCCATTTGATAGCAGATTTCCTCTGTTAATGGGAAATCGTTCTTACTTCTGAGGAAATGGTCCATTCAGTTTAAGAATTGCTTTATGTCTATAGTTCTGTGCATTCTTTACCTATTTTACAGTGAAATATGGCCCACGTCAACAAGACTTTAAAACGATCGCATTATCCTCACTCATTGAATCATTCATATGATATTTGTGACATTTGAAACTGTTTTTAATGAAAAATTATAGTCGCTTTCAAATTGAATGGAGTTGTATAAGTCTGTCTAATAAAGGTGTATAATCGATCAAATTCGCTTTTCGCCATCGAAATTGAGATTTTGGTATGAGAAGAAATCACATATTTTTCTCATCGCCTGCAAATTGTTAGGCTTGGGAGATGTTTTGTAGACTCTACAGGGTGAGTCAAAAAACTGCAATAGTGGAAATAAGCCATTTTGTTTTCAAAACCAAGTTGATGTTTGAATATTTTTAAACGCTATAAGAATGACATATTTAGTACTAATTTTATGTGAAAATATGAAGTCAATCGCATTTTTCGTTTGCATTCGATGAACCTTTTTACCCATGCACCCATTTCACACGCTTGTCCATGAAACACCTTAAACATGCATAAGATTGCAAAATACGTCTCCCATTAAAATGTGAAAATTCAAGTAAATTTGTGATAATTGAAATTTAATGTATCCTTTATTGTTTAATGGGAGACAAAATAATCAATTTACATAACCCATGCTACGGATTGCTTATAATGTTCTAAATGTGAATAAAAATGAAATTGTTCCAAATTTGTATTGGCGGGATATTCAAATATGAACATGAAATGTGTGTAATTTCAAGTGAAAATCACTATGCTCATGGACAAACAAGTAAATTGGGTTGTGCAGCAAAGAGGTTCACCAAAGACAAACGAAAAATGCGATTGACTTCATTTTTTCACACAGAGTCAAGAACAAATATATCCTTCTTGCAACGTTTAAGAAATGTCAAACTTCAACCTGGTTTGGAAAACAAAATGGCTTCTTTCCACTATTGCAGTTTTTTTTACTCACCCTGTACAAGGGAAAACATAGTGAATTTGTATAGTGTTCTATTGGACAATTTCAAGTAACTTTTTGCATATATAACTAAGAACCACTAGAGAAATTCAACTCAAATCTTGGGAACATGACTGAATTTATGATGTGCATTCATATAGAATAGGGAATACTAAGTGAACAATTTGGGCCCAATAAAATATGATGCAGCACAGGGGGTTGCCAGGGTACTACGTTTATAGGGGTACACAAACTAAGGGGGTCCAGGCGGCGAAGGCCTTTGGTGGTGGTGGTGGTGGGGGGGGGGGGGGGGTGGTGTCAGAGTATTCATTCAAATCTGTGACAAAATGGAACCAACAGCATTTTGGGGATCTAATTTTGCTTATTTGCCAAAAATTTGCTCGCAAATTGTAATTCATTTTAGGAATACTTTTGGCTGTTTTTTGTGAGGTGCACTGCGCACACTATATTTTCAGGAGAAAGTGCACGCACACACACTGTTAAAACATCCCCCCCCCCTGTTTTATTTATTACCCGTCTACACAGTAATGGTTTATAACTCATTGCTTCTATTGAGACAGATAGATAAATTGGAACAATCTTTCATCAGTGCCTTTGCCCATAGGTGTTTGCGTTGCCGTAGCAATACTGTAAAACCACTTAATTTCGCATGGTATTTAAATTTGCGAATTTCGCGAGGACCTTAATTCGGGAAATTAAATCCCCGCAAAATAAACCATGTTAAAAGCTTAAACTCAGAGTCATATTTTGGAATCGCGAAATTAAATCGGCGCAAAAATGTTACCTTTTGGTAATTCACGAAAAAAGTACCCGCAAATTTTAAGTGTTTGACAGTATACAAATGGTATTGCATTAGGCTAAGGATTCTTGTATTTGTTTATAATTGGCACTCAGTGCATGCATAACCAATATCAAAAATACACAAGTTGATAATTAAGAAAACTGTGTATACATTGAGTTTTAAATTCACTTAATTTTTTTGATAAAACAGAATCAAAAGAATTTGGTAGAGATCTAAGTTTGGTTATTTGCAACAAATTTACTCCCAACATAAAGACGCAGTTGAAAAATGCCCCATAGTTTATGTACAGTCATCACAATAAGTAACTGACCAGGTAATAAATGTGCTGATAACTCTAAAAGTATTTCTCTTACATAAACATATTAAATTATAAACATGTTGAGAAATTTCTCTTCTTGAATTTGAGATATTAAACGCTAAGAATGGCTGGTTATTAAGGAAGTTACAATCCCAAATGTACTGTCAAGTCTGATTTTCATTTTCACATTTTCATTTTCAACACGGGGACTCAGACCGGCAAATTATTGATTACTGGTAGTGGTAGTGCCAATTCACCCGTCGATGGCCTGGTTGTTGGATAGTCGGCCGGTGGCATTGTTTTACGCTTTACCTGTCATACTCTCCCCGTGTTGAAAAGAAAATGTTAAAATGAAAATCAGACTTGCCCTAACGTTTGGGATCGTAACTTCCTCATTAATCAACCATTCTTAGCGTGCAATATCTCAAATTCAAGAAGAGAGATTTCTCAACAACTTTATTATTAAATATGTTTATATAGGAGTTATACTTTTAGAGTTATCAGCATGTGTAGTACCTGGTCAGTTACTTCTTGTGATGACTGTATTACCTTTCTGCTCAGTAATGGTTTATAACCAGTGACAGTGTACATGTAGAATAACACATTGCCCTGTATTCAGATGGATAAATTGGAACAATCTATCACCAGTGCCTTTGCTCATAGATCCTTGCTTTGCCTGAGCAATATACAAATAGTATATATTTCATTATGCTATGCAATTCTAAGTTGAATGCTTGTATTTATTTATATATAATTTCCACTGTGCAAGCATAAATATAACAAAGATAAAAGAGTTGATAATTAAGAAAATGTGTATACGTAGAGAAGGGTATTCATTTGTTGTTGTTGATAAAACAATATCTAAAGAATTTGGTTGAGATCTAAGTTTGTTTATTTGCCACAAATGTACTCCCAATACACAGAGGCAGTTGAAAGATACCTCATTTTATTTATGACTTATCTACAGTATCTTACTCAGGAGTTTGTAACTCATTGCCCCGTATTCAGAATGATAAATTGGAGCAATCTTTCATCAGTGCCTTTTCTCTTTGCAATGCACGATGGCGCAGTATTATGCTAGGCAATTTTAAGGTATATGCATAACGATTTCATTTTGTAATTGGATTTGTGCATGCTTAAGAGGAGTCATAAAATGAAAAATGGGATACTTTTATATGAAAATTAAACTTGATACTCATATATGTTTGGATTCAGGTTGTTATTTTTAAAGTTTTTTTAAAAAATCAATTCTAAATCATTTTAAGGGGTTCATACTTATTCTGATTAGGGGAGAGTGAGGTAAAACTGAACACATTTTGGGTTGTAGTTAGGCCAATTAAGAGGCAAAGGTGAAGAATAGTGAAACGCTTAAGAGACAAAGTCTGCTGTAAGAGGATGGGGGAAAACCCTGTTGTACAGACAACCTCTCAGGTATGGTCGGTCTGGCATATTCCCATGATGTTCGTGAACATTTTGATTAATATTCAACAATTCTCAAAATGACCAAAGTTTAAAAGAAATCAAAACAATCCATTTCAAAACATTAACAACAAAAATCGCAAAAGAAAAATAATAATGTGTGATGGGTCCTGTAGAACAGGGTTTGTTACAGTTGGTGTTTTTTTGGTCACATGGGAGAATTTTTGAGAAGCACACCATATAAGATGACATTTTGAAACCTAAAATGTGTGGTTTTTCATCGTAATTCACCTTTTCCTTATGTATCATTTCTTGGCCTCGCAGATTTGCCAGCAAACTGCTGGAGCATGGTATAGGGGCCTTCCCCTAACCCTCTGTTGGTTCCCCAACTAAACCCATTTTCATGCAGAGATAGAGACCGAATAAATATTCAGTTCAAAGTTCGTTCTTTGAACAGAAATGAAGAAAAAAGAAATGCACCAATAGTATGCCCCATATTCTATGTGTCTCATTCAAATTCTCAACATTGAAACTAGAAACCAGCGATTCCATCATACTGGAACCCAAATCGATCACTTCAAGAACTCATCCATTTTCATGCTATTCAAACTCTCCATATACTTCTAATATAGATCTTTATGCACCACCACTCCAAAGATCTGTAAAGTCAGTGCATCTGTGTAAGGGTGCTTTAGGCCAAGTATAAAAATAAAGCAGTTTCTCGTCCCTCACGCATCATTTTCAGGAATTCTATAATTTTCTTTTTTCCCCTGTATTTTCATAACTTTTTGATTAAGTATTTAAAATGCTGACATCTTGGTAATAGATTTACTATAGTCCAATGAGCATTTTAAAGCAGGTTTTGTGTTCACAACCCCCCCCCCCCCCCCCCCCCCCCCCCCAACCATGAGATAAAAAGATTTTACAAAGACCTCGTCCTCTTCAAGTTATGCAATCAATCATGCAATACCACGCTGGTAATGGTGATTTTGCATTATTTATTTTTTGAAAGTGCCCTCATCCTCCTTTTTTTTTAAAGTTAGGATGAGAAACTAGTTTTTAAAATTTATTTGGTCGTATAAACCAAACTTAATTTATTCATTATGATTTGTAGTCAATACTGAACATGCTGAAACTCAAGACCAACTTGAAATCTTTCCTTTCATGACCCAAATCCTCAAACACTAACTGGGAAGTGTTATATTCTACATGCGGTATAATGGTCTATATTTCCAATAAATTGAAGACCATGTGGATTTCCATTTAACCAACTAAGACTGTGCACAATTTGTACTTTCTAAAAAGTGAACCTATTTGGAAGTATTTTTCATCTATATAATTATAAATAACACTTTTACTACAGGCATAGCACAAGTCATGCTGTACAAACCTGACACACACACACATTTCGTGCACAATTGAGAAATGTCTATTTTTAGGTAAACTTCAAATCTAATTTATAAACAAACGAAGGTATATAAAAATGTGATCTTTTCACTTTATATAATTTAGTTATGTTCATGAAATCGTGGGGGAGTGTCAATTCATTAATCCTCCTAAAAATATTTAAAATAAAATATTGTATTTCAGTGGTTTTAATACAGGGCGTGTAATACTACTTTTCCCATTGAGTGCACACACAGAAATCAGATGCCTCATTTCTTATAATGTATAAACACCCCTGTAAGAAATGCATTTTCCTCGAGTGCTTCATTCCATGTATGGGCATGCCCTTACCATATATGGTAGCCCTGACCATCATCTACATCCCATTTATGTACTATTCTAAATTTATATCCATAACTCGAGATTTGACTGTTTGAACAAATCCACATATTTTGCTCAAAATATTTCATTTTGGGGCCAAATTCCTTCATTTTTGGGCACATTTTAAAAGGTAGATATTTTAATATATGGAAACTCTAAACCACTATTTTCATTTAATCCAACTCGAACCATTCTGCAATCACAAAACCTTTAATAGTATCCCATACAACATTCTATGACCTGGGAACTGAGTCATAAGGTTTATCGCGAATCAGTAAAAGCCGTTGATTATCCTATTCTGTTGTATTGTGCGATTGAAAAGGGTCCAAATTTTGCCCCTTTTCTATCCCACAATGCATCAGAAAAGGATAATCAATGGATTTTTACCGATTCGCGATATATCTTTTATTCATACAGATCCTATGCAATCACAAAACCTGAAATAATATCCCATACACAATTCTATGACCTGGGAACCAAGTCATTTATTTGGATCCTACACCATTTGCTGCTGCGGAATCGACAGTACCGCATCTCTTGCTACCACATTGATACGCTTGAGGCAGCGTCAACCCGCAGCCTCAATATCCTCGTAAGAATCTTCCCGGAAATCCCCTTTGTCAGATGCTTTGTAAACCGGTTTTCATGTCAGAAAAATACACCCAATATATGATATGTCACTCGTCGACGCTCCCTATCGCTAGTCTTTTTTTCTGTCTTCATCCTTATTCTGTGTAATGCACTAACTAAACTTATCAAACTAAGCCTTTTATCCCACAACAAATATTTTAGAGAATGCTATGCGCTTAAAGATATATGCCTTATATCAGCCTTTGTGAGGTTTATATTTTGACTAAAAATGTCATAATACTGATGAAAAATTGATGTAGATGTCAAACTGTGACATGCTGTAATTCTTTAGGTAAAATATTGAGCAAGTTATTATATCGAGGGCTCGGAAACACAAGGCCTTATCTCCATTTTGACCAATTAAAAAAAAAGACTATTAAACACATTGGGGGGATGGAGATGAGGACTTTTGATAGTGTCTATAACTTTGAAAGGGGTTGTGTTATGAAGAAAAGGCTGTGTTACTGGAGAAGAGAATTTCTTTCTGAACATTTTAATACCATAATCTTATTTTTGAAAAAATGGAGATGAGGCCTTGTGGTTCCAATACCTCGATATATAGAATTTGTTATGGCCTTTGCATTTTTCAAGAGGCATCACATTTTGAAGTCTGCTGTATTTGACTAGTTCCCTAACAAAAATAAATTTAGGCAATTTTGTCTCATTTTTGGTATGGAAAATGTTTAATTATCAAATTTGACATGTTAGGAAATTAGACCGATTAATATATACAGGGTGCATCAACAAAATTAGGACTCTGTTTCATGACGGTGTAATACTTGTTATAATCATTGGACCATGACTCATTTAGTCTCAATGTCAAGCCCAATTAATTATTATGATATCCTGAAAATATAAGATCAATCCGATGCAAAATAAGGAAACTAGCATACTTTGCAGAAACCATGTCATTTACTGGTTTGTACAATGGGATCTACATGTACAGACCAGTAAATAACATGGTTTACGTTTCAATACGTTACAATAATTATAAACATAGTCAATCTTTCAGACCCCTCCTGCCAATGAATATTACAAGAATTAAACCGTCATGAAACAGAGTCCTAATTTTTTTTTTGATGCACCTTGTATATGAAGCTGGAAATATCAGGTTTTACCAAATTTTCCTAAAACTTAAGAAATTTACTAAACAGTTTTGTCTAAAGGTCCACATTAATGACTTGCACTGGAGCTGGAGCAAATACTGAATGCCCAACCAATTTCCATGCACATTTTGACACGAATTATGCAACATACATTGAATACATTTATGTGCTAAATTTTAACAAGAAAAGTATTAATTGACATACCAAATTGTCCATTTCGCCGTACAAACTCAATGAGCGTGTTTCTACTGGGGAAGAAACTAGTAATAGACAGTAAGTTTGCACAGTAGAAACAGGCAGAGCCCGCTAAGAATCTGTGTTTTTGGTAATCCCAAAAACCTTCACAAACCAGGTTTGGAACCAGTAAGAATCGCTATGCCCATGTGTTGATTTTCTGTCCCCTACATGTAGTCCTAGCAGTGCAACACATGTTTGCGAGAAACAGAAAGGCGATTAATCTTAGCGGTTTGTGCCGTGAACTGTGTCACGCTGGGTAATACACATTGTGAAGCAATCTTTTTCAGGTGCGGTGGCATTGTTTGGTATTACAAAAGGTCAAATGTCGCGGCCCATCGACTAGGATCGATAAACTTAGTGGTAACTTTTCATGAGTAAAAACAGGGGGATTAAAAACTTGCCGATTAAATCTTAGCGTCTATTAGCATTTATTTTTGGCAGTGCCCCAGTAGAAACAAGCTCTATGTTCACAATTTTCGGGTCAAGAGAATTGTGAGCTTCTCACAACTATTAGCAGTTGTGCTATTGTGCTATTTTGGAAGCATCTTTGAAAATGCACATCCCATTTACCTCCTGTTCTGAATATGAAGGCTTACATCTAAAGGAAATAAAGTGATGATATTTGTTCATGAGACTATGACAAAAGAGGAATGCGGAGAGTTGAAATGGTCCAATAAATGTGACATCAATGCTCCCTGGCTGGTTTGGTCCCAGACTAAACAGCTTGCTGTCAAATGTTGTCGCGAAAAATGTTAGTGCTCCATAATATCGAGGGGAAAAAAGATTTTTTTTCTGTATCGAGCATTTTGAAAATTACGCGCACATGAAAACCGACCACCAAAACTGATCAATCTTTTTTGAATATATAAAGATTTATATCTCACAGATATAAGGTGATGATATGATACAATAGTAGAATGCTGAGAGTTGAAATGGTTCAATAAATGTAGCATAAATGCTCCCTTTCTGGCTGACCCACTTCCTGGCAGCTACAAGCAGTTTATGTCGGGGTAGGTTGGCTGACATGTTTCAAAAGAAATCATATCAGAAATATTGTATCTGGGTCAATGCATTGTGATGTGCAAACGTCGCTGTTCTGTCAAAACTTTGTATGTTTTTCAGACCCTTCAGCATGTATAAGTAAAACTGTCAATCGGTTATGCATAGGAAGTGGGCTTTATACATTTTCAGGGGCAAGAGCACTTACAATGTTTTGATTGTGTTTTTGGCCCTTGAACATGTTTAAAGCAGACTGCCCAAAGGTTATACATACAAAGTACTAGTCTATACATCTATGACAGGAGGGGAAATTACTCATCATATTCAAAGACAGTTTGTTCTTTTGCAAGCATATTTCAAATGTTCACATATACATGGAAACTAACCATCTAAAACCTGTGTAGAATATAAAGTCTTGGGGCCTTGTGGAAATAAGGTGATGATATTTGACCTGTGTAGACAATGGTAGAATATGGATGGTTGAAATGGTCCAATGAATGTGACATATAATGTCCACTGGCTGACTGGCTAGCAACTCTTAGAGCGTGTTTCTGCTGGGGAAGAAACCGCTAATAAACGCTAAGTTTTCCCAGTAGAAACAGGCAGAACCTGGCAATAATCGGTATTTTTGGTTATCCCAAAAACCTTCACAAACCAGGTTTGGAACCGGCAATAATCGGCAATAAACCCAATAGAAACAGAAAGGTGATTCTTAGCGGTTTGCGCCGTGAATGGTGTCACGTTGGGTTATACACAATATTGTGAAGCAATCTTTTTCAGGTGCGGTGGCATTGTTTGGTAAAACAAAAGGTGAAATGTTGTGGGCCATCGACTAGGATCGGTAAACTTAGCGGTAACTTTTCGTGAGTAGAAACAGGATATGAACTACATTTTAAATTAAAAACTGACCGATTGAAACTTAGCATTTATTAGCGTTTACTTTTTGCAGTGCCCCAGCAGAAACACGCTCTTACTTTTAGTATTATAGTAGATTCGCAGACTCTGGCCAGTTTATCATTTCAGTAGAGGTAAATCTTCCAATTGAGGGGAAGGCAGTAATTTGAAATCTTAATCAGCACATACTTCTATGCTTCCCTGTGTCTTGAATCACATCGTATGTAGTTCATATCCAGGATAGTGACAATGTTTTCTCATGCCGTTGTCCAAATAGATTTTTTTCTCTAATGTAATCCTCATCTATACAATTGGGTTAGAAATGATGATTAATATGTGTCACTTGTTTGAATAGTGCGCTATTTGCTTGGGTAGTTTAAATGCATGCATGGACGCATGATATTTGGAGATGTGTTGCTTCTACGCTTTGAAGTCTAATTTATCGCAGCAAACCCAAGTGGGTCTAAACGATGCCGATATCATTGTGATCGGTCCATTGAGACTCCTCTAACATTAAATGGAATAGGTCCTAATCAAAAACCGATCGGCCAATGTTTATGAATATACTATTATAGTTTATGTCAGGGTAGGTCAGCTGACACGCATCATATTAGAATTATTGTTATGTGGATCAATTCATTGTGAAATCCTAAAGTGGGGAAGGGGAAGCGCACACATCTAAAGGCGGATATTGTGCTCATGTCTGGACTCTCAAAATGTTCTTTATATGTTTTTTTCATGTGAATTACATTACAGATACTCAAACAAATATTTCAACTATATTTTTTCCTCCTGTTATTCATACTGTAAAAAGCTACTTACAAGTTAAATGTTAAATTGATTTTTGCCTGTTCTACACCCTCAGTAATTTTTATGCGTACATTGTTCTGTGAAAAAAAGAAACATTTTCCTTAAAATCCAACAGAAGCACTGCAGTGGTGGGCCCATCTCATTCGCAATCACAGAAAGGTATTTATAGGCTTGGGAAAAGTTATTTTTGGGAGCGCGACCCCCTTAATATAATGCACGATCACCTGGACTCACGCTGCGGGGCAACCCGGGGACCAACCCGAGGGCTGCACACCACATTGGTCATTTCACTATGTCCCCAGTTTCCCCTGTTATCTTTAGTCCTACAAGTTAGGGTTCATTTAGGCACCAGTCTCCACCTTTTTAAAATGCATTTAAGTGCCTATTGGCATAAAACACACCCTCAATATATTTCTGCACACCCTCTATATATTTCTGCACAAGAAGGGTCCATATGATGATACAGTAGTTAGATATGTCATTTATAAAATCAAATGACAGAACTTTGAAATAAAGCGGGCCATTGCGAGAAGATCGAGTACCGATATGCGAGCATCGCGATTATGCAACCTGTGTATGGAGGAAAAGGTGGAGATACTTAAAGAGAAAAGACAAATCAATTAACTGTAAATCTGAGTTAATATCAAAATGTTTATCTATATACGCCACCGAACCGTGCAAAAAAGAAATAACTATGTTGTGCTGTGCAGTTGGCTGAGGATCGCCGTTTTATATGTGTGTGAAACCAAGGGTTCCACAACCATGAACATATATATATTTGATATTTATATCATTATTAAATCATATATCAATTTATTTGTAGAAATCATCAGGTTTAGTTCCGAGAACCGTGCATTTATTATTCAGTAATGGTGGAAAATTACTTGTGTAGTTACACGCAAGCCTTTAAAAAGAAGAAGAAAAAATGTGGATTAGGAAGGCAATGGTGTGTGACTCTTTACATCCAATAAATGTCACAGTAATTAACCCTTGGCACTCACTTAATTGCTATAAAACTCTCAACAATTTCCGGATAAGTCTTTAGGATTAAGGCATCTGGTTATAGAATTAGGCCTGGTTGAATGGGAGAAACAGTTTGCACATGTTTCCATGACAAACCCTTTTCTTTCTTTTATTATCCATCCGACTGTTTTTCCAATTCATAGCGGTGATAATGAGCCAACCATTTATCTGCCTTAAACAATAATCCTCATCATTAACACTCTCATCGACGAACGGAAAGTAGGGCAATTTTGTCAGGGGTGAACGGATGCTGGAATACCTTAGATGAGCGCACTGGTTTTGTTTTAAAAACAATGTTGGATGGCGCATTCCCCTCCTGGCGCCAATCAATCCATATAATGTACTCAGAAACATGATGTGAGCTCTCTGGATCGCTCTCTCCCCCTTTCTCTTGCTGATCTGACCAAACAAACCCACAAGCACATTAAAGGAAATGGGAAGTTTATGTTGTGTCTGTCTGTGATGCTTTGGTACACCAATGGCAAATTTTGATCATGTTTTCCCATCAATGTTTGATGGAAAATATTTTTCAATCAGCAGTATATGATTCTCGAGTAGTGAAATTCATAAATTCAAATGTTATATATATTTTTTTTTTTTGGGGGGGGGGGGGCGGTAATTCTATTTTTTTGTTTATTTGTTTACTTGTTTGTGTACACCATTTGCAAATTTGATGTTTTCCCATCAATGTTTGATGGAAAATATTTTTCAATCAGCAGTATATGATTCTCGAGTAGTGAAATTCGTAAATTCAAATGTTATATTTTTGTTTTTTTGTTTTTTTGTTTTTTTGTTTTTTAAATTCTATTTTGTTTGTTTATTGTTTAATTGTTTGTTTTTCTGTTTGGTTTGTTTGTTTTTTGGTTGGTTGGTTGGTTGGTAGGTTGGTTGGGTTTGCACCTAACACGTAGTGCGTGATGACTTCTTTGGCAACCCATTCCAATCAGTTTAAAAACCAAATTATAATATAGGGCATAAAATACCCTGCTTTGAAGGAAGTGAAAAACACAACACTTTTGAATACAGGGACGGTCCCTGTCAAAAATAGAGGGACAGAAGAGGGGCAGGTGTGAAAAGGAGAAAAAAAGTGGAGAGGGAAGTGAAAAGTGAAAGAAGTCTGATAAAACGGAAGAATAGGGGGATATTTATATTTTGATATAGGAAAGAAATTCAGTATCGGAGGAGAAAAACCTAACAACTTTTCAAATATACCCCTGAATTTTAACAAAACTCAGTTTCTAGACTTTTCCTCTTATGAACTAAGTTGGCACCACAACTTACCAATTATTAAAAGTTCAGTGCCCTGTGACAACATCACTGCATGATTAGACAGAGAGTCACTGAAGTAGTAATTAGAGAAATATTCAGCGATGACAATGATATCAATAATCTTATAATGCTTCAAATGGTGCCGATGTAATTGATATTGTAACGGTAAAATAAAAAAAATGGTGATGTACGATGCTCACTTTATGAGTCATGTTGTGCCGATGTATGATTTTAATAATTAAATATCATGTCATGTCTGATGGGTATATCTTACTTGGGAAATCTGAAGATTATAGATACAAATGCTATATTATATGGTAAGATATAGGCCTCATTACTATACCATTGCCATAAACGCAATGAGTAAGTTGCTATTTGCACGGTGTAAAGTTATATGTGCGTCTTATCATTTAGGTGCCGTATTGCATAATTGACATTGAATGGGGAAAAAAGAATCAAATCTTGCACCCTACTCCGTCTTATACCGTGCTCATAAATTTTGATTGGAATAAAATAGAAGCCAGTATGTCTCGTGAAATTTGAAATGTATAGATCAAAATGTAACCTAGGATTCATTGAAAGTGGGTTTCTGCCTATTAACACAGTGAAAAAAAGTATGTTATTGTAATTAGCTGGAGTCAGTAAGTCTTTGGAAATTTGAAATTGAAGATTAAAATGCAAACTATATCTCAATAATCGCCAATAAAAAAGCATTGTTTAAATTATTTGTAGCAGTATTAATTTGAAATTAGATATTCAACATTTAAAATAGGAATATTTAATTATCTATATCTATCTAAATTATTTGTCCCAGTGCATAGTACGCATGCTATTCATAAAGCCTATTGTGCCGTAGATTATCATTAAATATGTTGTATTTTATTTTACTGAAGTCTTACCATTTTAAAAAGGTGCAGTATTTTGGGACACTCACTGCAAAACTAAGGCAACGAGAAAAAAAAACCCTGTTCTACGGGCCCGACCGACCCATTTTTTTTAGAAATCGGCGAAAAAAATGTTAACGTGCAAATAAATACGACCCAAATAATTTGTTGGCTTGTCAAAATGTGACAAGATTTGTACAGATTTGTTTGATTTTTATGGTCATTTTCAAGAGGAAAAAGGGAAAAGAAAAAGAAAAAAAAGACCTGACCGACCGACCCATCCTGTTTGCCCCTAGAACAGGGTTTCTTTTTTTCGTCGCTAAGTACTTCTTGAAGCATCATGACATCGTGCGAAACATCAACAAAGCATTGACACCGATGGGTTGAGCGCACAATGCCAATATCCCCGCAGCCTGACAAAACAATAAAGCTCAAATTCAATGGGTTCTCTAAATAGCTCATAGACGTATCATAGCAATTCCCTGTGTGTGTATGTGATAATTTGATAATACATAATGTGCCATTGCGCTGTCACCAGTACTTGCTTGTCAGATAGTTGTAAAGGAAGATATAATACACAACGCTATTGCAATTCACGCTGCATGTCACAACGAATCTCGTTTATTTTGTATACCACCAGATGAGAAGTCCTTTATACTCGCATATAATTAACATAATGTATTGTTACAAAATATTATTAGACTTGTATATAAACTGAGTGTCACACGCTGTTACCCATAACAGCGAATATGTTCTATTCAGGCAATAGGCCTAACTAGAGCGCAACAACATGGAATCTGAAGATGCGCCTGTGACGATGTTGGCTTATCTGTTAAAAGCCAGCAAATTTCCATGTGCGATAAGCACATGGAATTGGGCAAACGGAATAATTGATGCCGAAGCCTTGCGTACAGACCTTATGCGACCTTGAATGGTGATATTTCTTGTAAGAGTCTTTTTATAAGATTTCTTACTTATACGAGTCAATAGTCCGTAAGATGATTGTTTATTATCTTGGAAATTAGGCACAAGCTTACGTGCACCCGGATAGATAGATAGATGTTTTATATATAACTTTGATATATTTATATTCATTAATTTATGTCATTTTGTTTGACACAAAGGATGATTCAACTCAAAACCTCCAATTTCAATTGGATTGATATTTTTGCTATACAAATTCTGCCCAGCGAGAAGGAAACCTGTCATACTGGGATGCGAAAAGCAAGTGACAAAATAAAACACCACACGGGATTCCAAGGAACCCCCGAACCACAGAGGAACCCCCCGAGGAAATAAAAATAAAAGATCACCACCAGAAGCCCAATTGGAGGAAGCTACTGGGAACCGCACAGACGGCCACAGCCAAAAGTGGACACCCATGGAAAAAATTGACCGCCACCGGGATGTTCAATAGAACAAACCGAGAACCAGAAAGGGGGGAATATAGCCTCAGAACCACCAAGACACCCCCCCCCCCAGAAAATCCCGATATGCACCCAAAATAAAAAAGGGGTTGGGTGGGTGGGAATTTCCGACTTCTGTATTCGTTGTAACCAAATAGCGTTGTGAATACATAGGACCAGCTAACGACACACAAACCACGCGCACTCATTATGCAATATAGGACAAAGACAATCTCGCGACTAGCTATCAACATGCATCTTTAAGAGTCAAGTACTTGACAACAAAAGGGTGGTTTACAACTTCCTGAAGCAAAGTTGGTTTTAATCATACGAGATGATTAAAACGTCATTGCTTGTCAGATAGTTGTAAAGGAAGATATAATACACAACGCTATTGCAATTCACGCTGCATGTCACAACGAATCTCGTTTATTTTGTATACCACCAGATGAGAAGTCCTTTATACTCGCATATAATTAACATAATGTATTGTTACAAAATATTATTAGACTTGTATATAAACTGAGTGTCACACGCTGTTACCCATAACAGCGAATATGTTCTATTCAGGCAATAGGCCTAACTAGAGCGCAACAACATGGAATCTGAAGATGCGCCTGTGACGATGTTGGCTTATCTGTTAAAAGCCAGCAAATTTCCATGTGCGATAAGCACATGGAATTGGGCAAACGGAATAATTGATGCCGAAGCCTTGCGTACAGACCTTATGCGACCTTGAATGGTGATATTTCTTGTAAGAGTCTTTTTATAAGATTTCTTACTTATACGAGTCAATAGTCCGTAAGATGATTGTTTATTATCTTGGAAATTAGGCACAAGCTTACGTGCACCCGGATAGATAGATAGATGTTTTATATATAACTTTGATATATTTATATTCATTAATTTATGTCATTTTGTTTGACACAAAGGATGATTCAACTCAAAACCTCCAATTTCAATTGGATTGATATTTTTGCTATACAAATTCTGCCACAAAAGTCACGAACACAGGGACTTTAAACACCCCCCCCCTATTTGTATTAGCAAACAATGGGAATCAGCCTAGGGCGATGGGAAGGCGGAAAAAGTAATCTATTGTGATAATAACGATTCCTTAGAATTGACCTTTACGACCTTAACTTAGGTTTAGGGATTAACGCATTCCCAATAATGTAGTCATGATAGGGGGATGCCGTCTTCACACTCAGCGTAAGACTCTCTAACACGCCTCACCGCCACCTTCCCGTCTGGACACGTTCAGATTAGGCTGATCAACAAAACCGTCTGCGAGCTACCACTTACCCTGTATAGAAGATAAAAACAGAAAAGGGCAAGCAAAACAGAAGACAAAAGGAGAACAGGGGTTTGTAACCCCAACATGTTGCATATAGGGGAGATCGTTAAGGCCGATTGAAAGCCAAGAAATATGGAGGACCACTTATGCCTTGTGTAGGGATTAATGGTTGTGTAATATACTGCCAACGTACTTCCAACGTAGTACTGCCAACGTCCGCAACACTTGATCAGATCGGATGCTGTTGAAGTAGCAGCCTCTATCCTAAAGCTCCACTCCACCGGAAATAGAATTATGGCCTTGATTATTTTCATTATTTATTTATTTATTTATTAAATAGTGATTCCAACAAATTAATCCGAGCCATGGAACTTTAGTGCTCAGATATTCGGCATAATTATTATACCGAGACCGATCCTGTAGGATAACATTATTATTATTTTTTTTAATTTTTTTTTTTTAATTTTTATTTTATTTATTTATTTTAAATTTAATTATTATTATTATTATTATTATTATTATTAGTGTTATTATTATTATTATTTATTTTTTTAAATTATTTATTTCATTTTGAAATACCGCGTAAAACTAAAATCGACATTACAAACACAAATCACACCGGAGAAGATAAATTGGAAATAAAATACAAGCAATATAGATTTTAAAGCGTAGGACGTCGAAGTAGAAGTAGAAGTGTATAACAGATCAAATGCCCACTCATCTTAAACTTCCAAGTGAGTATACCGGGGTATATACCGTATCGCATCGGCTGTGTTCCTTTTATAAACATGCTAAGAAACATTTAGCCTCTACTGATGATTATCTAGTGTCAAGTTATTAAATGAATGTATCCATCAATAACCGATTCAACAATATGGGAAAGTAGTTGCCGCATTAGAAAAAATAAAATAAAATAAACAAAACAACGTATCGATTCCCAATACCAGGATCAAACGCGTGGGGGTGCGTATACATACATACAAGTGTATAGTAACTGTAGTGTATGCAATCGTCACAGAAACTTTATTATCAGTAGCGATACCATGGCCAATAAACAGATATTGATGTTGGACAACAATACGATAAAGAACCGCGTATTGTATGAGATCAGGAGTTATTATAAATTGAATGAGTGAATGCGTGAAAATGGAGAGCAAGGCATTACGTAACACATACAAACGATTCACGATTGTGCACGCGTACGGGAAGTATGGATGTGCCCAAATACAAAACCCAGATTACCGCATTGAATTAAATGATTAAATAGAGTCCGAGGTCAACATATTGTACTTCGGCTGCACTCCAACACGACTAGTGTTTACGTAGAGTTAAATCCTTTTTAATACGAGGAGCAGTGTTACCCCACTAATATGAAATATTGACATTGAGATAGAGCTATAAAGTGAAACCATTTAACTGGGTATCAAGTATATTCTACAATGTTTATCAGCGACTTGACTGATTTTATCGCCAATTATTATGTGAAGTTGTATGAAGAGGTATGTATGGTTAATTAGCCCTTGAACACGACTGGTATTTACGTAGATTTAAATCCTTTTCATACGAGGAGCATAATTGTTGCCCCATTGATCTCAATTGTCAGAAATATAGAGCTACAAAGTGAACCCATTTACCTGAGCATCAAATATAAACTGCAAAGTGTATACTATAAGCGACCTAACTGATTCGCCATATATTATATTTTAAAGTTGTATGAAGAGGAATGATTAATTAGCACAAATCCTCAATTTTCAAAACTGTCAAATGTTATAGAAACTTGAAAGCGATATATTACCTATCCAGAACAAGAATCTTCAAAAAAGTAGAACACGAGGAGTGGAATTTTTTATTTATTTATTTTTTATTCTGAATTATTTGGGATTCACCAAAGAATCGAACCCAAACTGACCCTTGAAGCATGACTACACACTAATTTGAACTTGACAAAATAGCATACATAATCCTCACCTATATAACTGTATTCACCATACCATGTTCCCTCGCCGTAACAAACT
Organism: Ophiura sarsii; assembly: GCA_035610835.1. Taxonomy (NCBI): domain Eukaryota; kingdom Metazoa; phylum Echinodermata; class Ophiuroidea; order Amphilepidida; family Ophiuridae; genus Ophiura; species Ophiura sarsii. The sequence goes on from CM069456.1 coordinate 29,651,495, forward strand.
GGCTCAATGTTATGCATTTTCTCCGCTAGAGTTAACCATAAAACGGCACAGACGTCTACATGGAACACTGTTGATATTGTTCAAATGTTCGCTTCAATTTCTCGCCATCATGGCCGACCAGCTATCATTCTAGTGCTGCGTCATATAGCCAAAATTCGCCTTCATCTGACTGATGAAGATCGATGTTAAACATTCTGGCCTTGAGTTTTCCGTGAATAGTTTTGTTAATAATTTATTAACCGTACTCACTCACTGTATAATTGTATTGCTATGCACTTTACTCCGTCAGGTATCAAATGTTGTTTACGGTAATAAAGATCGCCTCCGGGGAGCCGCTGACTCAACGATTCAAAGTTCCCGCTTAGTTTCACGGCCACTGGCATTTGCGGGCCATGGCAATTTCGCATCGGCGACCGTCCGTGCTTACAGACTTGTAGGGCACGAGATTAACAGAAATAACGTTTTTTGTCGGAAAGAGCCTCCATTTGCTAGCGTTGATAAGCTTATTAAAGTTTCTCAGTTGCAATACCTTGACCGATCAATCATGATCAAGACAGGCGTTGCATGTAATAGTTCACTGATATGCATAATACAGCCGACATACACGCGTAGCTAATTCATGTCCGAAGAGCTAAAATTTCCGACTTCTGTATTCGTTGTAACCAAATAGCGTTGTGAATACATAGGACCAGCTAACGACACACAAACCACGCGCACTCATTATGCAATATAGGACAAAGACAATCTCGCGACTAGCTATCAACATGCATCTTTAAGAGTCAAGTACTTGACAACAAAAGGGTGGTTTACAACTTCCTGAAGCAAAGTTGGTTTTAATCATACGAGATGATTAAAACGTCAGTAATGAAAATATTATAACAGAAGACACAGAGTTATGTTTGTTAATATTTTTATGTGTTTGTATAAGTTTTAATTTGCCTGATTGAATATCATAAGCCTGAGGGTTGCACTTGCATTCGAGTGGGGATACCGTGCTTATTTAAAGACTTGTACAAATGGTATTTTATTTGATTGGGGTATGATGTAAACAAAAACTTTAAAATACTTATTTAGCATGGGTTGTACAATTTGGTTTAAATCCTTGTTAATGTTTTCTGTCAGTTGCAGGAGATGCATGTGCTAAATGTCTGATATGAATGAGCAAAACATTGTCCTTCCATTACTTATGCTGATACTATTATCATCATCATAAGAATATAGCAATGTAATGTCTAGGAGTGCTATCTTCAGTAGATAGCAATGTTATATATGTACTAATTCTTTCTATGAGTGCTATCTTCAGTAGATAGCAATGTAATATATATATATATATATATATATATATATATAACTAATTCATTATATGAGTGCTATCTTCAGTAGATAGCAATGTAATGTCTGCACTAATATTTTCTATGAGTGCTGTCTTCAGTAGTTAACAATGTAATATATGCACTAATTCTTTCTATGAGTGCTATATTCAGTAGATAGCAATGTAATATCTGTACTTATTCTCTCTACGAGTGCTATCTTCAGTAGATAGCAATGTAATGTCTGCACTAATATTTTCTATGAGTGCTGTCTTCAGTAGTTAGCAATGTAATATATGCACTAATTCTTTCTACGAGTGCTATCTTCAGTAGATAGCAATGTAATGTCTGCACAAATTCTCTCTACAAGTGCAATCTTCAGTAGATAGCATGGTATGTCTGCACTAATCCTTTCTACGAGTGCTATCTTTAGTAGATAGCAATGGTATGTCTGCACTAATTTCTACGAGTGCTAACTTCATTAGATATCAATATAATGTCTGCACTAATAATTTCTATGAGTCCTATCTTCAGTAGATAGCAATGTAATGTCTGCACTGCTATCTTCAGTAGATAACAAAATAAAATAACTTGACAATGATAAACATTGATGATATAACGAATGGAAAACATGAAGGGAAGGATAAGGAAGGGAAGGTGTAGAGAGGAAGAGGGGGTGCTTTGGGAGGTTTCTCAAATATATTTTGGTATGGGCATGTTTATGAAAGAAAAATATTGATCCTTCTTCTTATATGTGACCAGTCGCGTCAAAAAGGACATGTTGTCGGCAAACACGGTTTTGAGATAGAGGCCAATATATTTGGTGAAATTTAAAGGAATCAATAAGAAAAATATGCTTCATCATATCATATCTTGTGATTACAAAGTCCGATTACCTTCAACATGGCATCATTTCAAAGCTTAAAATGTGCTCTTTCAAGTCATACCAATAACTCAGATTTGACTCGGGCCTCCTACATGTCCATTTTGATGTGACGGGTCACATATTCCTTCTTAGATGGACAGGGCGTCAACTGGTCAGTTAGTTGTTGTTTCTATCCTCTGATTTTTGAAGTTATCTGAATCTTCTGCTAGTGGTCTGACTTAGCTCACCTCAATATATTGCATAATTAATGTGTATCCGGTTTGAGTTTTATAAATAGTCTCATGGGTAAGTAACAACTATTTATAGAGGAGTATGCAAGTGAAGATGTACTTGTTTTATTATTTACAATCTCACTCTGTTTTCTTGACCCAAATAAAATGGCCATATATTATCATGAAGAAAAGCTGCCCTCTGTTAAGCAACTAAGTATTGCATCAGAGGTGTCATCAGAAGTGTCACCAGCATTTGTAACTAAGTCATAACAATTCACAAGTCAAGTTAAAGACAATTATATGAGTTGTGTCAAATAAAGTCTCTTCATTTGAAGTCAAGTCACTGATCGTTTTCCCAAGTTATATTATAAAGAAGTCACATAAACGTGATACTATTGGTTTCATACATTGACCTATTGAGTCATAGTCCAAATGCGTTTAGACTCAATTTATCAACCTACTCTAGACAGAAGTGTCACCAGCAGTTGTAACCAAGTCTTAAAGATTCACAAGTCAAGTTAAAGACAAATATGAGTTGTGTCAAATAAAGTCTCTTCATTTGAAGTCAAGTCACTGATCGTTTTCCCAAGTTGTATTATAAAGAAGTCACATAAACGTGATACTATTGGTTTCATACATTGACCTATTGAGTCATAGTCCAAATGCGTTTAGACTCAATTTATCAACCTACTCTAGACAGAAGTGTCACCAGCAGTTGTAACCAAGTCTTAAAGATTCACAAGTCAAGTTAAAGACAATTATGAGTTGTGTCAAATAAAGTCTCTTCATTTGAAGTCAAGTCACTGATCGTTTTCCCAAGTTGTATTATAAAGAAGTCACATAAACGTGATACTATTGGTTTCATACATTGACCTATTGAGCCATAGTCAAGATGCGTTTAGACTCAACTTATCAACTTACTCTAGACAGCTTAACACTGTCCATGCAGCTATTGGTTTTACCGTATACAAAACAGATTTGTCAGAGTCCTTTCCCAACTTTCAAGATCTATCTCAAGGATTACAGAACCAATACTAGGCATGTTTGTACTTCTTTAAATGCATTTCTCATGGTGCTTCCAAATATGGTGATGAAATTCAATAATGTTGACATTTTTGACACATTTTGTGAAGTTTTGGAATGTCGTCTGCTGACGCTTGCTGCCGCATTGAAAGTGTTAACACCAGACTCAAATAATTTCATGTCAAGTCAACTCAATTATTTTGGACAAGTGATTTGAGTCGAATCAAGTCTTTTGTTTGACAAGTTTTCAAAGAGTGACTTGAGTTAAATCAAGCATATGCTACTTACTATCAATAACTCTCACTTGAAGTCAAGCCAACAAATATGGTAACTAATGTCCTGGATATGGTAAATCATTGACTCAATTCATCACAAATCTAAGCATTAGGGTCAGAAGTCACAAACTGGTCCAAAAAAAGTTTCACTTCTAATAATGTTGAGAAATGCACCAATTCTGATTAAACGGGACAACACTTAAGTTTTACATACTTAATGACCCACAAACTATATATTGTTTGAAAGCTTAAGATTCAAGGTTTTTTATTTTTGCAAAAAAGAATCAAATTATACAGGGTGTGTACAATTTTTACAGGGTGGAACATAAAAAAATTGATCGTTTTTGCTCCTCACAAAATAGTTTGATAGTTTGTACAATTAGGGTTTAGCTGAAAATAGTCACCAAAATCAGAACAACCGCAGAAGGTGCTACCAAATTTGCTAAGAATCATTTACCCAAAATGTACACAGGAAAAGTACAGGGTGTCTAAAATTATGATGAAATAATGCATAAAATGAATGTTTGTATATAATATTCTATGAAATTTAGTTAGCATGGACCATTTAATTTAAAAGAAAATGATTATCAAAATGAACTACATGAATATCGTTAAAGTTCCTTTTATTTTGAATACAGGGTGGTCCAAAATAGGTCTAAATAGCAAATTTTTCATAAATCTATGAACAATTCTGTGAAGAAACACTTCTGGCTTTTTTAGTTAAATGTTTTACTACCCAGGGTAGAAAAGGACTGAAGAGTCACACAAATGAAATAGAGAGACTGCGATTTGGCCATTGTTTAATCAATAAAATGAATAAAACGGTGTATTTTTTACATTAAAACACTCCCTGAATTGAACATCATATTCTAGTAGAGAATGTCTAGATAACAATTCAATATTAGTATTCATAGTAGCAGGCACATGTTATTAACACATATGAGAAGTTTGAAAACTTTCCTATGTATACTTTTAAAATGGCATCAATTTCAAAAGTTCTAGTTTTCCGCTATTTTGTGTACAAACCTATGGGCTCCTCATCCACCGGCTCCTCATCCACCGATCCCACCCTTGACTCACTCAACGTTTAGATTGATAACTTCACTGTTGCTAAACATGTGGCTTTAATTCTTTTTTTATTCGGTAGCTGGATAAATTGTCTTTAATATGATACCAAAAATGTTATGTTATTTTGACAACTTCTAATTAAAATAGAGACACGTATCACGATTTTAAGGATTTTTTGAAACGATCCCACCTTATTTGATATACCTATTAGTGACCTGTGACCTTAGGCACAAAAACAAAAACAAAAAGTTTCCGGTAGGCCGCGCGCATTTTGTTTTGGTGATGTAAATTTTTGCATTTCATTTTTTTTATTTGCATTTTTGAAAAAATAACATCGCAATTTAAATACAAATTACTGTAGGAAAGATTTAAAATTTTCACAAAAAATTGAATGTGGGAGATGGCGCGTCCATTGAGATAAAGATAGCCTGTCGCTCTTCCGCGGAGCGTGTGCCGGAAGCATTTTTGTCGTCATTTTCTCATCAAAATCAACATGTTGCTTGTGTATTCAGGGTTCTCGGCTCATAGTACATTGCGAAATTTGCCTTCGGAAAGTAATCCCACCCCACTTTTCCCCTCTCTAAAACAAACAAACAAAAAACCGCATCTCGCATCTTGGTTTTCAGAACACCTACTGGAAACAATTTATTTTTGGGTCTTACAGTGACTTCACGACTTATGTCACTTGGCAGCTTTTTCATCTAGAGCTTATATTGCGCAAAGCTATTGATATACCCATTAGCTATATTAAATCAATGCGTGTTGACTTCATAAATAACCAATGGATTTAGACCAATAGTTTCACCAAGCCATCATGCTTGTTTGTACAAAGACTGAGAGAAATATGACTGTCAGCTATATATTACACAGTCAATTTCTTATACCGGTACCATAGTTACTTAGCTGGCAGTACCTATCCAGTCCAGGTTTTGAATGCTTTGTACCTATATGGGAACTGCATAGTACCTGTGCTGTACAACCAATGTAGCCGCAGAGTTACTGGTACTGTACAGCTACTTCGCTACTTTCACTGGTACTTTATCAGTATCCATACAGGTAGGGCATTAGCCAAGATTTGAAAGTTTGGTGTCCAAAGTGGGATCAAAATAAAGCGGCGCGAGCGGTGCGTCCACGTTCCTGTGTAAATTGACCGCATCAGAAGCTGTGAGCTCCCGAATTATTTTCAATACAAATCTTTTGGGGGTCCAAATTGTGAACAAATATTCAAAGCCGTCAATTGTTTTGTTTTAATAATTTTTCTAAGGCGTCCATTGGATGGCTTTAGCATTTTTTAGGGTGTCTATTTTCATGATAGGGCGTCTAATTGATGCCTGGACACCTCTCTGGCTAATACCTTGCATACAGGTACGTGTCATACAGCGCATGTACACATACCACGGCTGTTTGATCCCACATAATTTGTCCGTTTTATTCTGAGAACACCGTAACTTGCTGGCCCGGTTCTGGTTTTAACTTATTCAAGTACCTGAATATACTGGTCATCTTTTGTAGACATTTCCAGAACATTTTGTTGGTCCATTTCTGAGAAATAGTGCTTTGCATATTATTATTTACTATAATAGCGCCCTCATCGGCCACATTTCCCCATAGAGTTACATGTAAAATGTGTGTAAAGTAGAAAATGCCGATAATTTAAAAATGGCTCGAACAATTTTCGTGAATTTTTCACCGTATACTCGTATTCATTAGCACTACCTAAATCAGGTCAAACCCTAACTGGGCCACTGTGTTATCTTTCTTTATTCTATAATTTTAATTATAAATCGGACAGTCAAACAGCCGTGACTGGTAGCAGAGTAACCATGCACAAGGCATAAGAAAATCACTGTGTACAAAGTTTTGCTCGTAATAAAGTCATGCCATGACCTATACTCTGTCCGATGTGTGCTTTCAGCTAAAATGAGATGTTTCCTAAAGGCATCTGTCGTGATTTGTTTACCTTGATTTGTGAGGCCAAACAATATTGTTGTATTGATGTTTGAATTGTCAATATGTCTGATTTTACTCCCAAGCCCATCTCCCAGCGCATGCGTGGACAATTTTCGATGATGTAATCAACCGAGCCTAAATTGTGAGCGCAGTATATTGCTCGAACAAAAAGCTGACAGTCAAGGCTTGCCTATGCCGGCCAGCAGGTCCATGTGCGAAGAGTCCCCGGGTTGGGCAGCAGCGATTTATTTGTTCCATCTCCTTTCCTCCTTTCTCCCCTCCCCTCATCATTGTTAAAAACCGGGGATGGGGGGGGGGGGGGGGGGGGTGGGGGGGGGGGGGGTGGGGGGGGGGGGGGGTGGGGGGGGTGGGGGGGGGGGGGGGAGGATTAGGGACACCAGAGATTCATACATTGAATTTGGTTAAAGTAAAAGCTAGTATAACATCATAGTTGACCTGAGTGTTTTTATATAAGTGATGCGATCTGTGAAAACCCGCCACATGTTGGCATTTTTCATTTTGGAGATATTTATATCATAAGAAAGCTGAATCTGTGCTGATTACAGAACTGTTTTGATCATTTTTCTACGATCACTACAAAAAAAGTTATGAGTGAATGATGATTGTGATGTCATAAAAAGCTACAAAACAAGAAATCATGAAAACAGGCCATAAAAGATACATAGTTCAATAGAATGACATTATAAAGCTAATAATAAAAGTGACTTAAGTAAGTTTTTAAAGGTGAAAGTTCATAAAAGGTGATGACACAAAGTATTAGAAATTAATTTTCTAAACAAAATCTAAAAAAAAGAAGTTTATTTTTATTTATTTTTATTTTTATTTATTTTACCCATAATCCCTATTTCACATTTTGCGACATCCGATGGGTTTTCACAGATCGCATCACATATGCATATTTGGTGATTTCAAGACTATGTGGACATTTACAATAGACATATTAAGTTGATCAAGATATTCACCCATTTTTGTCATTGCCAAATTTTACGGTACACTCAAACATTAAAAAAACAAAAAACGCACCAAACAAACTAATTGATGTACCCTGCAAACATCCTCCTCTACTATGTATAGATTACAGAACCAAAACATTGGAATTGTGTGTAAAATAATTTCTACTGAGCTTGCTTGCACTTCCTGTAAATATACACCTCATACTTCCTGACACTTATTCCGGATTTTGGGGAAAAACATTATGGAAGGAAGCCATTTTGACATGTTATGAATGAAACATCTGTGATTGTGTTATTCATATAGAATTCATATCCTCAGGACTGTGTTAAGTACATACAGTGCATGGGAAAAGTATCCGACTTGAAATTATCATCAAGCCATTAATTCCAGAATTATGCCTGCTAAGTCAGAATTACAATAATCTTTAACATTATTAAGTACCTTTAATTTCTTGAATTTAAGACATTACACCACATTTGATGCGAAACCGTTTTAGTAACATTAGTGAATTTAAAGGTGGCTGTTCCGATGACTTTTTTTCTCCCTTCAAACTATTTTGATATCAGAAGAAACCCAATATTTGTCTCATTATTTCTGTAAAATATTGACAGAGGTGGTTAATCACCCAGCCAGTTTGTGTACTACTCATGGGTAAATCATGTCACCGTGTGTTTCTAAAAATAAGAACCGTTGGAGCGAGTTATGCAACTCAAACTTTGGAATACAACTATTTTAAGGATTACCCTTCAAATATGATAGAAAACATCAAGTTGAAAATCTGGCCAGTAATTGGAACACCTACCTTTAAAGAACTCCCCCCCCCCCCCCCCGTCCCCCTCCCCCCAAAAAGGAATTGGCAATATATTCCAGTTTTCCTTGTTATTGTGTTTTGTCCATTTCTGAAACCATGTTATTACTTTTTAAGATTAATTGATGAAGCGATTAATTTCCCCTTTCAAATTCTATGTCATTATACCACCCTTGTATCTGTCTTTTGAAAAGCAGTGATTTCAGAATGATTAAAGGGGCATTGAGAGATACGTATGGGAGTGCGCCCTCAATTATCCTGGAAATCAGTTTTTTGCATCAAAGTAATACTTAGGCATAATTATACTAACTACCATCTGAAACAGTTTACCAACATTCGCCGTTTAACATATAAAATTTCATGATTTTCGATATGATCATATCGAAACTCAGGTGCTGAATTCGGAAGTTATGCATCGTTTTACTCGCGGCAAATCTCAACCCGGAAGTGCCGTTATTTGCTTATTTTGGCATGAAGGCGATGTCGGAATTGTATGACATTTGGGATTTGGGCTATGTTGATGATTATCTTTACGTTATTTGCTCATTTAGTGTATTGATACATCTCTCAATGCCCCTTTAAAGTTACTTTTGAGCACAGTATTACTCTACTGTATGCACAGATGGCAGTGGTTTGAAGGTTGAACATTAATGAATGTCAGGATTACTTTTTCATTCATAATCCTGACATAATCCTAGCATTTCAATAGAAAAATTGTTTTGCCTTAGTTAAGTATACTAGACAATCAATCATGCAGCAAGAAGGAGGCTTATTATGGTAGAGGATATCTAAGCCTTATTTTTTAAAAGTTTGTTTCCGAAAAGTATGTGCATGATGTTTTTGTTTTGCTCACAACTTTTTTATCCATCAAAATGTGCATTTATTTATGTTTGGATGTCATTTACAAATAATAATAATATAGGAAGCAAAGTATGAAAGAAAATCCTTAAATGTATTGCACATCAAACGTTTTGGCTGAAAATAGTATTTTGTGTGCAACTTTCCAATTTGTTTCTTATTTCTACTACAAACTTATTTGGCCTAATAGTAATACCAAGGAGGGAGTTGTGGTTGCCACATGTGATGAATATGTTCATGATTGAGAGAGAGAGATGGATTAAATCAATCTTATTTATTTATTATTTTATTTATTCGGAAAATGCTTTCAAAACAGCGGCACCCACCAACAGATGGTAGTGCATCCAACGAATATAAAGTAAGATACATCCAGTGTTGCCAACTATTTGAGGTGCCAAAACGCGGCTCACGACCAAAAGTAGCCCAATTTCTCACAGCACCGAGTTGCCCCCAAATACACCCAATTTCGGTAAATTTAGCCAAATTTGTCCTAATTTCATTTAAAACACCCAATTGGGCGAAAATCTTTTAAACTTTTAGCCTTTGGCTTACCATAACAGTTGCACAAAACTAACACATGCTCAAATAGATTTATCATGTTTATAGCGCTCTGCAAAGAAGCATACAAAATCATGAATCTATAACATCATAATTTAAGATTGTATAAAGCATGCTGGGTGTAAAATTTGCTAAATTGAACATTTACTTGAATCATTGAATAGATGAGTTTTAAGATTTTTTGAATCATCCCAACAAATATCAAATTATTCTTGATGTGCTTTTCATGTTATTGTAACTACTTACTCCATCAAAAACTAGATATAAATATGCATGAGACCATCTAGGATGGTGATGAATATGCATATCTTGGGATACCTGAGACTTTTACGTCTGACTAATCAAATGATAAGCTTTCTGAAACTGATAATAAATACCTATGTATTGTAATAGGCTACTCGACACAGATCCCACTAGTCAAGTGGTTTTGATAAGCAAATTTGAGATCAAACTTACCTGGCACTTGATGAATATTCATGATGCTATGGAATGGTCATGAAAATGCATATAGTGTGATTTACGACACAGATCTGACTTGTCAAGTGGTTTTAATAAGCAAACTCAAGATCATCCTCACATATGAATATTCATGAAACAATATGGGAATATTGCTGTTACCTGAGTAAGATATTCATGAACAGGTTAAAGCTCAGCTCCATTCATTTGATTATAACACCTATTGAATTAGCTTTCAATAGGTTAAATATTGGTGAATGAATATCGCACTGATAGAACTGGGAGATTCTTGCAAAACGTGGTTTGTATGTGTATTCTGAGTTTATTTTTTCTTCAACAATATGCATATAGAGCTTCAGGGCCAGGCTATCTTTAGTAGATAGCAGCATGTGTTATTATGGGACTTTGGTTAATCTATGTTAGTAATATACTATAATCCTCAGGGAAACAATCTTTGTAATTTGTATGTGTTATCTTCTGTAGATAGCAGAGTTTGATATGGTTAGGCACAACTATTATCTAAACAAGAGCGCCTCACTTGCTATAACAATGACTTCTGATGCACCCATTTCTCCTCTGCTCCTCCTCTATTCCACTTTCTTGTCACTCCACTCCACTCCTTTTCCTCTCCACCCCCACCCCCATCTCCCCTCTCCCCTCCACCTTTCCCCTCTCCCCTCCCGCTCCCCTCCCTCCCTACTCCCCTTCCATGTAACCTTTCACTTTACATCGTTACAGTGTAACATAGCAATCCAAATAGTGTTTTGAATACTGCTAAAGCTCAGGTACCATTTTGTTGTTAATGCCTCTGTAGAGTCACTCTCTTTGGTCTCTTGTGTGTGGCATTAGATCTAATGGGATTATTATGCCACTGTAGGGAAATCCAGTTAGTGTGAGGGATCCCCTGTTTATCGGATCAGGGTATCGCAGATTATGAGACAACAGGCAAAGGATTTTTCAATGGAACAATAATCGAGTTAAAGTTGATAACCAGAAGAACATCAAGACTTTTCTCCCTTCTGTTTTGGTAGTTAAAGTGTGAACATTTTGGAGTTTATTATATCCACTTTATTCAATTATTACAGTGGTTTACTGACATAATTATGAATAGATTTATAGGAATAAAGTACATCGAGTGTGTGATCCGCTCGCTCTCTTGGCAGAAGGTTGATAGCACACAAGAATCACTGTAAGCATGTTTCTATTCAATTGCAAAAGGTGGTTATTGGTGATGATTGGTGGAGATTGGTTTTTTAATCTGTAAAAGTTCCAAAAAATCAGTAAAAATTCAAAAGATCTGTATTTTTTTTAAAAATCTATAAATTCAATAAAACATGTTAAAATTCAAAAAAATATGTAATTTTTTTTAACAATCTGTGAAAATTCATGAAAAATCTATACAAATGTTGCCTTTGTTTTACATGATTTCTTCTTTTTTTGCACATGAACATTTTGTTCCCCGATTACTAAAACAGTAGGTCGATCGGCAACTAACCACCAACCAAATCCAGTATTTCTGGGTTATTGGAGGTGATTTTAATGGTTAATTTGAATACAAACAGATGCTGATTATTTTAGAGATGATGACTTTCTATGCATCGCGTTATGCTATATATGCGCACTATGTGCAAAAACCTTTTTAACTGTGAGTGGATTTTGGTGGAACTTGTGCATCACCACATTTTATTGATTGCGTGATGGTTGATGGAATAACAAAACAATCTCAAACATAAGGTTTCCACCATTCATCGTAACTTGCATGATTCATCAGCAATGAGTCCTGTAGTTGAACATTTGTGCATTATTCTATGCAAAGGCGGCAGACTTTGCTATCTCAAAATCTCTCCACTTTTCAAGCATGAATTTTCATTAAAGTGGCATGTTTCCCGAAAGTAGAGCAAAAATTATTCATGGGTTTATATGGGCTTTTAAAATCTATCAAATCGCGGAATTCCATGATCAAATTAAGGTATTATTCTAGATTGCAATCCAACGTAAAGGTTAGGCCAAATAATAATAAAATATCTTGTTACCTGTCTTATCATGCTTCCCGCTTTAGAGATTTAATTTTTTGTCTGTTTCCTTATTACATCTTTTCTCACTTCTCTCCTCTTTTACATCTCCGCTCCTCCCTAACTCCTGGCATGATTGTTTACTCATACATTTCTTGAATTGATGCATTGATTTGACATTATGAACCATTTTAGGTGATTTTTTAGTATCCACTATCCTTTGTGTAGAGAAGTATTTCCTTAATTCCTTTATTTGAGCACTTTCCGCACGGCAAGTCGTCTGCAGACAACACTTCCAAAATGTCACAAAATGTTTCAAAAATGTCAACATTATTGAATTTCATCACCATATTTGGAATCACCATGAGTAATGCATCACAGTAAGTACAAACATGCCTAGTTTTGGTTCAGTAATTCTTGAGATAAGACTTTAAAAATTGGAAAAGGTTTCTGAAAAATCTGTTTTGTATATATGGTAAAACTAATAGCTGCTTGGATAGTGTTAATAGTATCAAAGGGTTAACAAATAAATGTTATAAAACCATGAAATTGTTCTTTGAGTTTTGCATTAAACAGTCTCTCTCCAAAGATTTCTTAATTTGTTTGTATAAGGATATATCAGGATTCAAACGCATTTCCAGAAACAAGTTCATTATTTGATATGGCCTGATTAAACTTCAACTAAACCTCTCACTAGCAACTTGCTGAAATAGACCATATAAGCCTGCTATCTACTGAAGATAGCGCATCATCATAAGTAACTTCAAAGGAGCCGATTTTCTTACGGTTTAAGCAGAAGCATCAGGTCATCAATGGTATTTATAAAACTATCAGATCAAACCCCAATCTTGTTAACTGGAAATGTGTTAATTTTCACACAATTTATTTTTGACGCTTGGCTCATTTACCATATATATATGCTTATTCACATAACTACATGTTGGCGCTCTATCAGATTAAAACCATTTTGTATGTTTGTTGAATTGAAATCTTGATTTTGTGTTAACATTTTCCACGCGGCTATTATTCTAACATACACAAAACAGATTTTTTTTTCAGAAACCTTTCACAATTTTCAAAGTCTATCTCAAGGATTACTGAACCAATACTAGCCATGTTTGTACTTATGTCAATGCATTTCTCATGATGATTCCAAATATGGTAATGAAATTCCATAATTTCGACATTTTGTAAAAATAAAATTGTGAAATTTTGGAATGTCTTCTGTAGTTGTCTGCTGCGTGGAAAGTGTTAATTCACACAAAGATACATGTTTCTTACTAACATATTCACACATTGTTTCGCACAGTCCGTATGTATTGGTCGAGCTATGAGTTTTTAAAAATATTGGGCTTGACGCAAACAATTTAAAACTCATAGCGAGACCATACATATTGGGCGTAAATCATCAAATTTTATCATTATTATGTTTTGGATCCAATCACTTGGACGCCTCAAAACATAATAATGTACAAAATTCGCCATTTGCATAAATGGTGTCTGTAGTTTTGTAGTCTGCTCTTAATTAATTCATGAGTCAGACTGCCACCACAAAAAGTGCAGTCAACTTTGCCATAGATATGTCTGTTATTGCACATAAATGATAGTAATCATGGATATGACCAATAAAATATCTCAATTTAAATGAAAAAGTGCATTCAACTTGAGCATAGAGATGCCTGGAATTGTCAAGTTTACATTTAAGGGTTTTAATCTATCATTTCTTTGAAGTCTGTGTTCTAAGTAGCGGATGCTCTACAAGTTGGAAATATACATGTATGTTGTATTTCTGAACTTGGGTTAAGATGTTAAAGTTAGGGTCAAGTTAATGGTTGTATACGCTTTCTTCAGCTGGATAGGCTTTTAAACCTAACCTTTGACCCAGGTTTTAAAACAAAAACAAGGATTTGGCAGAAGGTGAACAAATAATTCATCCCTCTCCTGACCGGGAATCGATCCATGGGACCCTCTGCTCATCAACCGCCAGTCCGCATAGGCAAGGCAGGGCTATCAGCTTTACATTCGCGCATTATATTGCGCTAAACTATACAGGCTTGATCGATTACGTAATGGAAAACCATCCACACATGTACTGGGAGATAGACTGGGACATGGTATTTTGTGTTATATTTGGCAGGGTTAGGGTTAAAAATAAATATTTGTGCAAGTTTTGGGGTGGGTTTTATTTGTTTGTTGTTTTGCTCCTTTTTGGGTTTGTTTGCTCTGTGCTTGTATGTTTGTTTGTTGGTCTGCTAGGGGTTTGTTCTTTAGGAGAGTGGTGTGTGTACGTGTTTGCCATCAAACATGAACGTTTTAATGAATGGTACTAACCGTGGACGGACCTGCAATTGGGGACCATCCACCTTTAGCAGATATTTGCAATGGACTACTAACGGCCTAAAAATGCATTTGACAGTGTGTTCCCTATTGGCCATATATGGTACAGTCCTCAGTTGATATGTTAATCTCATACAAAATTGTGTATCATTTGTGTAACACACATCAACGTCCCCGCTGAAAATCATAACAAAACAAGTCCCCGTTTGCTGATCCAGTACATGGTCCCCTTTGCCGGCAAGAATATATGTAGGTGTGTAAGTTTTAGAAAAATAATTGTGATTTCTAACCCCCCTTTTTAAATTCTCTGTTACGGTATTTGCTTGTAGGGTCATTTGTACATTTCCTCAAACCATCTTATCATCAGCCTCAAATTCCCCCAACATGGTGTAAAAAATAGCGAATATACTGCACCATTGGGGAACCTTAACATTTGAATAACATGCACACTTATTTTCCCTCATGATTGGTTGAAAGCCAAACACACAAAGTACCCATCCATCTAGAAGCCAAATATATTAGTCCTTTTACAATCAAACAATCGTGACTGAGGTTAAGCTACCATTATAAAGTCAACCAGCATGAAAACAGAGAGACAACCACAAAACACACGGCTCTCATTATTACTTGATACTACCACTCTTGTGACTCATTCCAATCAAAATATTTCCCTCATTTTTCTAATATCTCATCAAAATTTGCACCTAAAGCCAATTTATATGTGTCTAAATCTCACTTATATATCTGGCGGTAAAGGTAATACGGTGACTTGCTATAATATGACTTACAATATATGATAGCCAGGGGGCGGATTGCATGGTGTAGTAATTTAGACTGAGAATTGGTGCCATTTATGGGGGATAGTGGCATATTTGACACAATTTTCTGACAGTTATTCTAATTTTGCATAAATTGTATCATAAAACATTCATAAGGCGAGGAAATAAGAAAACCCTGTTTTACGGGCCCGACCGATCCACTTTTCGCATCTTTTTTTGTTTGGAAATTCTTTTCTCAAATCATGTCAAATCAGCTGTTTTTTGGCCAAAAATCTGTCGAACATTTTTTTCCACCATTTTTTTATAAAAAATCCCGATTTGGGCAGATTTTGGTGACATTTTAATTTTAGGTAAAATTTTTTAAAAATGTAAAAAAAATGTAAAAAAACCTGACCGACAGTATTTTTTGTTGCTGTGACTTATGAGGAATAGATAACTATTGAAAGCATGACACATCAAACGGTAGGACGATAATTCTATTTTGGAGTGATGTTCTTTTTTCCCCATTTCCCCTGCAGAATTGTAGGTCTTCTATAGAGAGGTTTCATCCCCAGGGGGGTCACTTAGATATTTTTCCGGTAGGGATGTGCCGCCAGCAAAATGAAAATGGACCCATATGTTTACCAGATACCCATAATTTCCCTCCATATTTGACAGATTTTGCTAACATTTCTGTGAAAAATATCAAATTTAAGGATTTTATACCCATAGATTATAAAATTTACCAAAAATTGCTATGAAAAGGGGCCATTCATTTACCAGACAGATGAAAAATGGGACCCTTTTTTGGCGGCACATCACATGACCTCATATCCACTGATTGAGGTACATTTCTGCTTTAAACGTGCTTCTAAAAGAATTAATCTATTTTATGGGAGACATGCACACAAAAAATTGCCATCTTTGTACTTTTGACCGTCATAATTTCATGATTTCCCTTGTTAAATGAACCATCAGAGCCAATCTCAACCGACACGACTGAAATGTTGGTGGGGCAGTTGCCCCCCTCTGGATACACTCGCCGCTGATCACACTTGTCGCCAGGGAAGTGGGAGAGATATGGGGAATTGAACCAAAGTCCTGTTACCCGGTTGGTTGAGCATAAACAACTAGTAAACAGGATGTCCCAGGTTCAGTTACCAGTCAAGAAAATTAATTTTTCATTTCAAATTAAGGTTATTGTAAAACAAGTTAATTTCACGGCAACTTTATTCGCGAATTGCTAATCATCACTAGTTTCGCGGTAACTTAATTTCGGAAATTAACATTTCGGGA
The DNA here is from genome assembly GCA_035610835.1 of Ophiura sarsii. Taxonomy (NCBI): domain Eukaryota; kingdom Metazoa; phylum Echinodermata; class Ophiuroidea; order Amphilepidida; family Ophiuridae; genus Ophiura; species Ophiura sarsii. The sequence goes on from CM069456.1 coordinate 29,668,277, forward strand.
AATTAACATTTCTACCACTACTGTCATCTTCACACACATAAATTTGCGGCAATATAATTTTGCGAATTTCAGCTTCTCGCGAAATTAAACTTGTTTTACAGTATTTTCTTGGTGTGTCCTTGGAAAACTCAAATTTGATGCTACTCAAACCCAAAACCACTGCCCTTGCCATAACCTTTGAAACTCATATATTGTACTCGTAAATGCGCTTGCATTCTTATACACTCTAAGAAATTAAAGAACCCTTTTTGTCCTGCCAGGAGAACCCTTAAAGTTTCTTTAAAGAACCAAAAACAGTTCCCCAAACGTGATACAGAACCATTTTTGGTTGATACAGAACCATTTTTGGTTGATACAGAACCATTTTGGGTTCTATGAAGAACCTTTTTTGGTTCTTCAATTTTCAAGAGAGAGGTTCTTTATAGAACCGTCATAGAACCTTCAAAAAAGGTTCTTGAATATTCTTCATAGAACCAAAAAGGGTTCTGTATCAACCAAAAATGGTTCTGTATCATGTTTGGGGAACTATTTTTGGTTCTTTAAAGAACCTTTAAGGGTTCTCCTGGCAGGACAACTTTAGAACCATTTTTTCTAAGCGTGTATGCATCCCTGATCCATTTCTCGTCCGGAAACCTCTTACTCGTAACTCAAGTGGCTAGTTCAATACACTTAACACATTGGAGACGATGTCCCTATTGAATTACATACTATAATCTGAATGATTTCTAAGGGTCTGAATAGGTTGGAGTGGAGGTTAACTTGTTTCACATGAGAAGGGAGTGTAGTCTTGCATCAAAGATACAATCAAATGACAAACATCTAAAAATGGGGATTTTTCAGGACTTTATATACAGAATCATTGCAGTTAGGTAAGGCCATACTCAAGTTTAAAAAACACACACCTAAATTATCAAATAAATTTGAAGAAGAAAAATGGCAAATTTGCCACACAAATTATTATTGTTTATCTTTTTTAAATACATCAAAAGAATACTTTACGCATCTATGTACCATTAAAAAAAGAAAAGTTGGAAAACACATAGCTTTTTTTTATTTATCAGACAGGTAAATTGCAAGTGAAGTATTTTTTAATGTATTTAAAAAAGACAAATACTCAAGAGAACTGGATATATGTGACTAGTAACCCAGAGTGTGAGAATGCCTTTAAGATTGTGAATAACCGAGTCTATATCATCAGAATACACGCGTCATTTTCTATGTCATGCTTAGCTACAAGCCATAACAGGTAATTTTTCATCCACCTGAAAAATGTGGAACAATATAACGTCCAGACTTGTTTTGAGTGGCGACTTGACCGGATATCAATATGAAACCCGCCCACCCGCCCTAAGTCATGTCACAGTCACTTGCTATGTATTAAAAAGTGTATGATTAGAATGTCACCTGTTAGTGGGGGTGCGCTCAAATATTTGCTTCAAAATGTGTATGAGCATATAACTACCCAACACTGCGTATATCACATCAGACAATATCAACTATCAACCAAACAAAGACTGCTACAAATATTCCTTCCTGCCTAAAACAGTCTCTGACTGGAACAGGTCCCCCACTTAATTGTGCAGATTACCACTTGTAGTCCACCACTTTCCATGCGGCTATTACTTTTACCATATACAAAACAGATTTGTCAGAAATCTTTCCCAATTTCCAACGTCTATCTCAAGTATTACTGACTCAATACTAGGCATGTTTGTACTTATTTTAATGCATTTCTCATGGTGATTCCAAATATGGTAATGAAGTCCAATAATTTTGACATTTTTGAAACATCTTGTGTATTTTGGAATGTCATCTGCAACCGCCTGCCGCGTGGAAAGTGTTAACACATTGGAGACGATGTCCCTATTAAATTACATACTATAATCTGAATGATTTCTAAGGGTCTGAATAGGTTGGAGTGGAGGTTAACTGCTACATATATTCCTTCCTGCCTAAAAACAGTCTCTGACTGGAACAAGGTTTCCCCACTCAATTGTGCAGATTACCACTTGTAGTCCACCACTTTCCATGCAGCTATTACTTTCACCATTTAAAAACCAGATTTGTCAGAAATCTCTCCCAATTTCCAATGTCTATCTCAAGTATTACTGACTCAATACTAGGCATGTTTGTACTTATTTTAATGCATTTCTCCTGGTGATTCCAAATATGGTAATGAAGTTCAATAATTTTGACATTTTTGAAACATTTTGTGAATTTTGGAATGTCATCTGCAAACGCCTGCCGCATGGAAAGTGTTAACACCATTCAATGCACACCACTGCCTGTTCGTTTGGCTGTACAAGGTGCATTGAACAATTTTCCTACAGATACAATAGCCGATCAGCAATTTTGGGCGATTACCATGACTGTCCAGTGGTGCAAATTTGCACCAATTTTACAGCAGTTTTGAGATAATTTGTGGACATTCAGAAAGTGTAGGAGATACATCTAATCGTGTCAGACTTTTGTTGTTGATATATTTATAACAGTGCTCAGTAAGTTAATTTATGTCTATACACTTTTCAAATTAACTTTTTTGTGATAGAGTTATCTTTAATTGATTAATCCATTTAGCAAATAAATCCTAGATTGTACATAAGAGCGAGTTTGCCCCACTTCGTTGATAAAACCAGGGTATATCCGGATACAAAGCCTAGTGTTAACAGGAATTTATGCTAAAAAACGCTGCGAATTAAAATGTTGAAACCTGAAAAAGTGCAGGTTTTAATCTGCATACAATCCGCATCGATCGTTGTATGAACAGAAATTCGCCGTTTTATTCGGATAACCAGAAAATAGACAACACACAGAGCGATCTCTGGTACCGAATATAATGAAAATATTACCACTGCACTTAAGATCAGATAAATCATCAGTATTGGGCCATTATGATTTGCTGTCATAACTGTGTGCTATCTGAAAGAGCCACCTAGGTATCTGGATGAATGGGTCTGGAGTGATAACCGCAATTTGCGGGATAAAGGGTGTGACTAACTGTGAATGATAAAAGTCTTTGAGTCTTTACACACACATTTACAGTGCGTAATCACACACAAATCATTGATTTCCTATACCATAGTGCAACTTTGCTGTTGTTATGCGCGGTCATTGAAATCCCCATAACTTTAAAAGTATCCATTCGATTTTGTTGAATGAGGTATCAAACTGCAGAGAAGAAATTTGCTCATTTAATGTATATCTCATATTTTTGGTACCGATTATCTATTTTGGATTAGCCAACCTCAAAGCACCTGGTCAGGGACTTTATGTGCTAGATGTATATATTATGACAGTAAGATACATCAAAACATGTTTTCTCTTCCCTTCACCTTCACTTCCTCTTGCTTTCTTCTCTCCTTCAATGCCATTATGATATGCTTCCGTATCCTCACAGGATATGGCCTGGGTATCTCATCCACTACAACATACAATGAACCAAAGGTGTATATGTGCAAAGTAATATGTTAGATGCTGATCAAATCAGTAGCGTACCTGTAATTACCTGGCCTTACACTGACCTAATTTTTCCCATTCATAAATTTTCACAATTTCTAGCAATAGTGTTATTTTGTGATTGTGCGATTCAGCGTTAGATTAATTTCTTGTTTTAGGGGCTTCTTGTAGGCTATTTCCTGTAGGATACATCTCTGGAAGATTTCATTTCACGATCACGATTCAATGTGCAAAATTTACAAAGAAAAACACAGCGAAAAAATGTAAGCTTATTTATGCCATTCTGAGAAGTCCCATAGGGTACAGAGAGTAGCGTAGGTCAGTGCCCAGTATACTAATTAATGCATTGGGTTGTCACTGATTCCTTACCTGCGTTATTAATAGCGCTATCCTAACCAGGCAATTATTAAAAACTTGGCTTCGGGGCAAGAAAAAAGGTGTTGTGTTGACTATTATTTTTCATTTTTTAAAATAATCTTTAAAGCAATTTCTTGACATGTAAAAAATAAAACAGTTTCATAACATTAAAGGTACACTACCTGATCAAAATATGACAATTGAAAAGGACTTAAGTCAAATCAAGTCAGGCATGTTAATACTCAGGAAAAAAATACAGTTTTTCCAGTCATATAAAATCGTATATATACTTGAGTATCACATTTAGCACCTTTCCTTGAAGGTGTGTAATCCATCACTTGTGATTTTTATATTGGACAAAAAATCCCATACCTTTATCAGTATCCCCGCAAATTGTGAGATCCAAGAGATGTTCCTTGTAGATACTATAATCTGAAGATATAGTAAATTATGTCCATATGTGATGTTCCACACTTGAGGTTTGTGTCCCAAATGATTTGCGCTTCTATACATTTTTACCTCTGGAGAAATATAACTCTCTGACTTTGGAATAAAACCATTTGGAATTGAAAGCAACCTGTCAAAAATCAGGTCACCGATATGTGATATCCCATACATTATTTAGGGGGGGGGGGGTACTGAAGTTATTTTTCATGGGGATATGCTATGCTACTGGAGGTTTGAAATCCTGACCCACTTTTAGAGGTGTTTTACCTTAGAAATGGCTGATTTGGGACCCATGTTTAGGCTTTTCCAGCACAAATCATACCCCATGTTTAGGGAATTATTTGCAAAAATGTGATCCCTTAGGCCAAAAAAAAATGTTATGTTGTCCTCCACAGCTTTCAGAGAGGAGGGGCAGGCGGGCGGATTTTTTTTAATTGATTTTTTAAAAAAAAAAAAATAATAATGTTACCAGCGGAAGCTCAAAGTTCAGCCAACAAGAAGTTGAAATCACTCTGAGAGTCGCACATATATGTTATAAACACTTACTTTAATATTCAATGCCATTTAAACTGTTTTAAAAAATGTGAAAAAAAAATGTGAAAAAAATGTGAAAAAAAAAATGTGAAGAAAAAATCAATCAAAAAAATTAAAAAATTGGAGCGGCCCTAAATCCGGAGCGGGCGGTCGAGGACAACATAACAATTTTTTTTGTTGGCCTTATATAGAGCAGTACATACCAGTATATAATACCTTATATATGTGATGAGTACCCCCTCCCATACCTGACATATATTTGTTGCACTTCCCCTTCCTCCTACAAGGGTTATGTGAGGACAACCACTTGAGGGTTACTCGTAGATGTGCTGATAATGTTATTTTTTACAATGCATTGTGGGAATGTCCTGATGGCTGCTTTTAGTGTCAACATCCCCATCTAATGGACCGTTGCAACCTCATAAATGATCTATGATGTTCCCTGGAAATATTTGTTGTCATATCTTGTCAGCCAATAATGTAATGAAATCTCATTTTAATCAATGAAATTCTCTGTTGACATATGGATGTCATATGTTCGTGTATAGTTTGATAACATTTAGGAGAATAGCTCCGGAATGGGTGATTCTCCCCTAATCTCAAACAAAGCCCCAAATCTTAACCATTTCGGATCCGAATTAAATTTAGGCTTCCAATTTTAACCTTTTACCTTTGAGATTGACTCTTATCATAGCAATTCTGCATCATTTTTGTAATGTCCTTGCTCTCTCCTTCAAGCTGTAAAAGACATTTCAAGCTGTAATAGACATTTCAAGCTTTAAGTATATGGGTTGTTCCATTTTTGAGATATAGACAAATTATTTGAATGTTTTTTTTAAGTATTTCTTTATTTCCTAGGAACACTGGCGTTCTGTGGATCCTAAAGGGTTAACCTAACCCTAACCTTACCTCTAAATCCTTATCTTTATCTTAACCATTACCTTAACCTATCTGGCAAGGACACATTGTCCTGGAACTGGCCTGGAACTGGATTTTGTTCAACTTGGCAGCAAATGTGCTAATCTAAATACTTTCCATGCGGCAGTCGTCTGCAGATGACTAAAAACTTCAAAATTATTGAATTTTATCACCATATTTGGAATCACCATGAGAAATGCATTAAAATAAGTTCAAACATGCCTAGTATTGGTTCAGTAATCCTTCAGATAGACTTTGAAAGTTGGGAAAGGTTTCTGAAAAATCTGTTTTGTATAAATATGGTAAAAAACTAATAGCCGTTTGGGAAGTGATAAGATATTCCTATCTGCTGTTTGATTGCTAAATACAGGTGATTGAACTCTTTTTTTTGTTAAAACATGTTCTACAGGATGAGTCAAAAAGAAGTTGTACGGATTTGAATATTTTTTCCTGAGAAAGAAAAAACAAATTGACGTAAAACTCGAGCAATATTTTGACGAGAATATTCTTCCGATCATCTGAAAAAAGATTTACTAAAAGAACCCATTTTTTTAGCTGTCCACCAATACGTATAACACAATAAAGCAAAGATTTTTTTTAAAACTCACCATTATCATTTCAGGAAGTAATTGTTTTATTCCTCATAATGCAAAATCATAGAATTCGTCAAAAAGAGAAGGTTAAAGTCACTGATTATGTATTTTATGCACACCATTCCCACCTATGTTTGAAACTCCCGGGCTTTAATCTCATTTGAATATGAATGACCATGTGTTCATTTTGCTGCCCACTTAGAGTGGAAAGATTTCAGCGTTCCTTGGACAGCTAAAAAGGGGTTCTTTTATTAAAACAGGCGCAGTTCCTGATGTAATTGATCGATTTCAATGATTCCTTTTGTCATATGAGCAGAATAGGTTGCTCTTTGAATACGTGCCTCATTGGTTTGTCAAATTTGTTTGGTCTATTTTTAAACAAATATTCATTCCCGTACAACTTGTTTTTGACTCGCCCTGTATGTTCACAAAAATTGGCCTATGCGGTGACAATAACATAACACATTGCCATTTTATTTTGATAATTATTTAGTTAGCAAATTCCTATCCAATTTAAGTAATGTAAGGAGGAAGAGGGCCCAATATCATAACGGTCAACATAAGATTAGGCCTAATCTTTTTTGTAAGTTGAGAAGAATTCATATTAAATTCTTCAAAAAGTTAAGAATAAAAACTCTTCTTAAGATCAGAAGAATATTACCTTAGAATTTAAGAAGAATTCCTTCGTAAAGATAAGATAGCTTCGGACCTCTTCTTTAAGAAAAGGTCAGAGGCTATCTTACCTTAACTTAATAGTTAAGGATATTCTTCTTACATTGTTTTATGAAATAGAAGATAAGAATCTTCTTGATTTAAGAAGCACTTTGTGAAGATCTTGAAATTTTATGAAATAGGTCCCCAGGTCACATAGCATAGATTTTCACCACAAATAATCCTTAATTGTAGATATTCACTTGTGAAGAACAGAAATTATAAAGTTATTGCAGCTGAATATGATTAGAGGGCTTATGATAGCTTACTTACGCACCTGCGTATCTGAAAATACTGTTATCATTATTATTTTCACAGGCGTATTTGCCTTTCTTTGGCAACTTTAACCAATTCACAATTTTGCATTTTTTAGAAATTATTACCATACATAATTGCTTCCAGACTTTATTTGTATATTGGAATTTTTGTCATAGACAATTTAATATGCATGGATAGAACTTGTCATTTTGACAGCTCTAGTAGTGTGTGTACTCAATAAACCATGATTTTCATGGTAGTATGATTTTCCATATTTCACAGCAGGGGTGATTTCCTCTTTTTTAAGTTTTCTTGTCACAAAATGTCAGTTTTTTATTTTATTTTTAGCCCATATTTGACATTTTATACCCTAATTGTACTCTGTTTTTCCTCGTTTTTGTCTGTTTTCCTCTTTTTTTTAAATTTATGGCCTCTCACACCCCTGTTCACATATTGATTTGAAATTTCAGAATGAATAACCTGCAAAAATCTTAAAATGAAGACATTTTTAATGTCTTCCAATCTAACAAATGTCAGTAACTATAAATTCAATGAGACCTCAAATTGCAGAAATATCTATATGTAAAAATATTGAAAGGAACAGTATCGAAAGAGTTAAAAATGTGGGGACTCATTTCCAAATACACGCACCTGCACGTTGTCAACGAGACAGATTCTCAGTATGTAGGTATCAGATATCCAATAAGCCTAGAGCTCTTCTAGAAAACCCAGCGTTTAAGAATGGAAATCTCCTATTCCATCCATATCGGATGACAAAATAATTGTTTAGGTGTAAGTGATCGCATCACTGAGAGTAGGCTGAGAGTGGAGTTAATATGGCTTATATACAGACTATATGTAATAAGGCCGGAGATAATAGCAACATTTAATCATTTGTTTAACCTTCCCCAACTGATTCTAATTTTGACAAATGGAGATTTTTTTTTTTTACACTGAATATCAGTGGCTGAAATAAATCAAGTATGTTAAAAATGCTATCTCCAGTAGAAAGCAAGATATAGACAATTTTAAAGTTACTTGTATGTTATCTTTCTTTCTTGATTGACTTGAATTTTTAAGATTAAAATCTTAAATGCTATATCTTTAAAATATAGCGACATTTGATGTTTCAATTTGAGTTCCCAAGGTCAGTGTGTCACAATTAAATTATTTTTACTTTTATTTGTGCATGATTGAACAACCTGGCTGTTCCTAATATATTCTCCCTCCCCTCTGACTTACACGTTAAGTTTAGAAGTCAATTACTTTTATTTAATGTTTTTGACATAATTGATTATTTCTTAAATAGTAGCACAACACAAATGTGAGCAGTTGTCTCACTGCTGAAGATTAACAAAGCAGCAACTAGGCCAATTTAATTTTTTATCTGGGGGGTTGAAGAATTTTTCATAGCATAGAAATAGATAATTTTGATTGATGACACAACCTCAAAAAGATAGTAACATCACACAGCTTTGAAATAATTGGTGGCTGTCTTCAGAAGATAGCAACATTTTGAATTTAAGTTATTTGGTATGCTGTCTTTATTCAAAGGTAGCAATATAGCACAATTTTGAAGCATTTATTATGCTGTCTTCTGAATATAGCAACCTTGAAGCTATTGGTATGCCATCTTGGGAACATGGCAGTTTACATAACTGTGTAGTTTTTGGTATACTGAAGATAGCGCCATACACAATTTATGCTATCATCAGATAATAGCACAACATTGAAATTATCTGTAGGCTACCTTCCAATGATATTAACGTTGCCCAACTTGAAAAGTATGCACTGCAAATCTACAGAACATATCGACGCATAGAGAACGCGTCAAGAACATGTCAAGAGCGCATCTGGAAGTGTTACAAAAATGTAACAGATTTAGAACATGTTACAGATGTGTTCTTGATGTGTTCTAGAAATGGCCCTTGAACACATGTCAAAAAATCTAGAACACCTACAGAACACATTAGAACATCAACAGAACACATCTGAACACATGAACATGTTCTATAGCTGTTACATTTGGAGGCTTCTGACACATCCTGTACGTGTGTAGAACACGTCGGAATGTGTTCTGTGAAGCATCTGATGTGTTCTGTAGTTTTTGCAGTGGATGAGTATGCAATTTCGGAATTACATTTTCTACACTTTACTTTTAAACCATTAGATGTAGGTACAAGAAGGGATTCCTATAAAGCATTGATTGTACCAACCTCACAATGTGTGCTTATTTAATATTGAACTATGGGTAGTACTGATTATTCCGATAGTGGAAAAAAATCTTGATCAAACTAATTTGCTGAGAGAAAACATAAAGTAGAACATTACTCTTTTTTGCCTAAGGTACTTGCTCTAACATGCTTGAAGCCAACTTAATAGTCATGTATAGCAGGTAGCAACTATCGGGTGAACACAAATTCACTTATCTCACAGCTAGTGACAAACCTTTCTTTTGCCCCGAATCTTATAGCGGTGTGTTGCACTTTTTTTGTAAAGATTTTTAATTAGATCCATGAATGTATATGTGCCTTAATCCTCCATACCTGGTAATAAATTGGGGTTTTAAGTCAGCTGGTAGAGAGAGAGAACATTGTATTAGTAGAGGTAGCTATCGGATGAGCGTACATTCACCTTTCGCAGAACTAAATAATTAAAGTTGGTTCTTTATCACCTGAACCAGAGATGGCAAATTCACCTGATGTAAAAACAACTTTAGGCCAAGAAGTTTAGGGTGGGAGACTTCCCTGGGTTGACTGACCCATTTCCCCCCCCCCCCCCCCTATTTTTTTTGAACATTTCATCAAAATATTTAAAAATGGAAACACATTTTATTTTTTAAAGTTATTTTACAAATGTTTTAAGAATTTTGATTTTAAAAAAGGGGAAAAAAGCTTTGCTGATTGACATGATTGGTCAGTCAGCCCACAAAACATATGTCTTTCATAAGCTGAAGGTAAGAATTTGCCTGAATTATGTGAAATTGCATCTAGCCATTTTTGTAGATTTTTTAAAACTTTTGGACCTGCCCCTTCCTATGCATCCATGAACATGGGTTATCTGGTGGTACTGTAAGAATTATTTGATATTTGATATGTACGCATATTGCACAAACAAACAGAAACTTTCTGAAAACATTTCCTCTCGAATCTTTCAACTGCAGTGCACCATTGTCGTTAAAGAATTTTAAGTCAAGATTCTTTAATGTTTTTATCAAATTTGTCGCAGTTGATAGTGAACAGACTATAGCACTATTTCAGCTAAACTGGGGTTTTTTCATGGAGATTCTGTACAAATATGTAAGGATAACAGAGAAATAAATGAACAAATTTCACAAAAAAGTTTAGAATTCTAACAAAATGGTACACTGTCCCTCAAAGCACTTTGCATGATGTGTATATAAATGTCTTTGAGCTATCTGAAATAGGATATTCTTCGCTCCTCCCCTTCCTTTAATGTGAGATATGGCAGATAATACAATCAATTCTGCATTTTACCGCTGAATTCCTGAAAGATTTTATATCACTGAATAGTACTGCTTTGGAGCATGTTATTCCAGTTATGTACAATCCATAAATGGTATTGTTATGTATTCGTCACTATAGCTGAAACAGAACTTCCTTATTCATAATTTATTCCCTGTTTTTCGAAGATTTAAATACAAAAAGAAGTGTCAGTTATCTGTATTTGTAATCAAATTGTTGGAAGAAATCAAAATGATAGTTTCAAGATCAGTTATGTAGAAAATTGACAGAATACCTGAATTTAAGACAATATTGATTTTGAATATTTAAACATTACTTAATGACAATGGGTAGGTATATCAGTTACTTGATTGTATTTATTGTATTGCTATCTATTGATGATCTCTTTTCTGTTTGTGTTATGTAACTCTCTTCTAAAAGTAGCAAACACCAAACTGTTATTGTATGACATTGCTATCTTCTGAAGAAAACACACCAGTAAATCTAAGTCTGGTTACTGTACACAAAAATCTTTTAAAATGTGGCTTAGTAATGTTGCTATCTTCTGAAGACATCGTATCAAATCTGTTTAACTTTTGATGGTGCTATGCTGCAATCATTTAGGAAAACATATCAAATATGTTTAACATTTGATGGTGCTATGCTGCAATCTTTTAGGAAAGCATATCAATAATTTAACACATTTGCAGCGTGTACATCGTTTAGTTTCACAATCTATAAACAAATTTCGTACATTCGATGGAATTTGGAATTAATCAAATCTTTATTTTTGTTTTTTATTACGTAAAATCAGTAGCGATCAATTCAGTACTACACTGGGACGACAAATCAATTCCTTGATGAATATAACCTGACAAGAATACATGCCCTACTTTCCAGCAGATAAGCTGTAATACAGGGTGAGTCAGAAAGAAGTTTACCCGGATTGGTGGTGTTTTAAAAAACAAACAAATTACACTCGAGAGTTCAGTAAAGCATATATTTAACAAGCATTCTCTCCTGCATATTAGGAAAAAGGAATGACACAAATTGAGCATTGCTAAGAGGAGTTATGTCTATTTTAATAAAGGTACTCATTTTGCAAGCTGTCCACGGAATACTTGACCAAACAAATGTAAAGTATGCATTTTAGCTGCGTACTTCCCTATTGACCGAGATTGGTGATGTTTTTCAAAACAAATAAATGACACTTAAAAGTTCAGTAAAGCATTTATTTACCAAATATACCCTGCTGCTTATTAGAGCAAATCAATGAAGCAAATTGATCATTCCTAAGAGAAGTTATGCCTGTTTTACTGAAAGCGCTCATGTTTTGTCAAGCTAAAATGCTTACTTTACATTTGTTTTGTCAAGTATTCCGTGGACAGCTTGCAAAATGAGTACCTTTATTAAAATAAGCATAACTCCTCTTAGCAATGATCAATTTGTGTCATTCTTTTTTCCTAATAAGCAGGAGAGAATGCTTGTTAAATATATGCTTTACTGAGTTCTCGAGTGTCATTTGTTCGTTTTTTAAAACATCACCAATCCGGGTAAACTTCTTTCTGACTCACCCTGTACTACACAAAATTTGAAGTGGTCTGAATAGCAAATAGACTTTTAAATTCATGGATGCAACACACTCAAAATTGTCATCCTTGTTCATCTGCCATTAGGGAATAAGCTCTGACATAAGAATATAAGTACTGACATCTTCGGCTCATCCCGTTCTAATTCACGACGCTGTCACCACACATACCATATCCCCTTCAGTTATCATTATAAGGCCATGTGAGGTCTCCCGTGGATATTGACATCACGCAGAGCTCACCGCGGGATAACAATTGGCAAATTATAGATTAACCTATGTCTCTATTTTGCTTGTCAATGGGCCTCGTGTTTGGCACCCTGCAAGCTATTTATTAATAATAACTTTCACCCGTGCCACGTGCGTAGATTGAGAGAGGGTGGATGAGGAGGATAGAATATTGTAGTGTAAAAGATGTTCTGTGTGTTTAGGATTAGTCTTGAGGATAGAGGGCAGCAAACTCGTATTTGTAAAGATCACAAATGGTGAAAGACATGTGGCTTGAACCGAATCAAAAACAACATTTTCTTGTTGAAAGAAAAGATTAACCTGATTCGTGGGCCAAGAAATAACACTTTCGAGCGTGTAACTGAATGTAGGAGTATGCTGTTTCTGAAACCGACTGTGATTTGCAGACTTATATAGGTTGGCCGATTGGTCAGAAAGATAGATACATCATTTATTGCACCAATCAAAGACAGTGTTAGAATAATTGTATCCCTGATAAAGATTGGAGCGAAATATTTTACAAGCTGCATTTTAATTGGTTATTCAAATGAGTATATCTTGCAATAAACCAATCAGAACCACTGTAAGATAAACAGGTAGACTCCAGGGGTTAAGTTAAAAGTAGTCCTTCTGGAAGGACAATTTTATTCTTTTATGTCCTTTTATACTCATAAAAGTCCCTTAAGTAAAATTGGGGTTGCCTAGTTAGGCTTATTTAACACTAAAATGTATTGCCCTTTATAAAGGTTCAGAATGTAGAATGGTCTCATCTTATGACCCTCTACTCACAGCCATGATAAGTCATGCAGGGCTGTTGCTATGAATGACACTCAAACAAAAGAGGGCGCTATTTATGAGACCACTACCACACAAGGGGACACACACAAGGCTATTCTGTTTAGGCGCACCTCTTGGCTAGTTCAATAAAAATAGTTAATAAAACTTAACCTTCCCTTAAAGTTAGCTCAGGTTTAAGTTGTTTTGTGCATACCAACCATAAAGTTGGACCAGACTGGCCATTTTGAGTCCTGAGACACAACTTAAATAACATAGTGTTAGATCATGACTTGAGTTGACTTTGTAAAGCAAAGAAAAGAATGTATACTGTGTTTTATCAGGTAATCAGCCTTCACCAAGATTCATTGGTGGTAGGCATGAAGCTTAATATTGAAGACTTGTCCCCTCTCCAGTGGCGGCACTTAGGGGGGGGGGGGGGGGGGGGGGGGGGGGGAGGGGGGCATCAAAAAATTGAGTTTTAGTGTCAAAATTACATAAAGTTAGCTTTAAATTGGTCTGAAATGTCTAATTCAGAACAAATTAAGCTACTTTCAGGCCCTTTTTCTTCTTGTCCCCCTCCCCAAAATGTTGATGCTGCCCCTTTCACTATTGTAGGAACTGCTCAAGGTTCTAACTTTATTTTCTTCTTCCTCCTTACTGCCCCCATCCACATACTATTCTAATTAAGAAATGTCTGTTCTTCCTTAAATTCCTAAAAGATTCCTTGTCAACATCCACCTTGCTCACTCAACTTTAGCTCCGTAATAAAATGCTAATTATTTAGACACTATTTGCATTTACTACTAACATTTACTACTAACATTTGGTGTGGTTGCCTTGGGAGCCATGAGCCATAGTTTTGTGTTTCGGATTTGTTTGATTTTTTGTTTGTTTGCAAATATCATTTCTACGGTGTCAAAATTCTTAACTGTAATGGTCCTGGACCATGTTATCAGGCCAAAATCTCATACTAGCCTCTCGCATTTGCCTTCCCCGTTGAAAGAGTTTTAAAAATCTAATGTGCAATAAATTTTAACTTTTTGTTTTTGTCTTAATTTGTTTTTCAGCCATGACCTTATGTTAGTCTGCAAAGAGCTCAATATGGAGGATTCAGTACACGATGTCATGCGGCAGATCGGAGCCGACCAGAATGGTAGAATATCTTTCAATGAGTTCATGAGATGCCAGCGTCAGTTGAAGGGTGAGATACGCTCACTGGCCGTGGTGCAACAAACAGTTAATTATTTGGACAATGAGGAGGATCCGTTAGAAAAGCTGGAGCATATCGGTCAAATGGACAATGAGAATTTTGACCATAGGCTCACCTCCTGGCCGACGAGTAGCAATAATAGCCTCGGTAAGTAGTGGGTGCTCTGATAGTCTCGGATTTATGTCAGACGATGGTGGACAAGGATTTGCCCAAATGAGCATATCGTTTTGGTTTAACACGTAATTGCAGGTACCAATAGACATTATTTGTAATTGGCGCACTTACGTCAAAAGAGGGATGTGCTATCCAACTGAGCATGCTCAGAGCAATTAGTGCTCCGAAAACGAGGCTAAGGATGTAGCCGAGACGAGAGTGATGTAGTTTTTCAATGTGGTGAACTTTGCCCTAATCAAAAAAATTCTTCATACTTCTGAGCTGTTCAATATTTGACCTTATTACATTCGTGAAATAAACTTGAATGTATAAACTATCTATTGCACTAGTTTGAAATGAAATGTTTGCTGGTAACCGACACTATCTAGGAAAATGTAGAAGTTCACAGTTCATTATTATTGCAGTAAAAGTATGTGATTGTATGTTTATCGGTGTGGCATCCCTCTTTGACATGAAATCGCCAATTACGAATAACGTCTATAGAAGTTGTAAATATCACACTGATAGATACAACTAAATTCTATAATCCCAAAAACTGGTTGGTGGAAGTAAATTGTCTTGACATTTTTCCAAGTTAACCCATTATTCATGAACAAGCTTGACATTTCAAATTAGTCACTTGATTTACAGGGGAAATGGTAGAAAAGAAATGGCCATAGCTTATATATATATACTTAACGATATTTTGGCCTTTATGATATAGTTTTGTGGTTATAAAGGAAATAACAAAAATGTAATAACACATAGATACTTGTAATTATACTATATCCCTAACTCTAGTACACCACACGGTCAACAGATTTGTTTTCCGACCCCCAAAATTCACCAGAAAGGTCACCCGACCCCCCAGGATTTGAACCACGGACCTCCAGCACCAGAGCCCAGATCCTAACCACTACACCACGGCTCAGTATATTTCCCTCCTTATATAGTTTGGGTCCGTTTTGTAGCCCAAAAACCTGCACACCGGGTTATAGAAACATTTTTTCCGCCCAGTTGCCGTGTGGTGTAGTAGTAGAGTTAGGGTTAATGCTTGAAAATTACTGCAAATAAGGACTGGTCTAGTGGTTAGGTTTTTGACCTGTATCGCCAGACTGCGGTTCAAGTCCCACGCTTACCAAGTTCTTTTCTCCCTTCTATTTGTGTCACAAATAATATTTTATATCAAGTCAAACATTAACATGTTAATTTCTATTGAATTAATACTTATTTTTCTCTGATGATCTTACCATAATAGAAATTAAATTTGTTTTCCCCCCCCAAACAGTAGGGCATGATCGATAAAGCCAGTGTTGCCGGTGTGTTTTGTTTTACTATTCCAAGGGTCTTGCCAGATTGAAATACTGTGACTGCCACGTTTTCATTAGGAGATGAGCCCTCTATGTTTGCAGTTTGGTACTTTTTAGCAGTGCTGATCAAAGAAAAAACATCTCTGCTGCCCTCTGTTGACATGATTTTGTATTTCAAAAGTGATTTCTTTCTCTCTCTTTATCAACATTTGACTCCAATCAGTGATCAATGTTCCCACAGAAATTGTAAATCATTATGAAAAGAAGAAAAATCCTACTAAAATTGTTCACTTTGTGATCAATATAATATAAACGGCAGTTATAGCACAGTCCATGTAAAATGGGTGTTACAAAACACCATGATTGCACTTTGACTTCATTTTTCTTAAAGTTAAGAGTTACCCAGAAATAAGCCTCTGAACATTTGACAACTAGTGTACCATCCACATTCGTCATAGCAGATTTGAGAAGTGTTGACAGAACATTATACAATTATAAATCCCCTCAAAAACAACAAAATTAAATAAAATATTTCTTTTTTGCAATTTGGTATTAGGCAGTGGCATACGACTGGGGTGGTGGTTGGGGGGGGGGGGGGGTGGCGGTGATGCCACTGGTAGTAGGTAATACTAGTGGGGGATAAGTGCCTTTTCTGACTACTAGTGGAATAAGGTAAAGGCCATAGGGTCCTAGAATAAGGCGACAATTGGACTCAAATTATTTACCATTGTAAAATCATGTACTGTAAAGCATGAAAGGTTCGCGGCATTAACATTTTGCGAATCATGGACTTCAGCCTTTTTCGCGGCATGAAAATTTAGAGTCAGCTGCACTCGCGAAAGTTGATGCACGCGAACATTTCATGCTTTACAGTATTTCGTCTGTAAAATAATTCATATAGATGTGATTATTTTTTTTGCATAGATAACTGCATATCTAGGGGACAAACAAGGTGTTGCAGTTTGTATTCAAATATTAAGTTTTAATACATTTCTACCGCCAGTATTCACAAAAGCACTTGGTTGTTACTTAACTTTCATCACTTAAAAAGTCTTTCTGTGAAGAATTCAGTTATTTGTTTCATATTTTTCTGCATAAAACATGACAAAGGGTTAGAAAAAGATACTCAAAGCTGAGTAGGCCTACCTTATAATTTGTGGGTGTTTATACTTTCATATTCTGTTTCAAAAATGATTTTAAAACACAAGCAAAATTCCCTCCTGTTAGGACATATACAGGGATAAAGATTATGCCATTTATAACTTAATTCTCTGTTTTTTGTTGTTGAGATTATTGTTTCTCACAACAGTAAATAAGCTTACCTCTGGGATAGCTTTCTGGCAGCAACTCGCTTGCCTTTCGTCAGCCCAAATAACATGTGGGGGCGCTGTTGGCGGTAATTAATTCTCTGTTTATATGGGCCTGAGAGTCTAGTGAGACTCTATTTACTCCTTACTCCTGATGTCTATACAATTACTGGCAATATCTCCTTTAACCATCCCAACAGAATAAGCTTAATATAGTGCAGAGCTTTATTCCATTGGCAAAGTGACGCCATGGATGAAATAAGCAAAAGATGCCATATTACTTACAATATTTTTCCATTTCTTTTTCCCTCTTTCCAGCCTCCTCCGCAGCAAGAGAAAGCTGGGAGAAGGACTCGGGGGCAAGAGATCTCAGCCCAGAGCCAGGAACATTTCTACAGAAACTCATAGAAGGAACAAGTAGTCCTAATGGAGGAACCAACTTTCTTGAGCTAGCAAATACGGTAAGTGATATCAATATAAGGAAGCAATGAAGGGGTAAAACCTACTTCAATTGAACAGAGTCTTCCATACAAACCTTTGCCTTTTTACTGCTGCTCATTGAGGGAGCACAACACTAAATCCTTCCACGTTTGGTGTATGGTTCTGAAAAATAGTACCTAGTGAAAAGCATGATCATCCCAAGAGAAGCAAATTGTATTGAATCATGCGATTTTTTAAATTAAAACTATCAACGTGTATCAGAGCATTGCAAACATGTTAAAAACGTGGTTGAAATCAAACGAAAAGCGGTCGGAATGAAACCATACCGGAAATGGTAAGGAATTGCTGAAAATCATGGTGGCGCTGTTTAGGCGTTGGTAAGTTTGTCTAGGCATTCATAAGTTTGTCTAGATTGGTCAAGGAAACAAGTTTTAAATCAAATTCAACCCTTATCCAAGACATCCACGTGAAACAAAACTTCCAACATGGTCATGTGGGGTAAAAAAATGGTCTTGAAAAATGGCTGAATTATGTGTATTTCAATGGAGGAATCATTTAATGGTGTGCGCCCTTAACTGTGAGCTGTGTGTAGTGGCTTGCTGACAGTGCAGGAAGGATCTCATGGTTTTTAACCTATACAGCCCTGGACACATTAGCTACGTTCACACAGTGGTTATTCAAAAGCGTAACTTACGCTAAAAGCAATAAAAAATGCCACAAATAGTTTTGTTACTCTGACCGCATGTCCACACACGCTTTACTACTATCGCTACGCCGCGTAACTTAAGCCTATTATCAGCTTTGCTGGTTTAAGTGTTGAAATAGGTAGCATTCCTTGCTTTGACCTTTGTATTACAAATCGCATATCACTGAAAATGCTTTTGTGTTGATCGTGTTCTGAGAAAAAAAGTATATATTTTCGCATTTATAGAAATAAAAATTGACTATGCACATCATCATGTTTTTCAAATTGTACATCAAAAAGCTTCTGCAAATAGTCTGCCCAAACCGGGGCCCAAACAACATCTTTAACTTTCTGAGTAAGCTTTAGAATACCCTACCATTTTATTCCTCCCTGTGTAAGTGTATGGCGGGGTGTATGGGTCGTTCTGTAAAAGTCCCCATTGAAGACATGCAGTGGTAGGTATACTAAAGGAACTCCAATTTTCTTTTGAACTTAAGTTCAAAAGAAATTTCAGTTATTTATTTTGATATATTTTAAAATGTATCGAGATTTTATATAAAAACACCATTTCGTTATACCGTATAGGCACAACACATATAGCAAGGTGGCGAGCTTGTAAAACGTTATATATCGTATTATAGAGCATCACCAAGGTCACGATTTTGTAAAAGGTCACACTTACGCGTGATTAGCGTAAGTACCGTTCACACAGCCATTTACGCCAGGCGGGGCTACGCTGACCTCGCTTACTCCTCGCTACTCTTGCTAAAAAGCAGGAGTAAATCGACCGGATTAAGGCGGCGTAACTTAAGCTAATCATCGCTGGAACGGAGTGTACGAGTAGGTATGTATGGTTTAAGAAGACATGTGATATACTGCGGTGCCATGTCATTTAAAGCCTTAAAAACAATGAGCAACAATTTGTATACAATTCTGTAACCAACCGGCAGCCAATGCAACTTCTTTAAAACGGGAGTGATGTGAGATCTTTTCCTAGTTAGAGTGACCAAGCGCGCAGCGTTGTTCTGAATACGCTGAAGACGTGCAATCTGATCTTGAGGAAGGCCAAACAAGAGGGAGTTGCCCATATCAAGCCGGGAGGTTACAAAACTGTGAACAATTTGTTCAGTGGCATGAGGATTTTTACTTTCTTATTCTACTAATGTTTCTGATATGAAATGAAGCAGAACGAACAATATTAGAAATATGAGCATTAAGAGACATTGATGAATCAAAAATAGCACCTAAATTACGAGCCTTTGTTGCAGGTGTGATGTCCGCATCACCAATTGTAATATGTGGGACATGAACCTTAGACATTTGTTGTCTAGAACCAATCAAAACAAATTCAGTCTTCTCATCATTCAACTTGAGAAAATTCTCCTGCATCCACCTACGAATTTCACAAATGCATGACTCGATACGCTCAATGGTTTTATCAGCACACTGTTGGGTTGGTTTGAAAGATAGGTACAGCTGCGTGTCGTCTGCATACACATGCTACTCTAAATTGTATTTGAGAATTATGTTATGAACTGGATAGGTATATACAGTAATAATGTAACAGTATTAATGTAACAATTGTGATGGTGAATCTCTGTTACAACAAAATAATTTAACAAATTGTAACGACTTTACAAAATATCTGCTTAATTAAGCACACAGCAGCTCCTGAAAGTTACAAAATCATGTGGACAAGGAGTTACTTTTGTTGGCGAAACAGTAAAAAATATCTTTAATTTCACTCTGATTTCCCAACTCATTTACAAAGTATGGTAAAACTCTCCGTTTCCCATACTTCTTTATGCCTGTCGCACATCCTCTGGAATTGTCAAGCAAAGCTGGTGTTGCTGCCCTCTGTAGTTGGAATGATTTACCACTCAACTTTAACGCTTGTTATTTGTAGAATCAATTACCGTTTCCTTTAACACCAGTAGGCCTATATTTATACTTGGAGGCTTTGACTCTGAAGACTTTTACACTCGCTTGTTAATTTGTTAATTTTAAGACAAGCCATGATGAGGGGAGGGGTTGTCACTGAGATTGATAGTCGGTATGGGTGTTTGTTACCCTGGCGACTCCTCTTCACCATCTTCTGTTTAATATTGACCATCTTCCCCTCTTTCCTGTCAGCTTGCATTAGTTCTTCTTCTCTGTTTTAATTGTTGAACAAATTAAATATAGACCATATGAAGGGGGGGGGGGGGGGGTGGGGGGTGGGGGTGGATATGATACTTGAAGCAATTGTTTTTAATATGCATGTTTCCTGGTGAATTTATAGGACAATTTTCCTGTCCTCTCATCCCCTAGATCTCATGTCTCATGATTTGCTATACCCTCGCCTGGTATCAGTGTGTTAAAGGGACACTGAGAGATCCGTATAGGAGTGCGCCCACAATTCTCCTGGAAATCAGGTTTTTCACGTAATACTTGGGTATATACTAACTACCATCTGAAACTGTTTACCTAAAATTTCACGATTTGGTAATTTCAATGTAGATCACATCGAAATTATGAGCACCACTCACCACATAAATTGCTTCAACCAAATGTCTACATTTAGTGATATTATTCAACCATTGTCCCATAAATTATTGCACTTCAGGGTTCATACATACCTTATCTATTGAAACAATTTATTTTTTCCAAATTTTGTTTTTCTCGGCAATCTCTCAATGCCCCTTCAATCGATCCTGAACCGACATAAAGATCAGATTGTCAAAATACATGTATGGTTTGAAAATAATTGTGTCAAATTTGCTTACCTAAGCCAAATGAGTTTCATTACTAACAACTAATTAGGGTTGACCAGATTAACGAGCTAGATGAACTACTCACACATGCCTTCACCCAATTACAAGTGCCAATTAAATTCTTGAGGTATGTAGGCCACTAAAATAATCATGTCATATCATCAATCAATAGTCCTGTCTGACATTCCTCGGCTCATGACAAAGTTTATACTTAACAGTTAGTAAGATCGAATAAAAAAATATGAATTTTTAAATTCGTGCAGCGAATTCATGGAGGCCGCCATTTTTAAAATTACGTCATTATAGTTGTTGCTAATAACGCCTGTTTTTTACCTTTTCTTGAATGAAGTGCCCAGTTTATCATTAAATAAACTAAATTTGACTTAAACTCGATTCCAGATGATATTTTGTGCCTTCAATTGACCCCGAAAATAAATGACGCCATTTTTAATGACAAAACGACCTCTTACACGAATGCATTTGTTCCATTTTTAGGTCGTCCGTAGGAAGAGACCTTATGGCAGCATCCTTCGTGTGTAGTCGGGGTGTGTAGTCGGTGTGTGTGGTCTGTGTGTGGGGTGTGTGTGTCAACAATTTGGTATACACTTTTTTCAACAATTTGGTATACACTTTTTGTTTTGTCCATTTCTTTTCCATACAATGTCCAATTGCAATCAAACTTCGGTCATAGATGCAACATGGGAACCTTCATATGTTAATGAGGTCAAAGGTCACATACCAAGGTCAAAGGTCATCCGAGGTCAAGATGTATATGTAAAAGTGGCTGCATATGTAAAATTGATTACATTTGTCCATTTCTTTTCCATACAATGACCAATTGTAACCAAACTTTGGTCATAGATACAACATGGAAACCATCATATGTTAATGAGGTCAAAGGTCACATACCAAGGTCAAAGGTCATCTGAGGTCAAGATGTAAATGTAGAAATGGCTGCATATGTAAAATTGATTACATTTTTCCATTTCTTTTCCATACAATGTCCAATTGCAATCAAACTTCGGTCATAGCTGCAACATGGGAACCTTCATATGTTAATGAGGTCAAAGGTCACATACCAAGGTCAAAGGTCATCCGAGGTCAAGCTGCATATGTAAAATTGATTACATTTGTCCATTTCTTTTCCATACAATGACCAATTGTAACCTAACTTTGGTCATAGATACAACATGGACACCTTCATATGTTAATGAGGTCAAAGGTCACATACCAAGGTCAAAGGTCATCTGAGGTCAAGATGTAAATGTAGAAATGGCTGCATATGTAAAATTGATTACATTTTTCCATTTCTTTTCCATACAATGACCAATTGCAACCAAACTTCAGTCATAGATACAACATGGAAACCCGCATATGTTAATGAGGTCAAAGGTCGCATAGAAAGGTCAAAGGTCATCTGAGGTCAAGATGTAAAATTTAGTACACTTTTTTTTTGTCTCTTGTTCATTTTTCCATACAATGACCAATTGCAACCAAACTTGGGTCACGGATGCAACATGGAAACATTCATATGTTAATTAGGTCAAAGGTCACATACCAAGGTCAAAGGTCATATGAGGTCAAGATGTAAAATTAGCTGCATATGTAAAATTAATTACATTTAAACAGGTGAAGTACAATTGTAACCAAACTCCAGGATGTTTATTTTATTTTTTATATCCTGGATCCGCTAGTGGTCTAACCTCTTTCTTTCTAGATGCCTGTGGTTTGAGATCCACCTTGTTTTTAATCTACCCATATAAACGGACGACCTATTTGGGACCGCTGTCCGTATTTTTTTGGTTTAAAATCACTTTTTTCTCCTTTTCCCTTCGATAGATTTTTCTTGCCGTCGGTGAAACGTTAGTAAATACATTTAACTATCGGATTCACAAGTTTGAACATACCCCGAATTAATAGAATTTCCCCGCAGCCAAAAAAGCCTTTAATTGCTATATACTTAACTGTGTACATCCGGGACACTGATTCATTTTAAAAACAAAATGGCGGCCCCCATAGTCGGACACGAATTTAAACATTCGCATATTTTATTTCGATCTTACTAACTGCTTAATTAGACTTGTATTAAATCAGGTGATCTCAGCTTGGGGGGTAACTACCGTGGAATAAGCCTGAGTTCAATTGTTGCCAAGCTATACAACAAGATGATACTCAACAGAATTAGACCGGAGCTCGACGTCCACCTAAGAGCTAATCAAAATGGCTTCAGAGTAGGACGTACCACTGTAGGTCATATACTTGCCCTTCAAAGAATTATTGAGGGAATAAGATCAAATCACCTGCCAGCCATCATAACCTTTATCGACTTCAAGAAAGCGTTTGACACAATACATACAGTACAGATCGCATTAGAGTAACCGATATCAACGGAGGTCAACATACTTTCATCGGAATATCAACCCAATTACATCCCGTTGTCAGTGCATTGACAGTGCGAAATCAGCGCGCTGATTTCGCAAGATCAACGGAGTCCCTACACGACATTGGATAATGTCAACGAACTATCATCGCGCTGTCAGTGCATTGTCAATGCGATGTCATTGCGTTGTCAATGGACTATCAACTCAAAGTCAATGGACTATCATCGCAGTTGCGTGGTGCACTCTATTGTGAGCTGTACTGTAGGGGACGAATGCTGCAAATATTGAAAGCCTATGGTGTACCTGATCAGCTTACAAATGCGATAGCAGACATATACAAAGACACCAAGGCAATGGTCATATCACCAGATGGAGAAACAGAAGTGTTTGAGATACTGGCTGGAGTATTACAAGGAGACACCCTGGCTCCATATCTTTTTGTCATTGTTCTTGACTATGCCCTAAGAGAGGCCATAGATGGCAGAGAAGAAGAGCTAGGATTCCACCTAACAAAAAGAAGCAGCAGAAGAATAGGACCAACCGTAGTAACAGACTTAGACTTTGCTGATGACATTGCACTGTTGTCTGAGGAAGTGTCTCAAGCGCAATCACTACTCAATAGAGTGGAGACTTCAGTGGGAAGAGTTGGGCTCAAAATGAACGCTGCAAAGACGAAGTACATGTCCTTCAACCAGACGCAAGTACCTGTAATTACCACAAGTGAAGGCATGCGCCTTGATAAAGTGGAAGACTTCAAATACCTTGGAGCCTGGATGAACAACACTGAAAAGGACATCAAAACACGCAAAGCAGCTGCATGGAGAGCTTGTGGCAAACTTAGTCAGCTATGGAAGGCTAAATCATTATCCAGAAAGCTCAAAGAAAGACTGTTCATAGCTACAGTAGAATCCGTCCTCCTTTATGGATGTGAGGCATGGACAGTCACCCCAAAGCTTGGTAAACAACTGGATGGATGCTACACTAGGATGCTAAGATCTGTGTTCAACATCAACTGGAGTCAGCATGTGACAAATAAGGACCTGTATGGGGACATGCCAAAAGTCTCGGACAAGATCAGAGAACGCAGAGCAAGATTTGCTGGACACTGCTTCAGAGGGTCCAGGGAGCTTGTACACAAACTTATACATTGGATCCCAAAGCACGGAGCAAGAAAGCGTGGTAGACCAGCCCTGACCTACATTGACATACTCAAACGTGATACAGGACTGCAGGTGGAAGAAATCAAGACAGCTATGTTGGATAGGAAGATCTGGAGAGGCATTGTGGTTCGGAAAAATCATCCGCCCTAAGTCAAGTAAGTCAAGTCAAGTATTAAATCAAGTTTGTTGTGTCTTGTCTTTTTGAGGCTCTAATAATATATCTCAAATTCATGACCACCATTTTTAAGAGAACATTATGTTGACAAGTTACTGTATCTTTTTTAAATACATGTATCATATAATAGAATTTGTGTCAACTACTGTTAATGTATGTATGTATGGCATGGCATAAACTGAAGTTAGATGAATTCCAGGGTCCAAAATACTGTGAATAAGCATAGACCGTAGACGGTAAAAAAAATTATTGTCTATGGAATAAGTAATTTGGAATATTTAATAATTTCAACAAGAAAAACAAATTAATACTGTCTGCACATGCTTAAAAGGGTTGTCAAGCTACAACATTTGTTTACTGACATTTTGTGGAAGTATTAATGTTACTGCCTGCTATCTGTCTGGTTATTTAATTATTTGAACTAAATGATAATTTCAACAAGAACATTTTAAAACTCATGATACTGTCTGTAAATGCTTAAAGGGGCACTGAGAGATACGTACTAGAGTGCGCCCTCCCAGGAGGGGGGGGGGGGGGGGGGCACTTGTATACGAAGATGGATATCATGCTTGTTTAAAAAATGCGTAAAAAGGGTTGTTTTTCATGGAAAGGCGATGTACATCGCTTACGCTTAGGGTATCAAACACGGCAAAAATCAGCAAAAAGGGTATGTTTTGAGAACTTCCACTACGTATTTAGGGTACTTTTTCAAGATATAAAAGGAACATAAGAAATCCCCCTGTAAATCAAAACATTGATTGTACATTAAAGCATTAATTGACATGTGCAGTTTGATAAATATACCTTGTACTTGAAGTGAAATAAAACACAAGAAAATGTTAATTTAAAACATAAAAGATTTTTTACGTACTTATTGATGGTCTGTAGGGTATGATAAGGGTATGATAACAAACCAAATATTTATAATTGTTTAGGGTATAAAAATAGCTGAATACTTGTTAAGGGTGGCTTTGTAAAAAAAAAACTTGTTTAGGGTAGGAAAAATGGTAAAATACTTGTTTAGGGTGCCTGTGGCACATGAGAGAAACGCACGTACATCGCTTACGCTTATAGGGCATCAAAAACGGCAAAAATCAGCAAAAAGGGTATCTTTTGAGAACTTCCAATACGTAGTTAGGGTACTTTTTCAAGATATAAAAGGAACATAAAAAATGCCCCTGTAAATCAAAACATTGATTGTACATTAATTGACATGTGCAGTTTGATAAATATACCTTGTACTTATAAAACACAAGAAAATGTTAATTTAAAACATAAAAGAGTCGTTTATGTACTTATTGATATGGTCTGTAGGGTATGATAATAAACAAAATATTTATACTTGTTTAGGGTATGAAAATGGCTGAATACTTGTTAGGGTGGCTTTTAAAAAAAATACTTGTTTAGGGTAGGAAAAATGGTAAAATACTTGTTTAGGGTGTCTGTGGGGCATGAGAGAAATACTTGTCCATTTCAGAGGGCATACATGTACATGAGCATGATATCCACCTTCGTATATATTATCTATTGAAACAATTTATTTTTTCCAAATTTCATTTTTCTCAGCAATCTCTCAGTGCCCCTTTTAAAAAGGGTTTTCAGGTTCAATATTGATCTATGAAATCCTGCGGAAGTCTTCATTATTTCATCAAAGAAACCGGTGGTCGCCATCTCTGTCTGTCTGTGTGCCTACCCTCAGGGGGAATGCTCTTATTTTGATGATTGTTGACAACACATCTCTACTAAAATGATCAGATATCCTTATTGACATTTTGCCTGGGCTTTAATGTGATGATTTCAGTAATGAAGAAGAAATGTTCACCATCAACTAAAAGGGAAAGAGGATGGGTAAATAATTATCAATTTTAGACACAGGCTGGGTGAGTTTTTGAATGGACTTTTTGTGGTAATAGGTTTTGTTTCAAGTTTCCAGTTGAGAGTAGGGCATATATACAAACAAAAAGTGTTAATAAAAGATTTGACAGAAATTGATTTGATCGACACGTGTTGGATTTTTTTTGAACAGAAAATCGATTTGATCGACACTTGTTGGATTTTTTTTTGAAAATGACATTTTCCAACTGAATAATTTTACCAGAAAAGAAGACCTCACTGTACTGTCTGACTCAATAATTATTTTATTAGAAGTACTTAATCATCAATTTTCCACTACTTGTGATAATTTTCTTATTTTGATTATGTTTAAATATATCTTTACCAAATTATTGGATATCCTTTTGATATGTCTCAATGCTATGAGTACAAACAAAGAAACAAAACCCCACTTAATTACAAGCAGACCTCTCATGTAAAGGTCTTGTAGTCTGCCTCCGTTTCTGTTTCTTTTCTAATTTTGTAATTTTTTGTAATTTTTTCTAAATTATGAATTTTGGTAAACAGTTCTCTTAAATGAAAAATAGAAAAATCACAATTTTCAAAAATAATTTAAGGGAAAAGGAAAAACCAAAATTAAAATGATATGGGTCCGTTTGGCCTATAGGAGCGTTTATTTCCCTCCTTTCGCCTATGAAGATTATGTGTGGCAGGTGGAAAAAAATGAAAGGTGGAAGGGGTAGGGGATGTCTGATAAATCATAGATAATCGAGACAGGGATGGTTAAGTCCCGGATTATCTCTATTGAAATGTTGTGTGGAGCTGATCTATGTCTGTTTCGCACACACCTGTATGACTAGCAGTTTTGAAAAGCCTGGTAAACAAAACAGGTATTGATAGTATATTGCGGCAACTACAGTTTCTAATACTAGCTAACGGGATACATAAAATTAGTTTGATAAAAAAATGGAACTGTGAAAGTTAAGATACTTCTAATATTTGAAACACATAAATTTAATACACGCATTCACCGATGCGATAGATGTAACGCTATTTGTGAAATTTATAGACACTTATTTCACCCAGTGTTCTATGACACATAAACTCGAACCCATGATGGACAATAGCACTTTTTTTAAATCGATTCCTAGCGATTTGATGCATCTGGGAACGAGAGTGGCATATTATTTATGGATGTTAAGAAGTTATTTCGTGACAGGCGGAAAGGCTACATCGGCTTTTGTGTTGAGCGACCTTGGTCCGAAACACAGCTTCAAACAAAAAACCCACTTAACCATCCCTGTCTCGATTATCTATGGATAAATGGATAACCTGAAAATGTTAGCACTCTTTGTCCTGGCCTTCAAATTCAAGCCTTCTCCTCAAGGCTCAATGTCTCATGACCAATAAGTAATATCTTAATACTTTCCATCGGCTGCGGCGTCATCCTCAGATTCGCTTGAAAATGATACAGGATGTGTATATTGACAAGATAAAATCCCATGCCGATTTTGAATATTTCTACCAAGCCTTTTTTGAACGGTGCAGTTTTTTGTCTACAGAAAACCCCATAGACTTACTGTGTGTTAGGTTTTTGGCACCTTGCCAAATTCCCCAAAATTGCTTCTTTTCTCAAAACACACTCTATTTATAGAAAATGTCAAAATTATTGAATTTTTTACCATATTTAGAATAAATGAGAAATGCATTCAATAAATTCAAACATGCTTAGTATTAGTTCAGTAATTCTTGGAAGTTGGGAAAGGTTTCTGAAAAATCTGTTTTATATATTAATTATAAAACTAATAGTAGCGTGGAAAGGGTTAAAGACCTTTGTATAGTTACCAACTATAAACATCTCAGCATAAATAGATATTAACACTTTCCATGTGGCAGGCGGCTGCAGACGACATTCCAAAATGTCACAAAGTGATTCAAAAATGTCATAATTATTTAATTTCATCACCATATTTGGAATCACCATGAGAAATGCATTGAAATGAGTACCAACATGCCTAGCATTGGTTCAGTAATCCTTGAGATAGACCTTGAAAGATAGGAAAGGTTTCTGAAAAATCTGTTTTGTAAATGGTAAAACTAATACTATAATAGCCGCGTGGAACGCGTTAAGACAACAATAGTATCCACTTGATATTTACAACCGAGGTATCGAATTGAAAGTGTTATTAAAGGTGAATGTTCCGATCACTTTTTGGGGGCTATGATTTTTTTTTCACATCAAGATATTTTGATATCAGAAGAATCCCCATATTTTTCTCATTATGTCTGTAAAATCTTACGGCCCAGAAATGTTCCATTTAGAAATGTTAGGCTAAAATGTGGTGAATTACTGCCATAGGTGGTTAACCACCAGCCAGGTATAACTCAATGGGCAAAGTAATTGTGACCTTGTGCTTCTAAAAATAGAACCATTGGAGTTATGGAACTCAAACTTTGGAATACGACAAATATAAGGATGACCTTTCATGTAAAATAGAAAATATCGAGTTGAAAATCGGGCCAGCAATCGGAACATCTACCTTTAAATATGTTTTGTTATATTACCATAATATACTTTTTAAGCAGTAGCTTGCATTATAAGCAACTGAGTGGCTCTTTGTCGGTTTAGACATTCATAATATTTTATACCTCTCAAGTAATATAACCGCCTTTTACCTCCTTTAACCCCCCTCAGAAGGTAATACAAACTGTAGCTACTTGAGATATACAAAAAGTAGATATGTTATGTATTCCGGAAAATATGATACATTTATGGCCACTTATGTGCAATATGACGCAGGTTCAAAATGACGCAGGTGTTGCTGAACTATTTTTATTCTTGTTTGTCTGAGCAAATAGTAGAATTAAGCAACCATGTAGCCTTATCCTAACTACTCTGGACATCAGAACTGGCAACAAAATATTTTCTCCACTATGTGCATTTTGGGGCCATTTTGCTTGGAGCATATCCCTATTAAAGGTAGATGACCCGATCACATTTTCGTAACACAGAATTATTTCAAACATACGGAGATTTTCATATCATATGAAAGCTCGTATTTTTCTCATCATCATACTGAAATTTGACGGCCTAAATCGGTATAATTACGGAGAAATCGATGAAATAACGTCGAATTACCGCGAATGGTGGTAACCACCGATATAGTTTGTGTACTACTCAATGGGTACAGTTCACAGCATCTTGTGCGTCTAAAATAAGAACCATTAGAGCTATGCAACTCAAACTTTGGAACACGACTTTTTTAAGGATGACCTTTCATGTAGAATAGAAAACTTCAAGTTGAAAATCGGGACATCTACCTTTAACCAAATATGTATTTGAGTGCAACCACTCTCCCACCCTTCTGATGAGACCCATGTTTGAGGTTGAACATGCTATTGAGCAACTAGGGGCTCCTTCATGGGTGGGGTATGCGAGGGGGTGAGGGGGGGGGAGGTGGCAGGGGGTTGACATGAATTTCCCCCTCCTAAATCCCTACAACAAAGGGGCTCTACTCCTTCCCCACTGCCAGGAGCCGTTGAACTCAATGTTGCTCCTTCAAATATACCCTTGTGAGTAACTAACCATTTTTGTATCAGCAGCCAAAATTGATCAAAATGTCAAACATAATAGCTGTTGACTACTTTACTGAAATAATGGTAACAGCGTGGCGATCGGCCGGATGGTCTATAATGGCTACATTGAGGCTGCATGCCCCAGCTTGTAGACTGATTTCGCATTTATACGTAACATGAGCGATAGTTAGGCCAGACTATAAGGCAGTCGTGATTTGACCAGATTTCAATGTTGTATTGTTTTGTATTTGATATTGAATGTCCAATAGAAACCTTCCATGTTTTGGATTAGCTTCCAAGACAAGTATTTGCAACATGGATCGGACCCACAACCCTCCTCATTGAATACAATCTGGTGAATTACCTAAAAAAATAGTTTAACCCTTACTCGAAATGTTAAGATTACGTGAAAAAATAATGTGCATTTCAGCCAAGAGTTACTTGAATAGAGCTTAGTGTTATCCTAAACATTGAAGGTCTCTATAAAATAATATCAATAGGTAATGTCTTCCTTCTCATTGTTTTCCTAAGCTAATATCCCTTCTACCCCCCCCCCCCCCACCCCCCCCCCCCCCCCCCCCCCCCCAAGGTCTTGGGCAGGATTTGAAGATGTTGGTGTGTAAATGTGTATAAATTTAAAAAAACTGGGTGTGTAAATTTAAGGATTTGTGAACAAAGTATAGGTCATGTGGACAAAACCTGGGTGTGTAAAAAGTGAGAATTTACAAAAGTGGGTGTGTAAAACACTCCATACACGGCTGCCTGCCTAAGCCCTTACCCCCACCCCTCACCACACCCCCATCCCTCAATGATGCACCCTCTCCCCAATATCCATTACCCTCAGCCAATACCCCTTCATCTTCCCCCTCAGAAAAATGGATAGCGGTCAGCCTCATAAAGACTCAATACCCAACTACACTTTAAAACAAAAAGGGGCCATAGAAATATAAGTAGGCTGTGGTCAACGCACAAGTGCAAAGCCGAGACCTGTTGGCCAGCCGACCTATATTTTGGCTAAAAATAACCATTATCATTGACGCAGCCTGTGTTTTAAAAAGTGCTATGTCTGTTGCTATTGATTATAAGGAAATAGACTGAAATGAGAATTTAGTTGAGGAATTCTGTTTCATTATTATGAAATGCATTGGATTTTATCTGAGGATATTTTTGAATAGTGAAATGATTGAAAAATCTCTCTAAAATGTCAAAGCTACAATTTGAATCATACTTTGTTTTTGGTGTTGGTGATTGCACAAACACCTATGAAGGCCACTGACCCAAATACACGGAATACTGCCATTTTGGCATCATTTTTAGTACACTTTGAGTTTCTTACTTGCTTTGAATCCTGCTACACGTATTTGCTTATTTGTCCACCTTGCAAATGGATCAAAAATTCAGCCCCCTTGTTTTTAGAACAAGGATTGCACACATACACCCCACCAAAATGTTGAGTGCCTCCTCAACCCGGGCCATTGAATACATAATTAACCTCTCCTATTTAATTATGACTAAAAGGCTTAACAGAATAGTAAGGGCAAGCTGTGTGCAAATACTTGCAATTGAAAGCATGCATGCCCACGCTCGCTGGCCAAAAATTGAAATCGGAATTCCATCACGACGGAACGAAGAATTCATAAGATGTTTGTGTTTTCCCAACAGTCTTCTTCTGTGGATAAGTCAAGTACGTTTATATGAGTTACAAACCATGCGTAGCATTTCAACGAGAGGAGGACCCGAGTGAATAGGACAGAGCCGTGCGCTTAATCGCATTAATTGGGCACACGTGAAACACACACGGTACTAAGTCGCTGTAAGATCTAAGATAACTGGAGAGCACTCTAGTTATTGACAGAATGTTGAAAACCGGATTCTATGCCATCAGTAAGAAAATGTCAAATACACACTCTAACATTTTAAAGGTATACAGTAAATGCATACAGATAAATGCTGACATGTTTCTTTTTAAAGTTATTTGATAAGACCATATTTCAAAACCTCAATTCTAAATTTACACTACAGTTTTGTCATTTCATTTGTAGGCTAATATGTATGTGTGATACAGTCAAAATGTTCAATTTTGTGGCCTATAGAGTTGTATCTAAGATCAATTTGCTTCACACTTTCGAAATATCTTGTATACAATGTAGCATTACCTGTACCAACAGTCGTAGAATCACAATGCTGTTGGTACTGGTAAATGAAGTCTATTGTGCTGATCATCTGGTTTACTAATTGCTATTTGTTTAAGGCCAAACAAAGAAGATAGTCTGTCTCAGAAGCCCGCCTGCATTGGTATGTGAAATGAGCTACGGCGCGTAGGTCTATGCGCCTAGCCCTAAAAAAACTTCTTTTTTTTATTTTAATTTTTTTAATTTTTTTAATTTTAAATGTTATTATTATTTTTTATTTATTTTATTTTATTTTTTTTTGTGTTGATTTTTAGAAAAAAAAGTTTTAAAAAGTTCTCTTAAGCTTGGATAAGCAAAAAAATAAAATAAAATAATCGCATACCTCATAGCTTATTTTTTAACATTTTTTTAATTTTTAAATCGCGCTGCACTTAGCTTTCTTCTTTGTTTGGCCAAATCAGACATATTTTACATTGATTTCTTGCCATATAGTAGCTCGCAATCCAAAGGCCAAATTGTATTTCAGGTATTTGAACATAGAAAAACAAAAAAACAAACACATAAATGAAATATGAAGAAAAAACCCCAATATTACAGGAACAAATAAGGAACAAATTAGCATTTGGTAAAAATAATTGTTGGTTTTTCCCAACTGTTCCTAAATAAGTAATTTTGTGCCTAATTCTGTGCCCCTTTGTGTATTTCAATTTTGTTAAAAAAAACGTCATTGCATTGCGCACCCAAAAAAATAATACAAAGGAAATTATTTTGCTAACAGTCATTTGTGAACGTAAAACATGGAGAATAATATTGTTGAAAGCAAGGGCAGGAATTTTTGAGAAACAACTTA
This sequence comes from Ophiura sarsii, assembly GCA_035610835.1. Classification (NCBI taxonomy): domain Eukaryota; kingdom Metazoa; phylum Echinodermata; class Ophiuroidea; order Amphilepidida; family Ophiuridae; genus Ophiura; species Ophiura sarsii. The sequence goes on from CM069456.1 coordinate 29,701,574, forward strand.
CCTAAAATATTTGAAGACCAATATTTTTTCATCAAACATCTGTTAAAGATTGATATGGGTTGAAACAAATTAATTGGATCGCAAATATTTCTTGAAAGTAAATTATTCAACATTAAACAAAAGATAAATTAAGTACCAGTGTTGTTAAGTGAATATTTCTCAATTAAAAAAACCCCTTAATTAAGTCTCCCAAATAGCCCCAAACCCCAATCATCATTCAAAGCAGCCATCCATATGTATTCCCACACCTGCATGCTCAGTAAGTGCATACCAGGGGTATATTAGGCACAAAAAAAGAAAGAAGTTGACTTGCCCTTTCCGACCGACCCGAATTTTAGGAAATCTAAGGTCTCTATTTTATTTTTTATTTTATTTATTTCAAAGTTAAAAAAAAAAAAAAAAGAAAAAAGAAAAAGAAAAAAAGCGCACATAACAATAAAGAAAGATGAAAACATGTTTTTGAGTAATATCTGCTTGTTTAGGAAAAAAAAATCATTGTTAAAACGTGTTTTTGTGTAGTATCTCCCTGTTTAAATTTAAAAAAAAAAAAAGATCCGACCATCCGACCCAGACTCTGGCCCTTAGGGAAGTAAACTTGTATGGGTATCATTCAGAGGGGCAATGAGAGATTGCTGAGAAAAATGAAATTTGGAAAATATTAATTGTTTCAATAGATAAAGGTACGTAAGAACCCTGACATGTAATAATTTATGGGAAAACAGTTGAATGATGGTGCTAGATAGAAATTCGGTTGAAGCAATTTCTGTGAAGAGATGCTGATAATTTCGATGTCATCTACATCGAAATGACCAAATCATGACATTTTACATGATGGACGGCGAATTAGGGTAAACAGTTTCAGATGGTTGTTATTATAACTACATGTAGTATGACATAATTGTACATAGATAGCTTTGATTGGGACATTTTAGGTTGTGACACCCTCATGTAAAACAAGTCATTGTAGCAGTGACACGTTTTCTTATCTAAAATAACCCAGCTGTTTTTCTACGACACATTTAAATTTTCATCTCACAGAAATATTCATCTCACAGAAATATACCAAAAATCAAAGCAACCATCATATTCCAATTTCAGCACAAGCAATTATTTGTGAAAAAAAAAAATCACATATGAGACCTGTCATCACAAAATGAGATTTAAGTTGGAAAATTTGATTTTCAGGTTTGTCCAGATTCAAAATGCTCAGAAAACAAGCTTGAAAACGATATGCAGCTTGTCATAATTGCTCTTTGTTTTCCTCATCAAAATTCCAATTGAAGTTGCAAAATTCCTTTGTTTTCTATTGATGTTTGGCATGTTTATTGGACCATAGCTCCTAATGCACACTGGCGACTTAACGCTCATTTTGTGGTAACAGGTCTCATATCTTCTTCACAAAAAGACACAACATTTGTCTGTATAAAAAAGGCCGTTTTTTTCATTCATTGAGCAATGAACCATTTCATAATAGGCTTCACTTAGACAAATATTCTGTAATATCCTTGAACACAAAGTTAATTCACTCTCAATATCACCTCTCAACGTCTGCGCGGGGCCTGTGCAGTATAGGTAGGGATTAGGAGATAGGGGGCATACACCCCACTTTTCACATATCCTGATGTTCAGCAACGATGTAATCTGTATTCAATTTAACACTAGCTGAGGTGACAAGGCATCAACACAAAAACCTCTGTTCAACAGATTATTGACCTCTCAGGTAATGTTTTCTCACTTAAAAATGTGTTAAATTTCCACATTTTTCAACAATTCTTGAAATTTTCACCAAAGAAAATTCCAAATGTTTTCAAACATTTTCCCAAAAATAAATTTGCAAATAACAAAAATGGGTCAGTTGCACCTATAGAACAGGTTTTCTTTGTACCTTGGCCTTACCACAAACAGAAACAAGCTAGTTGAACATTTAACTGAAAGTTCTCGTGTAGTTTTCTGACAGGGGCTTCAAAAGACAGGTGACCAATAATTGAATGAATCCCAGAATGCATTGCTTCTCTCTTAAATCAAAAGATTGAATTGAAAAGTTAATCTTTAAGATTGTGCTGGGGGAAGGATCTTAAAAGATTGAAAATGGTCAATCCAATAGAGTGAAATTTCAATATATCGGACAGAAATTTCACTCTATTAGATTGACCATTTTCAATCGTTTAAGATCCTTCCCTCAGCACAATCTTAAATGATTCAAAGAGAGTATGCCGCGCCATGGATAGGTAGGAGGAATGGTATAGGTATTACCCAGCATACATCATGGTATTAATGAGGATGATTATACACATCTCAAATTCATTGCAACCAATGGTTGGGGAAGTGACTTGATACAGATTCTACCCAGCATACAATGGGCTTGAGATATTGATGAGGATGATCGCAAACGTCCCAAGATGTATTGTGAATTTGCTATCTACTGAATACAGCAACATTTTAGTGACGCATGATGGCTTGTTTTAATGGTAAATGTGCTTTCTACTGAGGATAACACATACTTTTAATAATTGGGAATACTCTATCCACTGGAGAAAGATATATGTCATTGTGCATGTGAATGGGTTATCAACTGAAAATAGGTATATAGGAATATTTCAATAATTATAAATGAGCTATCTACTGATGAATATTTCATTAATGTTGAGTGTTCTGTATACTAAATCTACGGAGATGGCAGTGTTTTGTTAATAGTGAATGTGTTATCAAATGAAGATATGTATATTTAATTAACCCTCACCCTTCAGGGTGGTTTACAGACATAAAACTAACAGAAGGGGAACATGGGTCAAATAATGACAGAAGTGCAGGTAATAACGCTACATATCGTCAGCCTGCTTCGATAATTGCCTAACTCATTTTTTTTAGTTCCTAGAAAACAACAAAAGTATGAAAAGTGAGTTAGGCAATTATCGAAGCAGGCTGACGATATGCTGAATAGCAACATGAATAGTGCAGGTGAATTCCAACAGGAGCAGTAACTGTTGGATATAATTAGGTTGGGGATATACCTTTAAGTGAAATGTGGCTTGTTATATGCCTAATACGAGTTAATATGACCCATTTTAAACAATTTTCATCATTAGTACAATCTGCCTAACTCACAATGCTGACTTAGGCAGAATTACAATTGTGCATTTATCAACACTTTTGATTGGTCAATGACTTAGGTATTATAACAGTATGTGCATAATGTAATGAAGTCATGATATATGCAAAAAAACTCAGTTTCGCTGAAAAGTGAGTTAGGCAATTATTGAAGCAGGCTGACGATATGTCAAGCTCTCAAAAACAGAGATGACATATACTTTCCCTGATTGTGTAATATCAATAAGAGGGGAAAGAACCAGTGGCACAATGCTTCTGTTGGATTTTGTTGGATTTAGCAAGGTCAGGGTTAATAATGAAATGCTATCTATGGAGGAAATCTGTATTTCATTAATAGCAAACATACTCTTACGATGATAATAATATTTTATATGTGCTCTCTACTGGATACAGCACGTTGCTTTCTGTTCATGATACAACATGTTTCATTCTGCTGATAATAGCAATATTTAATTATATTTGTGAAATCTTCTGAAGAAAGCAATTTTTCATCAACATTAAATGTGTTATCCATTAAAAATAGTAGTATTTCACATATAGTGTACATGAAATCTACTGAAGAAGGCAGTTGTCCATCAATGGCTAATTTACTGTCTACTGAAGGTAGCACACAGCTAACTTGCGAGTATAGTAATATTTCATCCATAAAGAGCGTGCTTTCTACTGAAGATAGTAATATTTTAGCATGGATTTCAGCAATGAAAAAGAGAACAAAATATAGCCACCTTTCAAACCCAACCATAGATCTATATCACATTTGTACTACTGGAAGCATTAACCTATATGTGACGCGATTAGGTGGAATGATCCTATGTCGGAAATATTAGATTTGAGTTATAGATAAAAAGAAGTGACAAATTCTTATGTTTTACTCTATTTTCTCAGTTGGTAAACTGTTTTTAACTTTAATACTAGAAGTTCACTTTTAGTGGGGTTAGGACCATTCTGTAGCATTTTTCACATGCTTTTAAACGGTGGACAAATATTAAATTTAAAAACTGCCGACATTTGATTCATTTCACTTGATCACGTCACATATTGTACCGCCTTGAATTGCAATCGTCCTTCTCAGCTACATTCACTGTCATTCTGGTTATCACCCTTGGGGAAAAGCCAAGACTTTTTAATTCCATTAGCAATATGTAATATCAAAACGTTGATGGGTTGATGTCTGTTGAACCAGAAGCTCTGAGATGATGACAAGTCGGTTACAGTGGCTGCCTCATTGTGTTTTATTAATGTGATGAAACATATTAAATGGCTGCCTGATGTTAATTTCATATCTTTTTAATTGCCAGGCATATTATGGAAGGATAGTCAGGCATTGTTTTTATCTTTTATTTTTTGAATGATTCGACACATTTTCAGCAACAAAAATATTTAAAAATGCTCACAAATTTACAGAGTATTTAAAAAGTTGCTGCCTGCTATAGTGTTTACTGCCTGATGTTACTTTTTACTTTATTTTAAACAACAGCACAAAAAGCAATTGTCAGGTGGACCTTTCTTGTATGGAATATAGTCAGGCATGTTTCTGTCTTTTAGTTTTTGAATGTTTGATACATTTTCAACAATAACAACAAATTGCATTTTTAAATATTGAAAATGTTGGGAGTTATTAAAGTATGGGATAAGTTTTTTTTGGGGGAGGCGGGGGGGGGGGGGGGGTTGTGTAAAAAGCTACTGGTTAGCAGGGGGGTCATGTAATTTTCAGTTTCAGCTGTAGGGAGGGGGGTAGGTAATTTTAATATACGAGTCTCGAATTTGTCCCACCCCCCCCCCCCTCCACCATAAATAATGAACGGTCCCTAAGAAATGCTCAAAATTGTTAAAAGTATTCAAAATGTTGATAGGTTGATATCTGTTTTCCCCGAAGCTCTTGCATGATGACAAGTCGGATACAGTTGCTGCCTCCCAGTGTTTTAATGGGATATAGGCATATAATTATATAGAATATACTTATAATAATAATAATAATAATAATAATAAAAACAGTGTTTATATAGCGCACTGTGGATCACAATCCCTCAGAGCGCTTTACAATATGATACATCATAAAATAATAAAAATACAAGCAAATCAATAAAAAATTGCAAGACCAACAATTGCACATTACATCAAGCTCATAACATTTACAGACCAGCTGTGATTATATAAAAAGTACATTAAGGCTATATTAAAAAAATCATTTGTCTCAAAGTTCCCGCACGCGTAATTAATTGGGGCGCGTTAGAAAAACAAACTTTTTTTTTTCAAATAAAAAAAAAAAAATCCCCAAAGTTTCACAGATTTTTCAGATTTTCATTGATCACATCATTTTCAATACAAAAGGTCACTTTTACAAGGATTTCAATATTTTGTATTTATAATTGTTTTTTTTTAAAAACTTTAAAAAAAAAAAGCATTCCGCATTAGGTTTTGAAAAACTGAAGAGCTTAGAGACAAAAGATTTTTTTAATATAGCCTAATGGAAATGGATATATAAATTGGATGCCTTGTGTGTATTATTTCATTTGAAACAACAGTACCCAAAAATGTGTTAATTGCCAGGCGGGGACTTTTCTGGTATGGAAGGATGGTCAGAAATGTTGTTACCAATATTTTTAGGTTTTAAATGTTCAACAACAACAAAATGCTTGGGGTTTATTTTACTTAAAAACTACTGAATATGTTTTGACGGTTTTTCAATTATTAAGAAATACTCAGCATTTTCAACATTTTAACGGGTGGATGTCGGTTACACCAGAAGCTCTGAGATTATGACAAGTTGGTAATAGCAGTGGCTGCCTCCTCATGTTTAATGTGGTGTGACATATACAAAGCTGCCTGATGCCTAAGTAATATTTGTATTTGAGGTGACCAAAAAGAAATCCAACAAAACTTGTAGGAGGATAGACATTTGAAATAATGATCAGTCTGTCTAGTGTTTCTCTTTTACTATTTTTTTTCTCAAGGATTTTGTTGTGGTGTTTTGTGACTTATTGCTTGTTGATTTTTTTTTTTTTGTGGTGTTTGTTTGTTTGTTTGTTTGATTCCTTTTAAAAATGTAAAGTTTTAAAAACATTCTTATGATTTTTTGTGAGTTTTAAAAAATATTTAAATATTTGAAATTTTCAACAACAACAAATCCCTGTAAAAATCTAATATTCAAAAAGGGTGGTGGGTGTGTCAGTCAGGAAAGTAGGACAGTTTTCTTTCCTTCTTTTCCCCCCATCTTATTTAAAAAAAATTAAAGTAAATTCCAATTTAGGTTAATTTAATGGAGCAGCTGTTTATTATCAAAGAGACAGCCAGAAGTATTTTTAATGTCAAAATGAGCTCAGATTGTGTCATTTTGTCTCATTCTCATACCAAATTAGACAATTGCTCCAAAATAATCTGCTTAATGTGCAATGCATCACAACTAGGTTGCAGGTGGAAATGCAATGTTTCTTAAGGCTGAGTTCACATAGGAGTATACTATTCGGGTATACGGTGCACGTTTTGCAGGGCACGCAAATAGCTTAAATCAAAACAATGTAATTTCATAATACCAGGTCACATAAGAGGGCACTATTCGAGAAAAGGCCGTATACCTGCGTATAGTGTAGTATAGTATAGTATACCGGGAATCGTGCGTGTTCGATTTTCGTGCAGCGTATACCGTCCGGTTTTGATGTGGCAGCTGCAATTAGTGTGTACAGGCGTTCTGAATTTCCCCTATCACGATTTATAAACAATTTATTGCGTAGAATAGGGTAAGTTAGAAACAATAGGACTCCTTTGCAATTAAATAGCACATGCCTTCATATGTACATGTTATACTATCAACCAAATGATATATGATATGTAGACCATACATTCTCTTGGTGATAGAACAACTCTCAAATGTGCAGGTTTCCTTAATAAAATATACACAAATATAAGTGTCAAAGTAATGAAAATAACATTGGATTTGGAATTTAAAACTCATCGTCTTAACTAATAATCCATTTCTGAAGTGTCCATTTGATCGGCGCCAAAAGACCAAGAAGGGCACGCAAGCTACCCTATGTGACTCGCCGTGCCTGTATAGCGTATAGCGAATACCCAATAGCGTATAGCGAATACCCAATAGTGTATAGCGAATATCGTATACCGTATACCGTATACTCCTATGTGAACCCAGCCTAAGGAAGTAGGCACCAATTTGAGTAGTGAGTTGGAAATGCAAGAAATGAGTTTCAAGAGTTCTTTGAATCCGAATACCCCCTTTTTCACTTTGCTCCCTGGATACGGAAAGAATTAATAAATCTGGGCAACAGAGTATTCTGTTTACTATTTATGTTGGTACATGTTATATTTTGGATTTTTCATAGTAAGGCCCAAACAAATAACTGGTTTGCTTGTTCATAGATGCCCAAAAAAAGGTTGGGTCGGTAGGTCGGATTTTTTTTTAAAATTTTTAAAAAAATTTTAAATTTTAAATTCTGTATCAAGAATCAATATGAACACTCACAAATAACAATACATATGCAAAAGATGAATATCTCAATGTTAAAAAAGGTGGTGTTTCAAAACATCTTTTTCTTCCATTTTTATGATTTTTTTTTTTCACCAACAATAAAAGGTGATTTTTTCTTCTTCTTCTTTTCTTTTTTGAGAAAAATAAAAACAACAACTTAAAATCGCGACCGTAGGACACGGTCGGTCGGACGAGGACAAGCAAACACCTTTTTTTTTTTTGGGGGGGGGGGCCTAATTGGGGATTCATCATAAGATAAATTTGCTTAGTTTTTAAGAAGTACAAACGGAGACAACAAATTCAGCATTTAATATAAAACAATAGACCACTATAACAACAGGAACAAAGCAGCTATAATGTATAGTACCTACACCACTATACTCTCGCTGTTTAATTGAATATTGAAATGGATGTTGCCATCGCATTGAGGTATCGTCATGCTGTGATGATGGGTGTTAAATCTTGTAAAAGCTTCTAGTGATCAAAGGAGATATACCCATGGATGAAATATGAAGAAAAAGGTATATTAAAGGTACTTGGGTATTTTATTCCCTAATTATCTGACATGATTTTTGTATATCGCTGCTGTTCTTTCAAAACTGAGTATGTTTTTCTGGCCCTTCAGCGTGAATTAAGGAAAAATGCCCAATGATTATACATTGGAAGTGTTGCTTTAGACATGTTCATGGGCCAAGAGTACTTTTAAAAAGGTTTTGACAGATGTATTATTGGCCCTTGAATATGTTTAAAGCAGACAGCCCAAAGGTTATACATAAAAAGTATAACTCTATACATGCTGAAGGGCCGAATAGAGATATGAGGTCTTGACAGAACAGCGACGATATATGCCTATTCATTTGTGAAGCGATATTGTGATTGTGTGCTGTAGCCTTCTCCATCTCTTCTACATCCTCCATAAGGTGCTTTATCATTAACAGAGATAAACAGGGGCCACTTGAACGTAGTGTCTACTTGAAGGAGTGGCATCCTGATTACTGGATCATCATCAATCATTTCAAGTGAAGTGTCCATGTTAATTGTAACATTTATAAGTATATTGGCTATTGTTAACAGGTTGATAAACATTAAGTATGATAAATAATGGTATAACAAGGGCAAGACGATGCTGATTGCAGAAAAATTGAAACACTGATATTTATTACGTCAAATAAAAAACAAGTTTATTGCAAAACACGAGGCACCCTAGTTTTCAAAACATATTTCAAATGGTTCAATTTTGTTTATGTCATTCATAGATTTCCCAACAACATGGCGAATGAGAAGAAAAAGAAATGATTGAATCCTACATACTGCATATGTTTATACGTTTGATTCTATCAATTCTACTGTAAAACCATTCAATTTCACAAATTTCGCGAGGGATGTGGATTCGCGAAATTAAATACACACAAAACTTGACAATTTGCATTGAAAAAACAGTAAAATCACCAAATTTGCGAAATTAAATGACCGCTAGAATAGCAGTAATTTTAAATCCGCGAAATAAAGTAGCCACAAAATTATAGTGTTTTACAGTATCATCAGGTACACTCGGCATTAAGATGTCTTTTCTCTAAAAATTTTGAAACATCTGACTGGGCACTTGGTACATTTTCCCAAATTGTTTGAAGTCAGGTTTATACATTAGACTGTATTTGCCTTCCAATACATTAAATTTCACTGAAGTTAGTACATTTTAGAGATGTAACTAAATATGGTCCCACTTCGTTTATACATGTTTTAATTCAGTTATTTGCCATATTGTGCTTCCCTTGCATATTTAATCAACTATATGACACAAACGAATCGTTGTTCATCCATGATATAATCCATGCCAAATCCGTATTGAATACTATAGCATTGTTTCCTGGTTACCCAATTATAACCAACTTCAATATGCACCAATGTGAAAGGCGATAAGGCGATAGGGCGCATCCTATTCCTCATGTTACACCTGATTCTTGTGTTATTCTGAGCTGCGATTGCATCCTGTAATTGCTCCATAGGGAAATAGTTTTACGGTTAATCAACAGGCTTTTCCGCACTTTTAAGGTTCGTGATGGAGTTGCTATAAGTATAAGATCCAATATAAGAGTGAAGTGAATAATTCCCTGAGGATGGCTGACATTGAAGGTTTGGGTGTTTTATATGTGTGGCAAGCTGCTAAAAATCTACTCATTACAGATTTTTTTTGCCACTTTTGATACTATATCTATATACAAATCTGGTTGCAATTAAATTTAGAATTAAAGAAAATGTTTTAATGGTTGTTTTGGGGAAGCAAATGTCCTTAAAATGGACATTTAAATATTGGAATTGCAGTGATTTTTTTCTACTCTTTTATTACCAAGAATCACTGTTTTACATCTGGCCATTTTCCTAAGATCTGCACATTTTGAAGTGTAGATTGAAACCCAGCAAATATGTCATTTTGCATTTCTGAACCATGACACGTATATTGACATTACTGACAATTGTTATCTGAAATCTGTATTGTTGCTTCTTTCAATTCTACAAGCTCTTAACTTATGAGCATACCATACTGGGAAAACACTCTGCTGCAATCATAACACTGTTGCTGCTAGATACTGTGGGTACAATAGGGAACCAAAGAAGATTTTAAGGATATCCCACAATGCATTGCGGGAGCGCCAGCCAAATAAGGTTTTACTCACATGATGCATTTGTGGAGCTCTTAAGTTTTTAGAAATAAGAAAAATGAACACTGAGAACTAATTTATTAATTGATGTAAACTAGAACCTAAGAGCTCCAACGATGAATGCACTATTATATGATGCCATGATTTTGTGCTTATGTCGATGGGAACCGAGACGAATTTGAGGACAGATTAAGGTCATTTTGCAAAAACACAATGCATTGTGGTGTTGTCTTTAAAATCTTCTTTGATAGGGAACAGTACTTGCATGTTTCAGTGACTTCTTAAACATATTGTATTGTACTTATAGATCTGATACCATTCAATTGAGCCAATCCCAACATGGCAACAAGGTATCATATCTTAACAAGTCTACAATTTCTGATGTACCCATAGTCCAAAGTTATCCATTTTCACTTTTTATTTGCAATATTCTTTCGAGAAATGGAAGAAATATGCATATAACATATTGTCAGATATATATTCTATGCTATTTAATTCTGCTATACAATTTTGACCAGGTACTTGCAATCTTGGCAATTAACATCTAGCTCAAGAGGATTTTGCTACTCCCATCAGGATGGAAATTTTGCTCAAGTAGGTAGCACAGAAAATACTGATTACTGTCAACGTGGACATTTTCGCGCTACATTAATTTTCATGCATTTCGCGCACCAAGCAGCTATTGTGAAATAAAAACATGTGAACATATTTATTTTGTGTATAAGTCTATGTAATTAACTTTCAAATCGTGAATTTAAAAGCCAGCAAAATGGCTGAAAGTCGGTAAAGTGCGAAAAATGTAATTGCGCGAAAATTACCACTTTTGCAGTAACTGCTTAGGGACGCACCATTAGATTTTCAGGTGGGTGGTAGGAAGTTTTTGGAAGAAAACAAATTCCCCCTCTATGCTGGCCAACAAAAAAGAATTTTCCCCCTGATGAGTAAAAAAATAAATTAAAAAAATACCTCACCCAACTCAATATGAAGGAATACATGAAGAAGAAAAAAATTGGCCGCCTTCTGGGGCACAAAAACAAAAATTCCCTCCTGAACCCAACTTCCTACCACCCCCCCCCCCCCCCCCCCCCTGAAAATCTAATGGTACAAATACTGTACTACCTCAAGATGCTCAATAATACCAAAATCCAGCGCTGTATTTTCGCAAAATGTATTCATCGCATAAGGCATATTGTGCTGCTATCCCCGCTATTTAACGACAAGGGGTATTACAACTATAATGAAAGCCATTGTGAACAAGCAGTAAGTTGAGTATCGAGACTGATGATCAACATTTAATATGGTTCACAGGATGTACTACATTTTCGAGATGAGAACAAGTTATACGTATCTCAAAATGGGTAAAGAATCCATTAATAAATGAATATCAAAGTCGTAAACATCGAGCGAATACTATGAATCCGCTTATCCATTCCGTGGAACTCCATTAGCCAAGTAGTCTGTAATGACTGTCGAGCCCCGGAGTGGAGCGGAATACAAATAAGCGAATTATATTGAACTCCGATATATTTTGGAGTCATTTTAGACCGATAATACAAACATATAAAGTCATGATCGGGACCTGCTCAGATGACAGCGTGCAGAAACCCTCTGTGTACTGTGCGGTGTTATTAAGATTCATATTGGGTAACATTTTGTGAGCAAAAAAAAGAAAGAAAATTAATGAAAAATAATGAAAATTCGATCTGGCATTTCAATTTTACATGGTTGGTGGGTAGTCTGCTGCGTAAAATCAGTTTGATTGATGATCTAATTAGTACTTTACCCTATATTTTATACACCTAAATGGCTAGTATACTTGGTATGGCTCTTCCTGGCATGCAGCGTGTTAATAGATAAGTGCAACGTCCTCTAGCTTTATCCAGGGGGTACAATACAGCAGGAGAGAAAGTCATAGAAGTTAAAAAGGATCTTCATTACAGTTTGTTATAGAAAAAGTGTGACACAACATATCAAAGAATCAAAAGAAATTTCCAGAAATCAGGAAATATTTTTTCAGTGGGTGTTTCTAAAGGGTATGAGATTGCAGGTGGGGGAGAGGTATTAATCTTAGAATTTAAAAGGATTGCTATTACAGTGTGTCACAAAAAATGTCACACCCATGAACAAAATCGGTAATGAATTTTCCAGAAATCAGGAAATCGTTTTTTTACAGGATGTATCCAGAAGGTATACGATGACAGGGGAAAGTCGCAAATGTTAAAAGGATCGCTATTACAGTTTGTTATAGAAAAAAGGGCAACACACGTGAAAACAATCTTGTGAGACATTTCCAGAAATCAGGAAATGGTTTTTCACTGGGTGTATCCAGAGGGTGTAAGACGGCAGGTGAAAGTCACAGAAGTTAAAAGGAATGCTATTATTACAGTGTGTTACAGAGGAAAAATGTAACACTCTAAACTCTATCAAAAGAAATTTCCAGAAGTTAGGAAACGTTTTTTACAGGAGTTTTGAGATGGCAGGGGGACTTGACTATAATGTGATGCAATCTTTGAAAATCCGCCATCAAAAGAAAGCTGAAACTGTGCAAGTGACTAAAATAAGTTTTTGAAGGTGAAATTTCATAAAAGATGATGATGACACTAAGTATTGGAAATTAATTTTGTAAAAAAATCTTTAAATAAAAAATATTTAATTTTAATTTTAAACATTTTACCTATAATCCCTAGTTCACATTTTGCGACATCCGACGGGTTTTCACAGATCGCATCACATATTAAAAGGATCCATATCACAGTGTGTCATAGAAAACAAATTGCAATGCTTATTAAAAGAATATTTGATGAAATATCTTCAAATGATTGGGTGCTAGGTGGTGTATCCATAAGGTTTGAGATGACAGGTGGATTTTTGAAAGGTAGTTCACTGTTATAGTGAGTTACATAAACATGTAAGATTCATAAGGCCCAAAAAGTAATTGTTGTAATATGAAGTTAAACTTTTGATCTCAGATGAACTTTCATTCTAAGTAATTGTTGTGTTGCCCTCAGCGACCGACCCTAAAATCTCACAAATCAGGGTCGTAACTTTAATTTCTTCTGGGGGTCGGGGTGGGGGAGGAGGCAGTAACCAGGATGGAGAAATCACCAGTTTCAAATATTACAGGCCAAGATTACTAAATCAATTAAAATCCTTTGTTAAAGTTTAGTCCATATAAATGTTAGGAACAATGGAACAAAAGGTTAATTAATTTTCTTTTAACTATTGGCTCATAACATTTCGGTTGCGTTATTTTTGGGATACTGTGTAGTTCCCCGTATGTAACCTGATGCCTATAATTTACTCATTGAAATAAGATCATCCCACCACTAGGTAGTAATAGATGGGAGCTCTAAATAGTTAATGTTATTAAATGCGTGCATGCATACATTTACCTGCTATATATACACCTGCCCTTTGGTTTTCAAGATGCCTAAAAATAGAGATTTTCCCACTGTAAATGAACTTACTCAAATTATTTTTTGATGAGTAGGGTTAGTGGTGCTAGTACTGCCACTTTGAAACCCTTACTGACTTCTATAGTTAATCACTTCCAAATTGACGAGAAATATTCGGTTTTTATCTCTCTGCGCACAAAAATAATCCAAGCTTACGTGTGCGATTATGGCCACACACACACTTTTTTTGCTGCACGCACGCATCACGCATATGATACACAGTGCGCTTGCAATCTTTATGCTCGCCCACGTCCTTCTGTATTCATTTGCTGCTGTATATTGTAAGGCGGCTTCACCAATTTGGAACTGATCAAACTATAAGAGGTTATTAACTAAAAAATCAACAAAACCGGGCCAATGTGATACTTTACACTCACCTAACAAAAGCTGCTTTGACCAGTTTTCAAGATTTCCAGGAACTGGGACATTTATTAAATATTTAGTTAGGTTTTTCATTGGAAGAGACGTAAACAGGTCTTCAGACCAGCTGTTTATGTACTACCATTATTAATAGTAGGTCACCAGAGCATAATCATCGCAACCAATCAGTCCATATTCAGGAAATGTTATTAATTAGTTACAGATGTGCTAATTAAAATGGTTTAAGGAGATATCACTTTTGATATTCAGTCATGTGTATTGCAAATAAGACGGATGTCATACATTTTGATATGAATTGAACATATGTGTGTGTAAAATGAAAATAAAAGGTTTCACAAAGTGTTCTATTCCAAATGTCATGTTAAGTTACTCAAGTGGTTCTAATAAGTTAAACAAAAACTTCCACAGTGGTACACCATATTTGAGGTTAATTTGCTACTTTTCTTTTGAACCCTTTTTAATCAGCTCTGGGGAGAACAGTACTATTAATGAAACTAAGCATTATATGGTAGGAAAATAATTATTTAATGTATATTGACCATTCTTATTGAACACAGAACTATAATTATTCCATAGAACTAATCTAAACTGCACATCCCCAACCTGTGATTGCTGCAAGACACTAGGATTACAAAATCTGAATGCACAAGCAAAGATAACTTGTGGAGCGTTAATCCGCCACATACCGGAAATTCATTTATTTGACATAAATAACCAATCAACACTCCTGCTAAAGGGAGTTGATCTATGCACTTTTATATTGCACTTTGTGACATTTGGATAATTACGTATAACGTAATATCTGGACCTTAAAGGTCGCATTATCCAATTGTGTCAATAAATTTAGAGTCCATAGTGACACATTATGTATTTGCACATTATAAATGTACTTCATGATTAGGACAATTCTACTGTGTCTATAAAATTTGAGTTCGGAGTGACACATAGAATTATATTGTGAGAATCCAGACCATAATTGGCCATTCTGCTCAATTGTTATCCGCATTATAAATAATTGTAAAGTTCATTATTTGACAGCAAATTACAACATTTACTCAAATAATGTCAAAGAAAAATATTGTTCAATTAAATTTAACCCAGAAGTCGGATTATACAAGCCTAAATCATCTTAGGTAACACCTGAAGAATTAACCAATCGACCATATTTTTCACACCATAATGGTATTCATAATCAGAGATCTTAACACTTTCCACGCGGCAGGCGGCTGCAGACGACATTCAAAAATTTCACAAAATGTTTAAAAAAATTCAAAATTATTGCATTTCATTACCATATTTAGAACCACCATGAGAAATGCATTGACATAAGTACAAACATGCCTAGTTTTGGGTCAGTAATCCTTGAGATAGACTTTGAAAATTGAGAAAGGTTTCTGAAAAATCTGTTTTGTGTATGGTAAAAATAATAGCCGCGTGGAAAGTGTTAAGTCTACTAGACAAGATTTAATTTAGATGATCGCTGAATAGCGAACTTTTCCCATACCGTCCCAGATTAAGAAATCTAAGGGAACCTTACTTGACATACAAGGCTGACACCTGTTATTAACAAAGCCGGGAAAGCTGAAATCGAATCCCAACCCCTCTGCCACTGAAAATAGAAAAGGTTATCAATAAACATTTGTCAAATGTGTATTGTTCTCTGAAAAGCAAATATGAAATGAACATAAAAGAATGATGATGTGACTTGAGTGATCAAAAGGTGTATACCAAACTGCTACTTCACCGACCACTTGCAATTAGGGTGGGTGGGTGGGGAATTTTAAAGAGATCCTTCCGGTATGATGACAGAAACCATATGACATGCAAATGATGAACAAGGAGGGAGGGCGATATTGAGCCAATAGGCATGGCTGATCAACAAAGCAAACTTCGCGGGCTGTCGAATCCCTTCATGGGATTGGTCAGCAAATGAAATCCCAACAGAGGCCGTCTGAAAAGCAGAAAAAAACGTACTGGCATTCCTAGTGCATGAGCAACTTAGAATTATGTTGGACAAGCCAAATAATTTGTTTATTACTTGAAATTCGCGCTCAGAGATTTGTGTTGAATGTGCTGTTGGGATAGTCATACCCGATGTTGCTAAAACCGTCTCATTTAGCAGCATACCCGATATTGTGACGGTTTTAGCAGCAGGTCGCTGCACAAAATCATTCAGGAATTCAATGCATAAATCGAAAATATCAGAACATGAAACAGAGATGTGGAAATCTTGTAACTTTTTTCTCATTCTAAGCCAAATTTATCTTAACACGGCACCTTTTTAAAACTTTACCCTATGGATGTGGACTGTATAATAATAATGCTACATGTCTGAGCGTTAAGTTCTATGGTACAGATTTCCTTTGATATATATTTACCCAAATATGGAGGGAATAGATTTCATAGTGCCAAAATATTGCCTACCCTTTTGGACCTATATGGATGGGAACTATAGACCGATCTTGTTTAGCTACATAACCATGAATGTAGACAATAGCTATATTTAGCAATTGACAAACAATACTGATTAATTGAGTAATAATTGAACCATGAACCATAAAATCATGATAATAACTGGCATTGTTTCACACTACGCTTAGCCACAACAAAACCTCTAAAAGGTCAATGATCAAACACAAAGAGATGCTCATCTATAATAAAAACAAAGGATAAGATCCCAAAACAAAATAATATCATAGAGGAAGGAAGACAATGTGAATATACTATACTGATACTTTGTGGTATATTTTTACAAAATGGGCGGGGGGGGGGGGGGGGGGGGGGGGGGGGGGGGGGGGGAGGGGGAATCAGTAAGTTAATATAATGTTACGTTAGATATCATCTCAGAATCATAGTTGAGACAGAAGCACATTCTAGGATCCCTTCCCTGCATAATCTATGGATTATGATTATAGAAACAAGAAAACCATTGCCAATTTCACCCCAACCAAACATAATCTGAGTGCCCCCTGATGATTCCCTCCCTCTCCAATAGGCAGATTTAAAAAAAACCACAGAACTGTAGTCAGTCAGTTTCAAATTACAGTAGCGAATGAGTTCAGAAGAGCCTGGCCGCGCAAAATGCTCAAATGGTGCACTGTGAATCGTGTGCGTGATGCTTGCGTATATCAAAATAACATGCGCACGCCTGGATTACTTTAGCGTGTGGAGCGTTAAAAACCACATATTTCTCGCCAATTTGGGACTGATTACACTTTAAAAACTTGCTCTCAACCCTTTATTAATATTACCAGACCCTGGTCTCAACAAATCTGACACCCCCCCCCCCCCCCCCCCCCCCCTTGGAACCCATGTTCAGATTATGAACTGAAAATCAATAAAAAAGACAACTTGCTTTCAATCCTCCTCCATTCTTTTACTATCAATTTCATCAATGAAAAGATTCAAAATGCTTCTAAGCACCCTGGGACCGCCCTCTCCCCCCCTCCCCCCTCCCCCGGTGACAATTCAATTGGAAAATATACGCCGAGCCATTTTAGCACCCCTGTTAACCCCTGTCCTATATGCAGATTATGGTATGAAACAAGTAAATAAGAAGATAAAACTTGCTTCCATCTTTGTCCTTTCAGTCCATTAATTTCATTGTTGGCACACGACCCAAACAAAATTCTGAGCACCCCCTGTCCGATGTGCTGATAATGATCTGAAACAAGAAAACAGGAAAACCCCTGCTTCCCAAACCTGTTTCCTTTCAAACAAATTATTCGTCCTGTCTCTTTAATAATAAATAACACTGTATAAGATAGTGTGCTTTGATTTGAGTTTGACACCTTAGGCTGTTGAAATATGACATTGATTGAACATCGTAGATAACACCTGCAGTAGAATAAGGTGTAGAATCTTATTAAATTCCACTAGCCTGGGAGGTTTGGATTATTGTCTTGTCATTGAACTTGCAGACCGGAAGCAAATATTTTCGTGGGGAGTTTAACATTTTCAAAGATTGTATGTGGTATAATCTTATCAAGGGTTAGTTTTTTCGATTTGTGTGTATGGGTATTATTCATTCATAACATTTTGAAGATAGCAACTAAAAATTTGACTTTTAAAATCTAGGTTTCAAAGTTCATGTTTCATACATACACCCCTACAAAATGATGTTGAGCACTATCCGACTACTATTGATATTCATATCTTACATGTCTGCAAACATGTGTAATCTTTGTATAGACAATGCACAGGTCAGTATCATACATACCTCCCCCCCCCACTGAAGCCATGATATTACATTAATTAATGCATTGTATAATCAGGGGGAAATGATATGTTGCGGCTCAAAATCTTGTCAGGGCTAGGCTATCATCCTCATTTAGTGTCACTCAGATTTATTTATTTGAATCCAAGTAACATATTAGCACTTTATCTATAGAAGAGGTGACCGTTGTTTACATCAGCAATGTTTACAAATTGATTAGCGCCTGGTCTAAAGACATGCTAGAGGTACTAGTCCATGACTACTGCATACATTACTATATGAAAGCAAAACACAGATCACTGAGCGCCAATTTTAAAAGCACATGCTCTTATGGTGCGCACGCAAACCGCCGGGCAACCAGATTTAGTACCTGGTCTCTCATTGTGCTTAGGGATGCATACCATGACTACTGCACTATTACACTGTAAGCATGGTAAGTAATGATCAATCAAGTGTGAATTAAAGCACTGTTCCCTGTAGGTGCGCACGCAAACCGCCGGGCACTACGTCACCGGTCACACCATCTATAGTTCAGTCAGTTTCAAATTGTTAAACCAGTGAATTAATTCAGAAGTGTGTGGGTGTGCAAAATGTTCGTATGGTGCAACGTGTCGCATTGTGAATCGTATGTGTGACACTTGCATATGCCAAAATAGCACGCACACGCTTGGACTAACTCTGCCCGTGGAGAGATCAAAACTGCACATTTCTTGCCAATTTGGAACTGATTAACACTACAATCGTAATGCACTTATCAATTGCAAGCCTGGGACCCGGGGCATGGCGGGGACCATGCAGGTACTGTACGCGAGTGTACAAAAAATGGTGCCCGGCTATGCGGGGGAGTGTACGGGAGTGTACAAACTGTGCCCCTGCTAGCCGGGGCGTGTAGCGGGGATGTACGCTAAAGGTACACAAATGTACACCCTGGGCGTCACTATCAATAAGCTAGTGATGCGATGCGCTAGACTGAATAAGCCTAATAAGCCCATAGGGAATACATATAAATGCATCCCGTTATGTTGCAGAAAGAAATTAAGTGATCCGCGGACTGTAGCTGGGGCGTACACTTTGTCCTGGGTAAGGTGGCCGGGACTGTACACTTTGTCCTGATCACGGGGGGCTGGGACTGTAGCGGGGACGTACACAAAATGGTGCCCCGCCCCGCGGGCACTGTACACGTCTATACCCGGGACGTACATCGGCAATTTGTATGTCCCTGCCATAATCCCGGCTATCCCCGGGTCCCCCGGGCCAGGGATGCAATTGATAAGTGCATAAGAGTAAACATGTCTTTTAACATTTTAAAATAAAACATTTGAAAGGAATTTGCCCAGTTCGCAAACAAGATTTTAATGTGGTTGATTTGACTGTTTTGTAAAAATATATGTGTAGAATATTTTGTCGATTTGAGAATATCCTCAAATATGAAGATGGTAATACATATAGATGTAGGTAAGAGATTATTGTGATTTTCTTAAGAAAAATATGTGATACATGCTATTGATAATGATATTCTTTTTGACTATTTTTTTTTAAATAATCAAATTTACAGAAGTTATAATGCAAGCTATTGGTCTTGTGAATTGTTTCATTACAAATTAAGGTGCACAAATATTTTGATCAACAGAAGATTTTCATATTACTAAAACTTTGTGTAAAAAAAATATACAAATAATATGTAATTCTTCAGTATATTTATGAGGTTCTTGAAAATGAACTGAATATCTTATGTAAAATTGAATGAAAAAATGGTGTGAATATTAAAGTGTGCAAACAATAAACACTCATTCATTATTGGTGAAATCTAACCGTGAAATCTAACAGGCATTGAAATAAGGTACATCAGTGCCAGTTAGCATGTTGTGTGTGTATACACTCCGTGTATGTATGTGCAGTGAGTTGGACGAGCATTGGTTCAAGGGACACTGCTTGACTAGCAGTGCATTACATACAGCATAGCAAGCGAGCTAACGACACAGATCCACCACGCTCACTGTCTTGTATTTATCCAGTAACGTGAAATGAATTAATTACAGTCGGAGCACCAGATAGGCAATTGGACTAACTGACTCTCGTAACCGAGTCAGTGGCGCTGGACGGCCGGGTCACGATATATATTGCTTTTTGTTGTCGCTTAATCTACTTCGTCTGGCTGCTTTGCTCTTTTGGGTTTTATTCTTTTCTCTGCGGCGACGGACGGTGAAATTCACCCGTGTACGACGTTTCACCACAGGAGGTAAACGCAATATTTGGGGAATCGTAAAAAAGTCATCGGGAAAGTTGTTTGAGGCGACTTTATCGACGCACAACGAGTGATACTTTTCTGTCATAGGAGGGATTTATACTGTGTGCTCTTAAACCCGTTAGCGAATCAGGAGCGCACTTTGTTGATCAAATAGCGCTGGCTAGTAATCCTCCACGGAGAATCATCTTTTTTTGGCGGTATACATATTGCTTTGTCAACAGATCTTTCCAGTGTTCCTAAACTCAATTTTTTGACAAGTGTCGGATTTGTTGCACATGTTTGATGTGTAGAGACAAAACCCGGAGGTGAAGGATTTAATGTTTCTATTCGCTACCTTTGATGCTTGTGAATCAAAGATAATAAGCTAGTTGAGTTTATATACATTGACGCCGTATTTCCCCGCAGGGTATTCACAGCTATATTGGCTTACATAATACATATTATCAACTTTGTTACGCACAAATGTGTATGTGTCTCTCAACACATAAATTTGATACATACATTTTGTATGTAATAGATAAGATGAAATAAGATTGATTTTGATACTTCATTGTTGTAAAAGTAGCAAGCTATAGACGGTACGGTACGACTGGGTTCTTATATGGAACATCACTAGAACTCTTAGCCCACATGATATGCGCAATATACAAGTGTATACAGACGACGAGTATATTTGACAGATTTGACTGATGGCTTTGTACATACACAATAAATGCATCACTTTGTGGGGAAGTCACCAACTTGAAAAGAAAACAACAAGAGGAAAACGCCTTCAACTGCCGAGATTTATGTGCATTTGACTCAAGAATAGCGAGAGAATGATAAAATAATCGGTAGGTAATATCCGTGTTGTGATATCTTATTACTCCTGCGGCAAAGAGGAGGATAGTCGCCTAGAATATCCATCATTTTGAGATGACCAAACCTATGTTTGTACACGTGTAAGAGAGCTTTGTTAACCATAGCAACAGCCGCGATACTGGCATTAGTCAGGTTGTCCTAGGAGCCTTCCAGAGAAGTCAGAACGAAGAAGGAGAAGAAAAAAAGTGGGAGAAGAGCAAACACTACTCTCATTAAAACCCACCCGTTGTGAATTGTGCCAGTTTTTAAATGCTTGTCAGTTTAAGGTGACAGTGTAATCGTCATCCTTGGTCATACTCGAGTTACACATACGCGCACTAACATTACACGTACAGGTACATTGGACTGAGAGGAATCAAGCTAGCCAGTGGGTGGATCGCGTTTCGGGGAAATCATGCCAAATTACGTTGCAGCGGACATAATCTGATTCGGGCGTGGTTCTCGAGTCCGATTTGGGATATCCTCTGAGGGGATTACTCATCATGTAACCGTGACAACATTAATATAAACTAAAAAAAGAAATCATAAAATTGAAGATTGGTGTTTATTAATCATGATTTTTTAATCAGGCTATCAAATGTCCTTTGTTACGGGACAGTGTTTGACACCAATTGTTAATAACACATATGGAGTGAAATCATCTTGATGTGGAGAAGAATTATGACTTTTTATCATGTGATTGAATTGAAAATGCATTGTAATAGGATTAATATTCAACGACAGTTGTAAATAACGCGACACATCTTTTCGAACCGTTTCGACACGCAACCATGGCAACCACGATAGCTGTCTGTCTCGTCCATCACCTGTTGGTGCGCGGTGAGTGTCGGTAACGGCACGGTATAATCACCATCCTTCCTTCAGTCTGTGGCATATGCAATATTTTGATCATCAAATCCAGTCGGCTTATGGAATGGTTATTTTTAGGGTTTGACTGAAGTGACATCAGTATTTACTACAGGTGCTATAGTGCCTGTCTGTAGTTTTGATTTGAGATCCCTGGAAGTATTACTGTCGAAGTTGAATGGGTGAGTGTGCCAGAATGCATGGATAGAAGTCAGTTTCACATCAAGACAAATATTAGCTTATCGGAAGTTCTGGAACAAAAACACACGGCTAGATTATATGACTATATTAGCTTATCGGAAGTTAAATCTGGAGCAAAAAGACACAGCTATATTTATTTGAGTATCTAAACCAGTGTCGTTTCTGCAAAAATCATTAGTGGTTTTAAAAAGGTGGTGGTTTCTGCGAAAATCATTATTAGTTTCACACCAATTAACCACGGCTCAGTGAGTTTATAATCAGTCACAGTCAACGATTGGATTGAATATACACGTACGTAAGCTTTCTTTCAACGAATTGAGGATTATATACCAGCGAGAGAGAAATAATCATGGAGGATTATCGTGATTATGGATATTATAATACCAACTTGTCCACGAAGATGGCCACCTTTGGGTCGCCTTCTAGCAGCCCTGGTCCTGGACACAATACTGCGACTCCCCCACAGACTAGGAGTCGTACCAATGCTGATATGGTGAGTACGGTGTGCGTCAAAATATAGAGAGTTCAACAGTATTACATCGGGGGTGCACTCTCTATAATGTAAAACAAGTGGAAAGAGTGGAAATTCACTCGAAAAAGAGTGAAGGGAGTGAAATGCAGGACAACCCGTTTTAGAGTGGAAAATTTCCACTCTAAAATGAGTGTGAAAGTAAATTTTTCACTCTTAATAGAGTGGAACATTATCATATAAATTCCCCTTTCACTCCTTTTAGAGTGTTTTTCCACTCAAAAATGTGTTGTCCTGCGCTTAACTCCTTCAAAGAGTGGAAAACCACTCTTTTACATTTAGAGAGTGGGGTAACAATTTGAATAAAAGGGGACACAAATGAATGCTAATTTGGGGTAATTAGATAAAACAGGGGTGCAGGAATGAAATCCAGTAAAAGTCAAAAGAGGAACAATATGGAACATATTGCCTATCAAATCCATTACTAACAAATTTGAATACTAGTAGTTGGTTTGTGTTGCATCATAAATGTTGGATACGTTTTGAAATAGCATTGACAATTTGGAATTTTGTCCCAGAATTATGACGTCAACTATAAAGTACGTTTTTACTTGGACTACTTGGACTAAATATCATTGAAACTTGGACTATTTGGAATTTTGTCCTTAGAATTATGACGTCAACTACAGTAAGTAATTTTATACCACAGCATATTTATAGGTTAGATTAGTTATGAAATATGAGTAAAACTGTGAACAAATGTAGCTATTACACGATGTAGTATGGCGTTATCCTCTTGCACCGCAAGTTTTCACGGGTGGTCATGAATCACAAATACTTAAATTACACGCTCAGTTGTAACTGTTTCTTCTAAGAGGCTTTTAAGGAAATATATAAATTATCAAGTTTCACTATGGATTAGGAACCATGTTGGACTCTAAATGATAGAACTAGTTTATATTACCTTTAAATAATTTTTTCAAAGGTATAGGCTTATTAAGAAATGGTTTGTAACTTGAAACTTAAAAGAGGAAAATGTGTAGGTTTGTTAAAACCAATCATGCCACACAGCTGTGGTGTCGTGAGTTAAAACTTTCCCCGCTGATATAAGCATGTAAATGTACATTCCAATAATTGTTTCTTGCTCGAGCCCTTGAAATTGACTGTCAAATATTTTAAACTACTCTTAACTATAAAATGTAAAAAAGATGAATCCAACTCTTTACACTTAACTAGCTATGGTATCATACTACCTTTAGAGTTCTTCTTTTTTCAAATAGATTTTAAAAATTTACAACTTATATTGTAGGCTAATATTGAAAAAGAGCCAAATTGAAAGTCTGTGTTAAAATCAATTACGGCACACCACTGCGATGCGTGCTTTTGTGGTATAGCTTCCCCGCTGTTCGTAGCATATTATTGTATGTACCATATTTACATTCCCCCATGGTATACTGTGAAAGTAGCAAATTTCACGACCTGAATTGTTCGCGCTTGAAAAACTTTTAAAACAATTTTGCAAACTGTTACATTCTCAGTGATAATCTGTATATTTGGTCAAATACATTTCTGTAACTTTGGGGAATAAATTTGCACATCTTTATTTTTTGTGGATCATAATTTGATTTACAAAAATATAGGACTATCTGAGCCCAAATACTGCTTCCAATCCGCTATCAACCTAAGAACTGCCCTGTGCTATTTCCATAACTAGGATGGTTTGACTCAGTGTTTCTATATTCAAACGTTGTATTTCCCTGGACTGAATTTTGAAATAGCAGATCTACAAGGAGGGCTATGCAAAAACACGAACATAACGGTGCCGCAAAGAATTCCCTCAAGCGGAACATGACTGGCATTATAGATGACATGAAATCAATGTCTGTCTGAGGGTTGAGCGCCAGAAGGCCGTAAATCAACTTTTGGGCAAATTGATATTTTGGTACAAAAATAATACATATAACCTAGATTTTTCAGAACCATAAGAGATAACTCATAAACACTATGAATTTGACTAAAATTAGAGTTATAAGTTGGGTGCTACAGTGTATTGTAATGAGTCCCAAATATTTGAAAATTGATTATCTCAAAATAGCATTTCTTGAGTTACGGCCCTCTGGCGCTCAACCCTCGATGTAAGGTTGGCAGGCACAATATGAAGGCACCATGTCAACAGGTCTATTGAGATTTTGAGGTGATTTTTTGAAGAAAAAAAGTTGTGACATTATAAAGTGGGACATGGTGCTACTTTTCCTTGTGTGTGAATTGTTGCACACAGTAAAAAAAAGAAGTGAACAACATGTTTAAAAAATTGAACAACTGCTGTTTGACGGGTGAGCTGAGCAACTTGTTGCTCAAAATATTAAACATCTGGGGTTGTTTAAAGTTTTAAACACCTAGTTGTTTAACTTTTTAAACAACATGTTTAAAATCAGATTTTACACATTGGTGTTGTTTAAAAATTGTTGTTCAATTTTCAAGGGTTGTTTAAAGAAAGTTGTTCAATCCTCATGGGTTGTTCAAAGAAAGTTGTTCAATCATCTTGGGTTGTTCAAAGAAAGTTGTTCAATCATCTTGGGTTGTTCAAAGAAAGTTGTTCAATCATCTTGGGTTGTTCAAAGAAAGTTGTTCAATCCTCATGGATGAAATTGGCCTGTTTAAATAACCAGGGTTGTTTAATGGTGGTTGTTTAAAACTGCAGGGTTGTTTAAATGATGGTTGTTAAAAAAACAGGGTTGTTTACTGGTAGTTGTTTAAAATTCCAGCACGATTTGAAGACTTGAATTTCTTGTGTTGAAGTACACAGACAGAACGGCAGAACTGTCGAATTCGGATGCCTTCTGTCTGTGGAGCAAAATCGCGAAATTAAAATTATATTTTTGCAAAAAATATCCATCTTCGCCGTCTATCATCAAACTATATCGGTTCTTTGGTCATCATATTTCATTATTTTCTTGATTGTATTTCCCCATCTTGTCAGCAAAATCTTTAAAATTATGATTTAAAATCGAAATTTGTTTACCGAACGAAATACGGCGGCCATTAATTTGCAGCATATCGCGAACGAATCATTGTGACACGTGACTTGTGACGTCACAATTAAACAACGTTGTTCAAGATCACTTTGTATTGATGTGAACGGCGTTCTTTATACTGTAAACAACACCTGTTTAAAAAAATGTTGTCTTCTTTAAACAACGATGTATAACTTTTACACATCTGTTGTTTGAAAAAGTGTACAACCGAAATTGAACAGCGATATTTTGTACATCGTTTTCTCTGTGCAGTTCAAACCTTTGCAGGAAAATGTGTATCATCAGAAAATCAAATGCAATTTGTTACTATGTTAAGTTTGTATGAGGCTTACACAAGATTTCCAAGTGAAATGCCATTTTCCCTCTTTTTTTACCTTAAGGCGACATGGGAAAAAAACCTGTTTTAAGGGCACGAACGACCCATTTTTTCCACTTCAAATTTCAATTTTCAATTTTATATAAAGAACACTCAGTGAAAATGTTTGCACACTTTTTTGCAAATTTTTGATTTTTGTTGTTGAGGTATTTGAAGAAACAAATTGAAACATTTTGAAAAAAATTGCTGAAAATTCACCAATAGTTCCCGAAATCTTTGGAAAACAAAAACAAAAAACGGCTGATTGACTGACCCTACCTGAGAGGTCTGTTTGCCCGTAGTACAGGATTTTGTTGTCACCTAAACCAAATAACTTCAGCAATTTCTTTATGTTTGTTGATCAAGATAGCTTAGCTTTCAAGAACATTTCAGTTAGAAAAGATGAGTTTTACGTTTGGATATTTCTAATGTTCACTTCGGTAAAGAACAGAATACCATGTCTATTGTTGGTTATGATCAATTCATATTTTATATATTTTAAAATTGTCAAAAAAATTAAATCCCACAAAGCACATGTACATGGCTTTTGCTCATAAAAGCTATATAAATTTGTCTCTTTTCAAGAAAAGTGCTTTGTTTGACTTTACAAGCTTTTGCCTCGCTGCTATATCTGACGGATGTTAATATTTAAAAAAAACTCTATTCAAAAACCTCTAACTGAATGATGAATCTTTTCCCCTGCATCATCCTACATCACGCTCCACAATGTCAGCAAAGTCTCGCTGAATCGGATATTTAGACAGGTGACGTAACAAGTGCCCCAGTTTTTTGTTCAAATATCAAATTACAGAAATCGATAGATATCTAAGAGAATTTGACTGGGAGGAGTGGTTGGGCTTTCGGGGCGTTTTCAGGCGACGACTCGTGTTACCTTTCCTGATCTGTGTGAGAAGAAATGTATGCATGATAAAATTAAAGCGTTGTATGTAGGGTAATGATATTTTATATGATTTGATTTGATAAGACATGATATCACATTAAAAGATTTTGATATAGATTCTATAAGATATATAGTAGTATAGTTATTAGTTTGCTAATTAACTTTTCCTGATGCCCCAGCAAACATTACACAATTGTCCCTGGACCAGGTTGCCGATACTAGATCAGTATACATTTTGCCGTTAGTCTGACGCATGGATACGCCATTTGCGAGGAGAGCCTAGAACTGGAATTAGATTGAATGAAAGTGTTGCATCATTTCACAATATCTCACTGCATGACCAGTCATATTGTGGAGAGAGTCAAAGTATAGTTGCACAATGTTATGGAATAGTCCCATTTAATAACCAGTTCGAGGCTCTCCTCGCAAATAACGGGCCGTGCAGAGAGCAAATAGGACTACCCTTTCTGAGCCAAACATCCAAGAACTGCTCCTCCAATCCGAGAACCACTATCGACCTGAGAACCACCCCATGTTTTTTCCACTAGGATGCAAAACTCAAGTGTTTCTATATTCAATCTTAAGATTTTGGTGGATAGGCTGGTTTTTCAAAAGAAATATCATCCCTATGTGGAGGGCTACATTGCCACTCAGTGGCGGATCCAGGATTAAAATTTACGGGGGGCTGACACCAAAAAAAGGTCCCCATTTTTTTGCCGTCAGCTCGTGAAATTCTGCTAAGTAGGGGGGGGGGGAAGCGATGTGGTTGTCCCAAAACCGGCAACAAAAAAATCGCAGGGTACAAAAAAGGTATATTGTCAAATTTTACGGGGGGCGCGTACACAAAAAAGGTATATTGTAAAATTTTACGGGGGGCGCCCGCCCCCTCCGCCCCCCACTGTATCCGCCACTGCCACTAGACCCCGGTGATTTCAGTCACCATTGACTTTGGGTATACGCAGGATCATTCCCAAAATTGCGGGGAGTTATCATATCATGTTCACGATTGCCCAAAATTAGAGGTGTTTTTTGAAGCTATGTCTGCAAAAAAGAAAAAACATGATAGGCCTATTATATTTGAAGACGCAATGTCCGCTCCTCTGTGCATAAATTGTAAAAGCGAGTATTTGTAACCAAATGTTTCCTCGTATTTTGCACAAAAAAGGAGAACTATACTTAGAAAGTGGCCTTGAAATGGTAAAATAAAGAGTGTTTTTTTTCTTCATAAAATGTCCGCGATTTTGCATGAAAAAGGGGGTCAAATAAGCAAAAGTGTCCTTAAAATGCTGTCAAATAGGAGATATTTCAACCTTCTGGAATGAATGATCATGTGTTACCCCTCTGAACATGAAGAGAAAACACTAGGCACTAGACTGGACCAGTACTTGCGTTACATTGGTCAAGTAGAAATAGATCCTGTGAGGCTCTAGTTGTGCTGTGGCTACTAACAAATGACAGCAAGTAGTGGTGATAATAGTATAACCATAAGGCAAAAAAAAAAGAAGAAGAGTTGACTTGCCCTTTCCGACCGACCCGAATTTTCGGAAATCTAGGGTCGCTATTTTTTTATTTATTTTTTCTTCAAAAAAAAGATTGAAAAAAAAAATCTCTCTTTAAAACGTGTTTTTGTGCAGTAAATTTTCAAAAATTGTCAACAAAAAATAAATTTAAAAAATCTGACCGTCCGACCCTGACTTTGACCCTGAAAGGGAAGGTCAACTTCTTTTTTTTGGGGGGGGGGGGGCCTAAGGAGTGGGAGATGACCCTTCCCCCTCCCCCTCTTAATATCCCCTAATGACGTCATCTTTACCTCAGCAGTGCCCTCCTTTTCATTCTAAGATTTCATCAACGTCGCAAAGTCGTATGCTAAATCGGATATATTTACATAAGTGACGCCACAAGTGCCCCAGTTCTTGTTCAAATTTCCTCCTATAATAGGTTTGAAGAGCTCTTGGCAACTTCCGATAGTCCTCATAAACCCCATATCTGTATCAACAATCAGATATTGTAAATATTTGTATTTTAGAAATTCCAGTTCAGTCAACAATCAACAATTTGTTTCATATCAAATTTCATTCATATACCTACCTTCTAGTTTTGTAACTGTTTTGTTTTTGTCAAAAAAGCAACAAAATAAGCTTTTAATAATAATAACACCTAAGGCCTTTCAGCAAAAACATTCAATTGTAACCAAATTTAACCAGATATAGGGGAGTTGAACTCCCCCAAAGCAAGTTATTCTCAGATAGTAGGCATCCATTGGATGGGTTGATCAAATTTAGAGGGACGATATTGGATTCTACCTTTTAAATGTAATATAAATCTTCAAGTATATACTTAATAGTTAAGTTACCTTTCACAAAATAACAACTTTAATCAAGAATAAATGCAATAATCGCGCATATATTGTAAGAGGAAACCCGACGACGCATATAAGTGGAGAGCTTTTTAACCATTTACGTGCCAAATTCAGCTATAGTTTGATCAGCTCCAAATTGGCGAAGCTTCTTACAGTAGCGAATGAATACAGAAGGACGCGGGTGCGCAAGGAGGCAACAAGCGTACTGTGCATCACATGCGTTGCGCATGCTTGTGGCTAAAGTCGCTTAGTGCGTGTGACCATAATCATGCGAGTATGCTTGGATTACTTATGCGCGCGGAGACATAAAAAACGAATATTTCTCGCAATTTGGAACTGATTAAACTATAGTATTCTCATTTTCCCATCATGTGTCACTCTGCCGTCAGCCTTGTGAACCTCACTTCAATGTTGACCTTCCATGTTTGGGATTAGCGGCCATCTTGGGGATTAGCGGCCATCTTGGGGATTAGCGGCCATCTTGGAGGTAACACTAAACTCTATTCAAGCTTGGAATAAGTAGAATTCTACTTATTCCAAGATTCAAGTAACTCTCGACTAGAATGCACATAATTTTTTTATCAAATAATCTTAACATTTCAAGGTTAGACTCATTTTGAGGTAATTCGCCAGGTTGTATTAAATGAGGAGGGTTGTGTGTCTGAACAGTGTCTATTGAAGTAAATATTGTAGGGTATAGTCCCTTCCATTTGTTGTGCGTGCACCCCCTGTATGAGATCTGGAAATACGGGGCTTGAATTCGTAAAGGACTTCAAGGAAGAGTAGGAAGTTGGGGTTGGGTGGATTTTTGTTTTTGCCGCTGAACATTTTTAAATGTATTCCTTTATATCAAGTTGGATGGGCGTGTGAAAAAAGAATCTCAGCAACTTCCTACCCCACCCCTCTTGAAGTATAATGGTGCATCCCTAATATGATGTTTATATCAGGGGGTATAGACTATACCTGGAATATCTTAATTTCAGAACAGGTATGGGCTATATAATCCATGAAACACCCTTGTTTGATATAAAAATTGAACTTTTGGCAAGGAAGTTATGGTTTTTATATATTAAAATATCGTAAGAAAATGTACAATTTAAGGGAATTTTGATTTAAAAAGTTAAATAACAATAGTTTTTCATAGATTTGGCATGCATCCAATTTACTCTTTCCATTGTATAGTGTAATTAATTTTTGAATATAATGAGCTTAGGTTCTCACACATTTTCATTAAAAAAGAAAGAGTATGGGCGACAGTTATTAGATGTGAGGAGGTGTATTCACACCCTTGTGTATTCATTTTTTTTCGTTATTCATCTAGGAATTCCACAGTGTATTGCATACTATGAAGCCAATATTGTCAGGTTCAGATAATTTCACAATTCGAAATACTGTAAACATAACGTGGACATTTTCGCGCTACATTAATTTTCGTGCAACAAGCAGCTACCGCGAAAATAAAAACGGGCAAACATATTTATTTTGTGTGTAAGTCTATGTAATGAACTTATAAATCGTGAATTTAAATACAAGCGAAATGGCTGATAGTCGGCAAAGCGCGAAAATTTAACAACACAAAAATTACCACTTAGACAGTATCACTGACAATTTCCTGGGGTGTTGAATTTACATTTTTTTTAGCGTTTGTTATATCAGATCATTGCATTAGAAAGAAATTTCCTCATTTTTTCATTCATTCTCCAAGGTAATTGTCACATCGATTTGCTAAATTCACACAAATAAAACCTCAGTGAAAATTGCATTGCTGCTTTAACAGTACCACGACGCCGCTGTTCTGTCAAAACCTTGTATGTTTGTCGGGCCCTTCAACATGTATAAAGTAAAACTGTCCAACGGTTATGCATAGGAAGTATTGCTTTATACATGTTCAGGGGCACAAGTACATACAAGGTTTTGATAGGTGGTTTTGGCCCTTGATCATGTTTAAAGTAGATTTCCCAAAGGATATTCTTAGGAAGTATTACTTTATACATGCTGAAGGGTCCCATGGAGATACAAGGTTTTGACAGAAGATGCTAAATGGCAAAGTCAAGATTGATAGCTTTAGAGGATTTGTCAACAGTAGATTGAGTACATTGTTTGTTCATCTTGGGGGATTTCGTCTCTCTAACGAGGTGTAATACTTACAAATACATACTCGCTGTTGCGCATGATGGTGCAATGTTATTACATGTCTGGCATTGAAAGAAAATTGTGTCGTGATATGCATCAAAATTATGATGGTTTTGTATAAGCTTGTGGCATATTTTGATACGGAATTTTAATACATGCAGAGTGTCCCAAAAGTTACTATACTTTTTCGTAACATTACCAACTTCATATCTCCAGTGAAAAAAATATAATTGTAGAAATAAAAACAGCTAAAATTAAAAAAAATTAATTCACAAGGTGTAAAGGATATATAGCAATAAGTTGGGTTTTTTCCATGTGTTTGTCAAAAGAGTTAGAAAAACCCAACATATTTCCAGACGACGCTGGACACGGGCGTATTCACGAATATTCAGGTTAAAATATGCGAACGAGGTTACGTGATCAAGTGAATGGGACGAACGCTTAACAACGGTTTAAATTCAAAAAATGATACTGACACTGTGGGTGGTTAGCCACCCACAACGGTTTTGGATTGGAAAAATGTTCTTCTAACCTATGATGAATTTTTCAAAATGATTAGATCAACATTCGAGATTACGAGTTATTCCAATACGAATTCAAAATTTAGGTTTTCGCGTGTCCATCGTCGTCTGCATATTTCGAATCCCTAAGGAACACCCTCTATCTTTGAGTTTTTCCTCTAAATGCAATTTTTTCCGGAAAATACAGTTAAGATGGGTTTTTGAGCCCAGGTATGTATGTCTTTCCCGATAGTCCAACTTCATTATAAGAGAGAAAAAATATATGTAAAAGTTCACATAATATTGCGTTTATTATTTCTTTACGTCAGTTGGTAGAGCTCCCAACAGAGGGTGGTTTTTTTCAATTCTAAAAGCATGTTAATTTGGTTTTTGCGCTCCATTTGAATTTTTACATTTAACCTCAGTTATTTGTATAACTTTAGTTCGGTTTAGAGCTGCTAGAGCAGATTTAAATAAGAATATTTCCAACATAATCAAAGAGCAAATTGGTCGGCTGGTTTGGTAGATGTTGAAATCAAAACACACACACGTTCCGTTACCTTTTCATTGAACATTCTGTCACGCAATCTGCCTCTGCAATTGCACGCATGACCACATTCTGGACTGCTGCATTTTTAAAAAAATAGATGAAGTAAAAAAACATTGCTTTAATTCACGGTTATCAAAAAATGGTAAATTGGCTGTGCAATTGCATTCATGAACACATTGTGGATCAACACCACTTTTGACAATTTTGAGGAAGTTGTGGGACACAAACATTTCGAGGGTTAAGCGCCAGAAGGCCGTAACTCAATTTTTGGGCAAATTGATATTTTGGTAGAAAAATAATCCATACCTAGCTTTTCAGAACCATGAAGAGATAACTCATAAACACTTAATTATTTGACTGAAATTAGAGTTATAAGTTGAGTGCTACAGTGTATTGTAATGAGTCCCAAATATTTGAAAGTCGATTATCTCAAAATAGCATTTCTTGAGTTATGGCCTTCTGGCGCTCAACCCTTGATTTGGAAGTAGGTCGAAAAAACTGTTCCATTCACCATTATCAAGAAATGGAAACAATGGCCCTGAATGAGCACACATGACCACATTGTAGATCACTGCAACTTTCAAAAATGTTTAACAAAATTCTGGCATACAAAAATGTAGGTAAATATTGCTTCCATTCACTTTTTATTGAAAAATGGAAATAAAGGGTGAACTTGAGCTTTGCTGCCAAGATTTTCCAAAAAAGGTAATAGGTATTACTATAGTCTATTTGGCCATCACGAGACAGTGACGTAACTGCGTATTCTACTAATTGCAGCACATAACTTGTGCGCCTACTCGTGGCGCTGGCGTATACACACATGCGTTGAAAAGCGGAAGATACATACGTGTGCTTAAAAGCTGCGCCTGTTAACACTTTCCATGCGGCAGGCGGCTGCAGACGACATTCCAAATTTTTACAAAATGTTACAAAAATGTCAAAATTATTGAATTTCATTACCAGATTTTGAATAACCATGAGAAATGCATTGAAATAAGTACAAACATGCCTAGTATTGGTTCAGTAATCCTTGAGGTAGACCATGAAAGTTGGGAAAGGATTTTTAAAAAATTGTTTTGTATGTGGTAAAATCAATAGCCTCATGGAAAGTGTTAAGTAACGTCACTGTCCAGAGGGAAGCCAAATAGAGTATAGAAGGTCCTGTGAGAAATGGCTTCCCTTTTGTCACCTAACATTTTTACAATGGCATACCATACAGCAACAGAAGTATATAACACACGGCAGCTACTACAGGCAAAGTCATTTCACATCACAATGTGCCTATATGTAAAAGCCCATAAATGCAATAGCTGCTCTGAGTTACATCTAGTTTATACCAACTGTTTACCTTAACGACTAACTACTCTATATATAAAACATGGCAGCCATTGTAAGATATTACAGATCATGTGTTTTCACATCACAAGGTGATATTGCAAAAAGACCATAACTGCAATAGCTGCTCTGAGTTACATCTAGTTTATACCAACTGTTTAGCATAAAGACTTCCCTATTTATAAAACGTGGCAGCCATTGTAAGATATTACAGATCATGCGTTTTCACATTGCAAAGTGATATTGTAAAAAGACCATAACTGCAATAGCTGCTCTGAGTTACAGTTGATACCAACGGTTTAGCATATAGACTGTACCCTATATTTAAAAACGTGGAAGCCATTGTAAGATATAACAGATCCTGCATTTTCACATCGCAAGGTGATATTGCAAAAAGACCATAACTGCAATAGCTGCTCTGAGTTACATCTAGTTTATACCAACTGTTTAGCATAACTACTACCCTATATAAAGCGTGGCAGCCATTGTAAGATATTACAGATAATGCTTTTTCACATCACAAGGTGATATTGCAAAAAGACCATAACTGCAATAGCTGCTCTGAGTGACATTTAGTTTATATCAATTACTCAGCATATAGACTACCCAAAATGTAATATATGGGAGCTATTGGAGATAGGGCATGCATGTAGTCAGCCCTCGAAAGGGATTTCAGATATTTACATCCTTTCCTTTCAATAATAGACATTTCAGTTCCGGAGACAACATTTTTAGAAACAGGTCCTGTCTTGAATTTTGTGTTTGATAAAACAATACACAGTTGACCAAGCCTGCTCTGAGATAGCCAAAGCTTAAATTGCATGGGTAGGATTACTAATAGGGACGCACCATTTGATTTTCAGGGGGGGGGGGGGGGGTAAGAAGTTTTGTAAGAAAAAAAATTCTCCCTCTATGCAGGCAAAAAAAACCCCAAAAAACCCAAAAAAAACCTGATGGGTAAAAAAAACACCAAAAAACCTCTACCCCACCCAACTCAATATGAATGAATACATTTTTAAAAGAAATATGGCGGCCTTCCCAAAAAGAAATCCCCCCGAACCCAATTTCCTACCCCCTGAAAATCTAATGGTGCGTCCCTTACCTTTATCAAGTGAATTAAACCTATATCAATCCATTCCTTGTTTTAAAGGTCCCTTGCAATGTGGCGCCGAGAAATTCAGTCTAATTAAACTTTTTTTGGGTCAAAAAATGAAATATCTTGACAAAGAAGTGTTGCATAGAGTGTAGCAAATAGTAAAATGGTTTTTTTTTCTTTCTCTCAAAATATCAATAGAGGAGGAGTTATCACCAAACATTCCTTGAATATGGTTTAACTTTAACCCCCTGTGAACTACCTGCCGATTGGTTAGAAAGATGGATACATTCGTTTATTGCTCCAATGAGACACGTTGTTAGATAATTGTATCCCTGATAAAGATTGGAGGGAAATATTTTAGAAGCAGTATTTAAATTGGTTATTTAAATGAGTATATCTTGAAATTGACCAATCACAAACATTGTGAAATAGACAGGTAGTGCTCATGGTTAAATGTTACCCTTAAACCAGATAAATGAAGGGGAGGGGGGGGGGGGGGTCATGATACCAGCTTTACCAAAATGTATGAAGTATGCCAACTACTATTAATATTTTTGATTATATGAATGGAAATTCTAATTTCACGTTCTTAGGGGCTGCACTTTTCCCAGGGTCATGGACTACTTAATCCTTTGTAAATTGAGCATAATGCAACTTGTGCACGCCAGATGGTTACCGATTATTTCTTCTTATGATAAAAAAAACGCTGACTTTTATGCTACAATTTTGTTAAAAATCTTACGATAAAAAACACTGACTTTTATGCTTCAATTTATTTAAAAATTGATCATATTTAACTTTTAAATAATAAAGATTTTCTGAATAATATAGTTTACCTGAATTTTTTTTAAATTTTTATTATTTTACACATTTGATATTTTTCATTTTTTTCCCTGGCAAGCTTTGCTGCTATTGTATATCTTTTGAAATGACACATGTTTCTTTGCCCAGAACGGACAATTTTCAGGGAATTTCTTTGAAAAACAAAATTAACGAAATGACAATTTTTCATGAGAGAGTAGACATTTTAAAGCGAAAAATAATATTCATCAAACTTCTATAAGGCCAAAAAAAAAATGTTGTGTTGCCCTCAAGTGCCAAAATTTTAATTCGGGTCGGTCGGTCGGAATTTTTTTTCTTTTTCAAAATATGTTTTCAATTTTTTTTCTTTCTTTTTTTCCCTTTTTTTCCCTGAAAAATATATGGTTTATGTCAAGACAAAATTGGTATATGCCCATATGTCAATTTAACTAATGTTTCTAGTGTGACAATAGTCTAAAAAACATTTATTTACTAGGCTTATTTATTCATTTCCAGCAAGAAATAGTAACATTTAGACACTTTTAATCAAATTTAAATCTAAAAAAAATTTAAAAAATAAAATTTAAAATAAAATAAAAATGCGACCCTAGTTTTTACGATTTTAGGGTCGGGTCGCTGAGGGCAACAACAACTCTTTTTTTGGGGGGGGGGGGCCTAATTTGTCAGGTGTTACTAAACTGCACTTTCTCTCAAAGGTCATGCATGGGCTAGTTAATCTTTTGAGAAGTTACACAACGCAACATGTGCACTTTACAAACTTTGTTCGTCATTTGCATAGATTATATCAAATTAGGATTGATATAAATGCGTAATTGATAGTAATTATGATTCATGTTGGTACCAGATGGAGCTAGAGGTTATCAATTCAGTTTTGGGTATTTTTAGTTTAATTATGCCATGGACAATGAGCTATTGCCTTCATAAAGCAAAAGAGAAAATGGAACAACAATAAAGAAGATTTTGAGTGCGGTGTTTTGGTGCTAGATATGTTTAATCAAAAGTTCATAATTTGTCCCCCTCCCCCCCCCCCCCCCCCCCTGTATCCACACAAAAACATAGCCTGGCTTGTTAGGGTTAACAGGCCTACAAGTTCAGTCTAATACCATCTTGATCAATGCAAAACTGGTGACATGCTTACGAGAAAAATGAGTGACAATTCTGTGCAGTGTATTTGGCTGAGCATATAATTGTTTTTTGAAAATTTGTCAACAATAATATTTCTAAAGCATGTCACCAATTTGAACCTTAAATCAAGGTGGCAAGTGCAGATCAAGTTTATTCATACCATTACACTTCCTGGCGTGTAGGAAGTGTGCCTTATCCTCTGACATGTCTATTGCAGGCTATTTCTAGACCGGTGACAATATCTCTAGATCAGTGACAGAGTGTAGGAAGCACTTCCATGATGTGGAATACTCCGCCTCTATAGTGTGTCTCAAAAAATGTTAGTTACAAGTTCAAACTTTCTGTTACACATCTAGGTGTAGAAGTGTATTTTGTTTGTTTGTTTGTTTGTTTACACGGTCGGTCCGTACAGACACACGCTTGAGTCCTGAAGGGACCAGACTCAAGCAAATTGCTTGACATGTCTATTTCTAGACACCGGTGACAATATCTCTAGATCAGTGACAGAGTCTAGGAAGCACTTCCATGATGTGGAATACTCCGCCTCTATAGTGCGTCTCAAAAAATGTTAGTTCAAACTTTCTGTTACACATCTAGGACTAAGGAGTGTAAAAGTCTATTTGACATGTAATTTTTAGACACCGGTGACAATATCTCTAGATCAGTGGCAGAGTCTAGGAAGCACTTCCATGTGGCATACTCAGCCTCTATAGTGTGTCTCAAAACAATGTTACTTCAAGTTCAATTATTCTGTTACACATCTAGAGTGTAGAAGTGTATTTGACATGTCTATTTCTAGACACCGGTGACAATATCTCTAGATCAGTGACAGAGTCTAGGAAGCACTTCCATGATATGGAATACTCAGCCTCTATAGTGTGTCTCAAAAAATGTTGCTTCAAGTTCAAACTTTGTGTTACACATCTAGGAGTGTAGAAGTGTATTTGACATGTCTATTTTTAGACACGGGTGACAATATCTGGAGATCAGTGACAGAGTCTAAGAAGCACTTCCATGATGTGGAATACTCAGCCTCTGTCTTGAAAAAATGTTACTTCAAGTTCAACTTCTTTTACACATCTAGGAGTATAGAAGTCTATAATTTCACATGTCTATTTCTAGACACCAATGACAATATCTCTAGATCAGTGACAGAGTCTAAGAAGCACTTCCACAATTTGGAATATTCAGCCTCAAAAAATGTTACTTCAAGTTCAAACTTTCTAGATGTGTAGAAAGTCAGACTTATTCGCCATGTCCATTTCTAGACACCGGTGACATCATCTCTCTAGATCAGTGGCAGAGTCTCACTCTGTTTAAGGAAGCGCTTCCATGATATGAAGTACTCAATTGTCCACAGTGTGTCTCAACAAAATCCTAGATAAAACACAGGCCCATACTTAGAAGGGTGCAGATATATGAAACAGCAAACTGTTGCAAATGTGGACTGCCTTCGGAATGTTGAACATTGATGTTTTAAAAGAGATACATTTACTAGTAATAGCTGACTAAGGTTATTTGTCTTAAATATTTCTTCCTATACATCACAATTTGTTGAATATAAATCTGACTAAAATAACAAGTCACCAATTTTGAAGTTATTAAAGATGGCATTAGATCAACGTCATTCATTACCATTACCAATCCAGGTGTGGAGGATATCTGGCGTATATCCTAAATGTCTATTTCTATAGACTAAGGTCGGAGTAATGATTGGTCGTGTTAATGGTCGGAGTAGTGACCGTGTGGATGGCACTCGTGTTAACTAATCCGACCTTACTCCGACCCGATTTAATCCTGAGATTCTCAGGAGTAATACGCTAACACGACCTGCAGGTCGGAGTAGCACGCCCGTGTGGATGCACTTAAAACGATCTCTGGCGTAAACCTTCGCCAATGATGTGATGATGCCACAAACAAATCCGATGTTGCTCATCCCTATCAGATCGCCTGCCTTGATAAAATACTGCTGTTGTCATCACCATAGGCATTAAATCTTGTATACCCCCATATCCGCAAAGAGGGGGAAAAATAAGTAACAACAAGAGAAATTTCAATCTTGAATTCATGTTTACAAGCGAGCGATAAATAAACCTGGCTGAAATAATCAGAACTCGCGTGGTTTTCATCGGTCAAAGGTCAAAGGGTGTGGGTGTGCGTACTTCCGATATTTACTCCTAGCCCCCTGTGATGGTTGTGTTAACTTTGTCAGAAAAATTCGGAGTAATGTTGTGTTTAGTACCGTGTGGACAACTGTCCGGAGTAGAGGAAATATTTGTGTAATTTTGATTGCTGCAGGGTCTAAATTTACTCCGATAACTTACGCCCGTCTGAACGTACCTTCTTATTAGATCTAGACCATATCAAACACTTTGTACTCTCATGTATTAAAGTTGTTGCATCAATTCAGTGAGTTGGATTAGGAAAGTTACATTATTTTTGAAACACACTAAAGCTACGTATAGGTCATTACCTTCTCTGTCTCAAGCCATAAATGGTGTGAAGACGAGTAGTGGTTGAGTAATGCTGTCAATCACTTTTGAGATTTAAAATCGGAAAGTTGATGTCT
Organism: Ophiura sarsii; assembly: GCA_035610835.1. Lineage (NCBI taxonomy): Eukaryota > Metazoa > Echinodermata > Ophiuroidea > Amphilepidida > Ophiuridae > Ophiura > Ophiura sarsii. The sequence continues at coordinate 29,741,282 of CM069456.1, forward strand.
CACATATCTTTATGTAGATTCTATGAAGCGTCTTTCACTACATTTAACCAATAGTGTGTGAATATCACAAAACTTGATAAAGTGACAAATGTCGATCTATAAACAAAACAAATAGTGAACCATGGAGCAAAACTATCAAACGAAGACGCCTAAATTGGCTGGGACATTTATATAGACTGCCACAAGAAACTCCAGCACACCAAGCTTTAAAAGATTACAACCGAGCCACAAAAAGACCAGTCGGACGTCCAAAGCCTACCTGGGTTGCAAACATAAACAAAGAAATTAACCCGGAAGTCTTAACACAGACCAATGATCGTATGACCTGGAGAGCAATAGTTGCACGCGCAATGGCAACATAGCCGGAAAGCGTAGACGATGATGATGATGATGTTAACATTTCTTGGAAGTTGATTTTGATTTTGTGTGTGTAATATGACATGTTGATCATGTTTATATTGACAAGATGTCAAATTATGAATGGTGTCAGATACAAACACTTTTATTGAATCCTTTACAGAATGTTGTTTGTTCAAAAGTGTCACCTATCTTGTTCTATTTTTTACATTTTGAAACTATATAGGCCTATATGATAAAATGTTGCTACATATAGTATTATAAATAAGTGGATTCACTTCTCATGAAATGTGAAACCTTGAACCATTTGTAAGGATCAATATTGATTCCAAGGCTCAAGATAAGCGGGCGCTGGGCGATTTTTACCCCTCGGTCCTTCTGCCATAGCGCCCGGTAATGTTGAAAAATAAATAACCGAGCACTGATATTTTGTCCAAACCAGCGCCCGTTGACTATCGGGAATCTTGCCCAAGACATCAAATTTCGAGTTTACAATGCTGCCACGCTGGATATAATCAAAAATTAGCTCCCGGTAGACTGAAAGTAGCTACCGGTTCTCAATAAATCCCATGATCCAGGCGCTACTTTTGAAAAAAAGTAGCTCCCGGTAAAAAAACTGCTATCTTGAGCCTTGATTGATTCACACCATCATTGGCTATAAATGGGCTAGATAAGAGATGAACTTGAAGAGGGGGGCACTGACATTAGAAAGGGGTACCCGCTTTTTCACCTTCTTCTGCTAGCTCTTTAAAAGCGCCCCCTTTTGAGCCAGCATCAGCTCTTAAGACCCCCATTTTATTGAAAATTCCAAAAATCATGAAATGTTTCATTCCAAAGCCCCACTTTTTCGAAAATGTGTGTTCTTACTATATCGTAAAACAAACCAGTTCTTTTTCAAGAAAATAAGTCCTTGGGCGAGGGAAAAAAACACCTGTTTTACGGGCCCGACCGACCCACTTTTCGCATTTTTCGCATTTTTCGAGAGATTTTGTAGATACTTTTTAAATCATGTAAAATCAGCCGTTTTTTTGCCAAAAATATGTCCAAAAATTTCCAGATGTTTGCATATTTTGGTGGGAAAAAAAATCGCCCAACTGACCCTACTTGACAGGTCCGTCCGCCCGTAAAACAGGTGTTTTTTTCTCGTCGCCTTAAGACCCTATTTTTCATCATAAAATTCTCTCAATTCAGTTCCGAAGACTCTGGGCGGCACACCCCTACAAAAAAAAGTTGAGTGCTCCCCTTCCCCCCCCCCCCCCCCCCCCCCCCCCCCCCCGGGACTGGGAGAAACATCTCAACAATGGACTTTATCCTAGCAATGATTAGTAACACAGAAAAGTATTACAATAAAGCGATGGAAAAACCCCCGCTCTACAGGCACGACCAACCCTCTTTTTTATTTATTACAAAATATCAAAATCAAAAATAGTTTTGCAAAATGTGATTTATGTTGTTGAAAATGTTGACTTTTTTTTATGTTTCGAATCGTTTTCAATTTTGTTTTGTTTTTTCCCTGAAATTTTTGAAATTCCCAAAAATGTTCACACTAATTTTGAGAAGAAAAAAATGCCTGACCGACCGACCGACCCTACCTGAGAGCACGTTCCCATTTTAAGAAGAAAAAAAGGCGCTCCCCTCTATACCAAATGAATAATAGGTGTGTCTTTAAAATATTTACTAAATTCAAGCAGTTTAGACCCTGTGATGCTTGAACTATGAAGTAGAGAACTGCTGCATATTTCATACCGTCTGTAATCGCCTGTGATGATTTAATAGCATATTCTCATTAGCGCTTTGAAAATCGGCTATATATGCATTGGTGCATAGTCATTGCACTATACTGCATTGACACTTTCCATGCGGCAGGCGTCTCCAGACGACATTCCAAAATGTAACAAATTGTTTCAAAAATGTCCAAATTATTTAATTTCATCACCATATTTGGAATCACCATAAGAAATGCATTTTAAGAAGTACAAACATGCCTAGTATTGGTACAGTAATTCTTGAGATAGACTTTGAAAGTTGGGAAAGATTTCTGAAAAATCTGTTTTGTATATGGTAAAACAAACAGCAGCGTGGAAAGTGTGAAAGGCTGATCCATTTAGAAGGGTCAGTATTTCTTGAAAAAGTGCACCTAACATCAAGCCTTTGTTCAAGACATTTTCATCTTGAATAACACTTAAAAGTGTTTATTATCTTAATAAATAAACTTAATCTATATATAATGCAATTCTTTTAATCAGAAATCAGACATGAGAAGAAGAAAAAATCGTTCTAGGGACACCCTATACAATATTTCTGGAGAAAGGGCCTTTGTCCAAACCTTTTTTCCTAAACGATTTTTCTGAACAAATGGGATATACATTTATATGTTTTTCTTTGTACCATACAAAACGAAACTGTCCTCCCCCGCCTTGATCTTATTACAAAATGTACGATATTTTCTTAGTAAACAACTCGGGTTGCAGTTTAGTCTGTTAATGCCTGGATTGACTTTTAATATGGACACGGGACGTTGGAAAATGTTGCACAAGAATGCGCAAAATATATCAGATGACATCCAATAATGCAAGGTAAACACTTAGATCACTGAAACGGAAATGAAAAATAAGTTCTTTAAAACAGGCATATTTCTGTGTGCATAATTGTTTGCATTCTGTCAAATTCAACCCCTTGAGAACTACCTGGTGATTTGTCAGACTGATGGATACATCATTTGATGCACCAATCAGAGACATTGTTAGAATAATTGCATCTGTGATTAACAGCTAAGTATTGTAAGCAGTATTTTAATTGGTTATTCAAATGAATATATCTTGCAATTAACCAATTACAAATACTGTTAGATCAATACCGTCTTTGGTTTATAGACAGGGAGTGCCCTGGGAGTGGAAGCATGGTTTTATGTTCTTTCTATGCTTAAACCTACTGTATGTAAAACACTTAATTTTGTGGGTACCTTATTTCGGGAATTTAAAATTACTGCTATTTTAGAGGGGATTTAATTTAGTGCAAATGTTACCGTTACTTACAATGCCAAATTGTCAATTTTGCGGGTATTTAATTTCACAAATCCACATCCCTTGTAAAATTAAGTGGGTAGGCTATATTAAAAAAATCTTTTGTCTCAAAGCTCTTCAGTTTTTCAAAACCTAATGCGAAATGCGGATTTTTTTTAAGGTTTTTTTTAATTTATTTTTTTAATATAAAATATTGAAATCCTTGTCAATGAAAATCTGAAAAATCGTGAAATTTTGGGTTTTTTTTTGATTTTTTAAAAAAAAATGTAAAAAAAAAAGTTTTTTAAGATTTTTGTTTTTCTAATGCGCATCAATAAACTAACGTGCGCGGGAGCGTTGAGACAAAGGATTAAATGATTTAATTTAGCCTTATACAGTATATATATGTATGCATCACAAATTTGTTGCACTTTTTTCATTTTTTGTTAAAAAATTGCAAAAATCAACGTAGCGCAAAAATGTTCACTTATACTGTAGATGTGCAGAATAATGGAAAATACTGACAGGTGTGGGGAAGCATCAAGTGTTTATTAAAAGGAAACACTTCTATCTCCAAGTAATATTAGGCCAAAAAAAGAAAGATGTTTGGTTGCCCCCAGAGGGCAAAATTTTGGAGGGTAGGTAGGTAGGTAGATCCTTTTTTTACTTCTTTTTTCCTTTTCTTAGGGCGTGATGGCGTTTTTTAATATGATTTTTTTAAATACAAATTTCAATGCTGTTTATCGCCTCTGACATGTGGTGTTTATATTTTAACTGTGGAAGAAGAATTAAGACTTAAATATTAACAGCAATTTTGGAATTTTATGTGTTGAGAAAAATATTTAAAAAAATAAAAAAGCGACTGACGGATTTTTGGGTCGGTCACGGAGGACAACCAAACATTTTTCTTTTTTTGGCCTTATGCATATTATTTTGTATTTTCAGTTCAATATGTAGTACTCAGTAGTAGGGAAAAAGAGGAAAAATAGTGTTTGAAACAAACCTGAATATATTATTAGGTTTTGTTAGTTTTTTCAAAACCAAACCATTTTTACTCACATTTGATAGTTTTGTCTGTTATGGTCTAACACCGGAAACAGCACAAGTCAGAGAGGTAATTTGTGAGTAAAATTGTTTTGGTTTTGCTACGTTACCCTATAAAAACAGTCTATTTTGATTTCACTTTTGACAGCAAATAATACAATTAAAGTTGTGAACAGTTTCTGTCTGTGAATGCCTTTGAAAATTGATATTGATAAAGTCAGTGATTTTAGGTAATGCACTTATCAATTGCATCAATTGCATCCCCAGCCCCAGGGGACCTGGGGATAGCGGGGATTAGGGCCAGGACATACAAATTGCTGATGTACGTCCCAGGTACAGTCGCTACAGTCCCCGCAGGGGGCGGGGCACTATTTTGTGTACGTCCCCACAACAGTCCCGGCCCCCTGTGGCCGGGACAAAGTGTACTGTCCCGACCACCCTTACCCTAATTTCTTTCTGCAACACTCACAGGATGCATTTATATGTGTTCCCTATATGTTTAGTAGGCTTATTCAGTCAAGCGTACCGCATCTCCAGCTTATTTATAGCGACGCCCTGGGTGTACATTTGTGTAACCTTAGCGTATGTCCCGCTACACGCCCTGGCTAGCGGAGGCACAGTTTGTACGTCCCCGTTCACTCCCCCGCATAGCCGGGCACTATTTTTTGTATACTCATGTTCAGTCCCCGCCGGGTCCCCTGGGGCCGGGCTTGCAATTGATAAGGGCACAACCAAAACATTGGATTAAATGTAATAAATAAAGTAAATAGTATAGTGTCGTGCCTAGCTAAGCTCGTGGAAGGAGTGGAGTGTCCCAACTCTCGTTCCTTGGCATTGGGCCAGACTCCTCCATGTCATGGGGGGGGGGGGGGGGGGGGGGAAGGCCCCTCCTCCATGTCATGGGGGGGGGGGAAGGCCCCTCCTCCATGTCATGGGGGGGGGAGGCCCCTCCTCCATGTCATGGGGGGGGGGGGAAACACCCCTCCCGCCAATGTTATAAATGCAATATATAGCCAAAATAGCCTTAAAAGTAATAAACCAAATTGACACCAGTTTCAAACATGCATCATGCCTTAATAACATTAACAAATATGACTATTATTTCCTTAGAAGCTGTAGCAGTGTCATGGCGCTTATTATGAACAGGTCCCTAGGTTTTTGAAAAAGTATTTTCGATTTAATTGCTTTTCTATTTCTGGATGAGCCTGCTTGCAACAGACGATAATAATATGATGTAGATTTGCAAAGTTCATGAATACAAATAAGACAGCACGATATGAAGCAATTTGTAATTATGATTTCCGTAAATAATGTAAATTTACATGTAGTCACGGAACATACTTCACAATGCTACATGTATGTGATGTTCCCCGGTATGGAACAATTATTGGGTATCATTTGTGCCATATAGACTGCATATAGGGAGTGTTACACCTACAATCCCGGTCATAATTAGCCTGCTTATAATTACCCTTTCATGCGTTCCCGTTTTTGCACAATTTACACTACTGACATTGCTGCCTTTGACGGAAAGCTTGAAGCCTTTCCTCAACATGAATAACTCCCCACGCCACTGGGCAATGTTGATCAACAATATTGGCCATGATTGTAGATCAGGGACAATTTTTTATTTTGTTGCTATCACGACTGGCTCAATTAACATATTCAAAACAGATTTCTTAGAAACCTTTCACAACTTTTAAAATCTATCTCAAGAATTACTGAACCAATACTAGGCATGTTTGTACTTTTTTAATGCATTTCTCATGGTGATTCCAAATATGATGATGGAATTCAATAATTTTGACATTTTTTAAAAATATTTTTTAAAATTTTGGAACTGTCGTCTGCAGACGACTGCCACGTTAAGATTAGTGTTTAGATTGGATACTTGTTGGCTACTGTTTCTCAGTAAGATAGAGCAGTGAATTTGATGCCTATTAACATGCACTAGGGTTTTTTGAAAACAAATTTCAAATTGTTTATTCTATCCTTAGATCTAAGCTGATCAGCCTTCTAGTAACAGACGTTAACAGTAAGATGTAGATTTGCATAGTATACTTGAATACCAAAGCATAGCATGATATGAAGCAAATTGTAATTATCATTTCCGTAAATAATGTTAATTTACGTGAAGTCACGTAAGATACTTCATAATGCTACATGTATGTGAGGTTTCTCTTTGCGGAACAATTACTGGGTATCTCATTGGGTCATAGAGACTTGGGAGGAGGAGGGAAGAAGGGAAATTATTTTTACCTGGATCATTGTACTTCACAATTACTGGATATCATGATGCCATACACTCTTAAAACAATGGGGTCAAATTATGCACACAACCCTGATTCTTAGGCTGTGTGCATATTTGACACCATTATTAGTCAATTTGACCCCATTTTTAAGAGTGTACCCAGTGGGCGAAGTTGCATGGTTGTAAATTTGTTGTAATAACGTCAAAACAACCAAGTCATACGTTTCATTTTGGTTGTGGCTTGGTTGTAAGCCTATATGAAAGTGTAAGTGTGTACAACGACATACCAACATTAGTATAACATTGTGTTACTATCAATCAAATAAGAAAGTTGTGTAGATGTTGTAAATATGTTACTATTCTAATACTAACCTTAGAGTGACGCTGTAAAAACCTTCGTATAGGATGTTAATACAACAAACCGTTATGCTTACTAGAAAGAGAGATTTGGGGTGAGGTGGAAGAGGAGGAGAAGGGGGAATGAAACAGGGTACATAACCGGGGTAAATTTTGGAAATGCCGTAACAATTTTGAATGCTTTGTTGGCGTTACTACCATTTCAAATGAAATGCCTGTTATCTTTGTAGTATTTATAGGGACACATTTCCACACTAGAGGCAAGATGGAGGTTCTCTAGCTATAGCGTCTTTTTATATTTTTTGGAAAAATGATCCACACAAATTTATTAAAAAAATGACAAAGTCAATTTCAAGCACACCTGTGTAAATACTCCCCAGGTATGTGTGCCAGTTGCGGAAAGTAACCATACTTGAGTTTGAAACCGGTTCAGTAATGTGTGACGTTTGGTTTGAACTATATCTCAGAAATTGCCTACAATTTCCTAGCTCAAAGCAGTGATGATTTTCACAGGGACAGTCCAAACTTTAGGTAAATTTATGTGATCCATCTAAATGTAAAACGAGTGGAAAGAGTGGAAATTCACTCGAAAAGGAGTGAAGGGAGTGAAACCTGTTTTACAGTGGAACATTTCCACTCTAAAATGATTGTGAAAGGTAATTTTTCACTCTCAAAAGAGTGGAACATTGTCATATAAAATCCCCTTTCACTCCTTTTAGAGTGTTTTTCCACTCAAAAATGTGTGTTGTGTGCTGCGTTTAACTCCTTGAAAGAGTGGAAAACCACTCTTTTACATTTAGAGAGATATGCATGTTTTCAAAGTTATCCTTGTCGGAAATATTGATGTATCAAGAACTGTGTCAGGTGTCTTTCAAAAAGGAAGGTCTGATAAACTGACATTGGCATGTATATTAACTTTCAAAAGAAAAGACAGAGGAACCAAAAAGGGGGATATTTTAGGCACCACATAGATTATACTTATTGTAAACATCAATGTCCCCCCCCCCCCCCCCAGCAAAGAGCGTCTATGCGTTAGTATGAATGAATGGCGATTGATAGGATAAGGCAATGGTGTTATTACAGGTGCACACATATTACAGGTATTTATACCTATCTTCTATTGCAAGACGTTATAACACAGGGGATCTTTTATTGCGCGACGGTATAACACTGGCCATCTTTTATTGCAAAACGTTATAACGCCAGAAATCTGTCAATGCGCTATACGTTATAATGGTAGGAATCTTTTATTGCGCGATATTTTGTTAGGCAGTTCCGCTGACCTTAACCATAAACATCTTGAAGCATGTTGTATGACGCTAGGGCATGATATTATTGTTATACTCCACAACAGTGTTGCCAACCCCTGGCTAAAATGCCAAATTGGGCTACTTTTGACCCTTTTGCCGCAGCTAAAATTTGGCAACGGTTGGGCTACCAATGCATTTTCTATGGGGCTCTCCGAAAATTGGGCTACTTTTGATTGTGGTTGTGGCCTAGATGGCATATGCCCCTCAGTCAAGAACACTGTCCTGTTCCCCACCAGAACTATATGAATGATTCCTACAATGCCTGTCACGATACACTGGCCCGGGATGAAACGGTGATCACTTTATTGAAGTTAGCTATCTTATAAACTATACCCTTTTAAATTGTTTATATTTATGTATTATTTTGCCAATTCACAAAAACTGATCTTTTGGAGGGCATTTAATCCCGCTTGCTAAGTAAAACTATACTAATATTCTTAAAATGCAGGGATTTAGATGAATAAACTAGGGCTCTCTGTAAATATTGAGAAATATAGAATGAAATGTGACCTGTTTTGATTAAATGAAGTATTAGCTAACAGGTTTTGACCATACCAATGCAAGATTTTTCCTGGAATTTGAATACATAATATGAATAGGGATATTAAGAGATGACACCCCCCCCCCCCCCAAAAAAAACACCCCACAACGCCACCCCAAAACAAAACAACAACAAAATAAATTTTAAAAACACAAACATAAAACAAAAAACAAAATACCACCACAATTTCCAAACATTTGTCACAATTTTGTAGAAAAACAAACACATGTTACAATTGTTTAACAAACAAACCCCCACCCCCTCCCCTCCGAATCTGTTTATGAAAAATGTTCACCACACCGTCGATCATGTAAAAAGATGTACGGTAAAGTCATCAGTTTTTAGTCAGCGCCTATTTTCGGTCACTTCGCCCAAATCGTGTAATGAAAATGACCTTGTCATTATAAACTGACGGCTAAATAACCGTCGCATAGTATTACTTCAAAATGGCGACGACCGATGCAATTACACCATTTGGGCGAAGTGACCAAAAATAGGCGCTGACCGAAAACTGGCGACTTAACCCTATCTCTCAGACCTGTGGAGCCTCATAGGGATTTGTGTATCTGTGCCGTTAATCTGAAACAGGATATTGATTACCTGCGTTATCAAGTTTAATAAAACCCATACAGGATCCCAATTAGAGTATGACATATTCTAAAATAAAATAACTAATCATGATCCTCAGAATGTCATCAGATTCATGTCAATATCGATTATGCAAAAGATTAGTCGGGACATGATCCAATTATGGAAAACTGGAGCGTGTGCATAGCCTTGGGAAGCATGTTAACACTTTCCACGCGGCTATTATTTTTACCATATACAAAACAGATTTTTCAGAAACCTTTCGCAATTTTCGCAAGTCTATCTCAATGATTACTGAACCAATACTAGTCATGTTTGTACTTATTTCAATGCATTTCCCATGGTGTTTCCAAATATGGTTATGGTTATGGTTACATTTTTGACACATTTTGTGAACATTTGGAATGTCGTCTGCAGCTGCCTGCCACGTGAAAAGTGTTAAATTTAACAAATGACATGGATGTGAATGTTTTTCGTATGGCTATATCAACTGTGTTTCTAGACCCATTATACGGTTTATTCCGGATAAGAGATTAACCTCCCCTTAATAGAAACTGTTATTCTCCGCTATTCTCCGGCTATAGCGGAGAAACTTTCCCTCTGAATTCATCTTGCTCAAGTAAGGATAATACCGGCGACATTATCCGGAAATCGCTAGTAGAAACTCACACCATTCCGATACACTGCGAAAGCGGTAGAGAACCAGGAAGCAAGCATACAGCATCGATCTCAAGCGCCATAATTCACTGTCTCCGACTTGCGTGCCTCTGAAGAAGCTGGGTATATCTGTGTATTCTTTTTGTATTTATTTCGAGCATTAGGACCACTCATAGGTATGATTCGTGACATAGTTCTGTGTATAAAAATAATAATAATAATAATGTGTTTAGAAAATAAAAATACTCATCAAAATATTACAGATTTTGTTCCCCGTTTTTGTTACCACAACAAGTACATCTCATTTTACTTTTGGTACCTGAAAAAAAGGGCAAGGGATCAGAAGAAGAAAAAAAAGAAAAAACTTTTCTCGACCGACCTACCCAACTTTTAAAAGTGATCTATGGACAATCAAAAAAAAAGAAATTGGGCCTTATCTGTATATTTGAATGTATGCAACAAAAATAAATGGTTATCGATACGTTTGCTGAATATTTTGAAGGCAGATCAAAAACTAGCCATGTTTGTGCTGATTTGGAATGGATTTTTTTTATACATAGCATTTCAACAATTTTTCTGTCAAATTTGCGAAAAGAATCTTTTATCAAAGGTTAGAGAGTATGATGGTTGTGAGGATATTTCTAGCGTTTGTACTTGATAAATTACAGCCTGAAATGTTGATGCGAGATAACATTCATGGGAATGCATGACCCCACAGTGAAATCCTTGAAATCCAGAACAAACAAAAAATCAAGATTAATAATAATAATGATAATAATGGAAACTTATAAAGCGCAAGTAACCGTCTAAAAAGCCGCTCACTGTGTTACAGACATCAGAAAAACAAAGAATGTGATATATAAAGCAATACAAATACAAATGCAGAAACATATAATAATACTCTTTTGTATACCAACGTGTATACAACATTACAAGTCATTGGCAAAAGCAATTTTGAACAAGTGAATATAAATAATGTAGTTTGCTGCCACTTGCTTGCAGACTGAGACAGATTACCTTTTTTCAGAATTTGTGTGAACTTACCAAATAAAAACCTACCCAGTTTGTGATTTTGTGAAAAATAAAATTCACAAAATTCATTGCAGAATTTTCCTTTTTTCGCAAAGTTTTACATTGGCATGGGTTCACCAAAGTTTCGGGAGTGAGGGTAACTGGAAACAATCTTGACAGCTTATATTTCATGCCACGTTATTATTATGGTCAACCCGATGCAAATTATGCTCTCGGGAATTTTAATTGTCAGTTTAATGCTATTATGTGATGTTAGTATGCACATACCGCAGTAGTATGGATGGTCTCTCTCCCCTGTCTTCGGATGACAGTAAAGCGCTAAAAATAAATACATCACAATCAAATATTAATATCCGCTTTGCATTTGTTATTGTTTCCTCGAAACACGAAGAATATAAAACTCATCAGTTTAAAGCTATTTCAGGATTTTAGCCCTTTCCACACAGCAGGCATCTGCAGACGACAGTACCAAAATGTCACAAAATGTTTCAAAAATGTCAACATTATTGAATTTCATCACCATATTTGGAATCACCATGAGAAATGCATTGAAATTATAACAAACAAATCCAGTGTTAGTTCAGTAATTTTTGATATAGACTTTGACATTTTGGAAAGGTTTCTGAAAAGTTGTTTTAAATATGGTAAAACTAATAGCCGTGTGGAAAGTGTTAATACACACCTATGTGGCAGCTTGCATAAATGTGACGTGTTCTACCAAAACCAGACGGAATTGGGCAGAGCTCCAAACTTAGAAATAGCCCAAAACATAATTGGGGGTGATTTCTTGGGGAATTTGAGTTTCTGGTAAACAATTAATCTTCAGAGTGTTTATAACAATATTGTGAAAGATTCAGATTAAAAAATCATTCTAAATGTATGTTTCAATGATTTAAAAAAGCCTAGTTCTTGTAAAAAGCCTAGTTCTAGTAACTTCAAAGGGCGATATCTCAGTTTGGAGTTTTCATAAAGACCGTAAAAGACGAACTTGAAAATGATGTAACTCCGCTTTGGGAGTCCGATTAAAAAAAGAGAGGTACCACTGTAAAGCTGGAGATCTCTACTTTAATAATCAATTACTAACTCAATTTTGATATCTTGCCCAATTGTGTCTGTTTTCGGTAGAACAGGTCACAAATGGTCTTCATCCTGTCTTAGATGATATATAAAACAGAGCAAGAAAAGGAAACATGATTGAAGATCCGCTTTGCATTTTTAATGTTTTTCGTGTAACAAGAATTTAAAACTTTCGAATAAAACAAGGAAATTGCCAGTTTAAAGCTATTACAGGATTGTAATATGCACATGGGGTAGCTTGCCTCATCTGTCTTTGGATGATATAAAAGAGCGCTAGAAACTAAAACTAAAAATGAAGATCCGCTTTGTAATTTTTATTGTTTCCTTGAACAGGAATATAAAACTCATATTGAGGATGTGAATAATATGATAAATAATGAATTGCCTGCCGCGTGGAAAGTGTTAAGGATGATAAATCAATAGGATGGTATTGAAATGCTAAACAAAACCAAGAATTACTTTTAAAATTTAAAATGATGAGCGATCTCCCGGAAGCAGCTTTGCCAGAAGTGACAATGGATAGCATGAAATCTTTAAGGAATAATGTGAAGAATTCCTTAGTTTTAGGGTATATCAATAATATTATAATATAATATTACTGAGAAAAGCTTCTGAAGGACGAGCGATCCTCTATGCGAAATGCCAGAACTGACAATGATCATCGATAATTAATGCTTGAAAACCACCCGATACACACTCAGCATGTATTCTGTATCTACTGTAAAAGTGGACATTTTCGCGCTACATTTATTTTCACGCTTGAACCACGGCTACTGCGAAAATAATAACACACAAATATATTTCCTTTCCGTAAAGGTCTATGTGATGAAACTACCAATCCCAAATTAAAAAAACACGCAAAACAGTTAAAAATCTGCAAAGCGCAAACAATTAATTTCACAAAAATTGCCACTTTTACCGTGTATCGCTGTAAAGTAGATCAAAGATGTCTTCATAATACATGAATTCACATATCCCTAAGGGGATTTTATGACATAAATAAACCACATCATAATTGTATTGCAACCAAGTGTTGGAAATATCATTCTAATACATGTCATCAGCAATGGATGGATATCAATCAACGATGGTAAAGCGATGTAATAAAATCTCACTGAAATACAAAAGTTGACCATTAACCCTAACCAGTAAAGCTAGTTTTTTGTGCGTATCGGGGGGAGGGGGGAAAAAGTGCTATTTTTTTTACCCGAAAAATCACCCAGCACCCCCCGGGATTCGATCGCCGGACCATCCGCACTCAAGTCTGTCCCTCTACCGACTGAGCTAACTCCCTAGGTCATATGCGGCCACAAACTCCGTGGCCACATATGCCTGCGGTAGGTGACGTCATCGCGGCAATGCAGCAGCACGTGCCTGGAGATAGTTTCTGGCAGTGAGATTTAGTGAGATTCAGTGGGGTTAGGGTTATTGCACATCAAAAATGTTCAAAAATTGACATTTCATTAAAAGGCGATGTTTGCTGTCTTTATTCACAACCAAGTCAGCTTTAAAGTATGACATTCTGACTTTTACAATGAATCCTTTACATGTCTGTATCTTTTGATTAAGCTTAAGGGGGGAGGGGTATGGGGTGGTCGGATTTCAAAATGTAGTTACTTTGCAAAAAATGAGATAAAAGCACCATGGAAACCTGCAATGTCTAAGCTTTAACATGCTTTTTATTTGAGCCAAATCGGACATTCGGTTCATATGTTATGAACAATTTAGTTTACGGAGTTTCGAAAATCGGAGGTGATTTGTATTCGTTTGTGCGTAGAAAACGCTCACCCTGTGTTTTTTAGCAAATTCACTTTAAATTACATTTAAATAAACCATTGTAACTTTCTATATTTTTTTGTGTGTAATAATATTAAATTAATTAATTGCGCATAATTATTCATCAAATATTTAGGTCAACGGCATTTCTTATGTATTTCTTTATTTTTTCTCACCCCGCTATATTTAAGCCCTTATATTTTAAAAAAGCGATAAAAATCCTAATATACATGCGATTTTCGCCAAAATGGACTCAAAATGTGTCTAAATTCAAGCTTAATAATATATGAACAATTATTTTCATCTCAAATATCAATTTATAATTTTTAAAGCAATTTTAATATTTTTGAATATGTTTCGCTCGATATCTCAAAACAAGAAAACACGCAAACGTGCGAAACGACTACGAACGTAACTCAATAACGCAATGATGAAATGTTATGAAATTTGAAATTCATGTTGCAAATAAGTGGATCTGTGCTTTAATGAAGCCGGATTTTTTAATTTCGGCCTCAAATTTGAATTACGTCGCAAAATTACGTGATTGGTCGGTTACCGGTTGCCATGGCAACCATATCAAAATTTCGGCTCCATTAAAGCGTGCGGAATATCATTATACATCATAATCCTAAGAATGGGTACAATAGAAGACTTGTAGTCGTTTTTAGCCAATCAGAGCTCCTGTATGGTTACCATAGCAACCAGAACAACAAAAAAAATGTAATTTTAAAGCGTCTTGTTATAAGCTATATTATGATATACAGGGTGAGTCAAAATAGTCCGGTCCCGTTTTCAAAAAATCAAGAAAAATACTTCTTGTACAAAATTGGTAATGTTTTCATTGTTTATGAGAGTAGACATACTTCTTCATACCTGGTGATGATTTCAAGACAATATCATATTCCACGCCAGATTTACAACATTTTTACAAAAAGACGCGTAATCCAAAGTGTTCCAAGTTTGGTGGTGGATGTTAATTCTACTGTAATATTAGTTATTCATACAACACAACACACTGTGTAGCTGTTGCAATTTATACCAACATATCATGGTTTATTTGTTGAATCTCTTAATTGAACGATATTGCATGCAAAGTATTTAAATATATTATAATATAACTCAGTATTGCACAAATATATTCATAAAAATGGACTATGCACTTTGCCTGGTAAGTTGCCAAATCACAAACTGTTTAAAGATATAAGATCTGTTTTCTCTCAGACTTCTCTCATATCAGTTCGATTAAAATAACAAGTTTCAAAATATTTTGGTCAACATTTTGTTAAAAACTCAATAATGTTTGTTATAGGCTATCTCTGATTGCACGAAAACTATTGAAAACATAACCGCAAAGACAATAGAATCTCTTTTCCTATTGTAATTGCTGTGAATACCAACACGCCTTTGATTGACTTATTCAAAAGGCGCGCGTTAAACGTTAACATCCATAGGGATCCCTTAGATAAGTTGGAACAGATTTTATTTCACAGAATTTAGAAAAATTATCATATCTCCCGTTTCGAATAACAAATGTTAATGAAACAAAATTTAGGTTATAGCTAGTAATGCCACCTTGCTAGGCAAGTCATTAAATATATTCATTTTAAAATTTTAACTGGTTTAAAAAATCGGTGAAATCGAGACCGGACTATTTTGACTCACCCTGTATAATACTTGTATATTGAGTTTTAGGAAAGTTGTGAAAATTGATTATCAATATTGGACTTAAAAACCCCATACTCCCCCCCCTTAAACACCCAATACTATTAGTTATCCCCTGCATGTTCACACAATACGGAAAAATACCTATGGTTTGGCATGTCATATCACATGAGGCCGCAGGCCGAATGTGATTATCAATATTGGACTTAAAAACCCCATACTCCCCCCCTTAAACACCCAATACTATTAGTTATCCCCTGCATGTTCACACAATACGGAAAAATACCTATGGTTTGGCATGTCATATCACATGAGGCCGCAGGCCGAATGTGATATGGCACAAACCATAGGTATTTTTCCGTATTGTGTGAACATGCAGGGGATAACGAATTTATCGTTTAGTCCCAATAAAAATTGTATTTAAACACTCGCGGAAAACTAAACGTCAAACAATACTAGTATCTAGTTAGAGCAAGGCGCTGAATTCTCTTCCCTTCCTTATACCTCCGTAAAATTCAACCCTTTAACAGGCTCTGCGCCATCGCCTCTGTCCATAAAATCATCGCGAAAAACATGTCTGGTTAGGTTATATGCAGATCATTTATTTTTTGGCGTGGGTTAGACCTTTTTGCGGTATATTTCGGCCTCAGAATGTAACAGAAATCGACTCGGTTGCATTTAAATCATCCGCCATTTTATTTGTTTATCGTATTTTAAGCAACTCTTCCACAGACGCAAAGCAATCGCTTTACACGTAATATCATTTCGCGCCATCTGGTAACGCGGTTAATCGACGATATGGAATATATCGTGTGGTTTGACTTGTTGTTTACACGATATGGATCAGATTTCATACGTGTTAACCAATGAGATTGAAGTATGTACACTTACTAAACGATAATGCAAAATCTTATCCCATCAGCTATCCATAGATAAGAAGTCAGTTGTGTTTTTTAATATCAACAATCATTCATGTAAACTCAATATAACTTTACAAAATACAAAAAAGACTATCTTCAGCAATGTTGATTATCTGTCTAGGGGGGGGGGGGGGGGGGGGGGGGGGGGTGTATTCTTTCATATCCCTAAGGGGATTTTATGACATAAATAAACCACATCATAATTGTATTGTAACCAAGTGTTGGAACTATCATTCTGCCATCAGCTATCTAATACATGTCATCAGCCATGAATGGATATCAATCAACGATGATAAAGCGATGTAATAAAATCTCACCGAAAAACAAATTAAATCTCACCGAAAAAGTTGACCAGTAAAGGCGATGTTTACTGTCTTTATTCACAACCAATTCAGCTTTAACGTATGACATTCTGATGTATTAGTGAATCCTTTACATGTCTGTATCTTTTGATTAAGCTTAAACACCCAATACTGCAAAATCTTATCCTATCAGCTATCCATAGATAGAAGATAGAAGTCAGTTGTGTTTTAATATCAACTCAATATAATTTCACAAAATACAAAAATGGCCATCTTTGGCAATGTTGACTATTTGTCATTCGCTACCTAATTAGCTTTTTTGATGTGGTTCCTTATCAACGAAACCTTCATCTGTATGTTGTAAGCCTAAATACCCAATATTTTTAGATATTGGCATAGTGAGCCAAGAAGGCAGTATTTGTTTATATTTAGCATTACCAGATTGATCCTAAAATACCTACTTTTCTTTTAATTCTGTATAAAGAAATAAGTGTTTTTACCCAACTTTTCTTTTAATTCTGTATAAAGAAATAAGTGTTTTTAAAAGCTTTTCAGCTTTCCTTTATCACAAAGGCACATAGCTTTAAGTGACTCCTCTCCGTACCGCGACCCTCGCCCCTACACCTGTGTTAAAGGTATATTATGTGATCTTTCAAGGGAACGCCCTCAACATCGAGAGAAAGAAAATTGAAAGTAGATTTCTTGCAGATTTACATTTCTGATCATAAATCGTACATACATTCCAAGTTACAGGGTGATACGATTCTTAATTACTTCAAAATCATGGTTTTAGAGTGAAAATAAACTGTCGTGATAACACGACAGTTTATATTTTCACTCTAAATTCCCTCTAAAACCTTGATTTTGAGGTAATTAGGAATTGTATCGCTCTGTCACTTGGAATGTATGTACGATTTATGATCAGAAAAGTAAATCTGCAAGAAAATCTACTTTCTAAAAAAAATCATGAATTGAGGGCGCTCTCAGGAAAAGATCACATAATATGCCTTTAACAGAGGTCCAAGTTTTTTTCAGAAATATAGAGACAAACCTATTTCCAACCATGTTTCTATTCAATGATGTCTTATATACAGTCATCAAAAACAGTAAATATACAGGTAATAAATGGGCTTCTAACTCTAAAAATATATATCCTACCTAAAAATATTAAATTATAAAGTTGTTGAGAAATTTATCTTCTTCAATATGAGCTATTGCACGCTAGGATTAGGTGATTATTGAGGAAGTGACACTCCAAAATGTAAGATGAAGTCCGATCTTCATTTTCACATTTTTCTTTTCTACACGCGGACCCAGCTTACGGGTACATTATCGATTACCGGTAGTGCAATTGGGGATGCATGCGCAGGTTGGACAGTCGGCCGTATTGTTCCGATGGATCAATACGCCACACACACGCTACCTGTCATACTCTCCCCCGTGTCGAAATGTAAAATGTGAAAATGAAATTGTGACTTTACCTTGCATTATGGATTGTCACTTCTTCAATATTCAACCGATCCTAGAGTGCAAAATCTCATATTAAAGAAGATAAATATCTCAACAACTTCATAATTTAATATTTTTAGGTAGGATATATATTTTTAGAGTTAAAAGCCCATTTATTACCTGTACAGACTGTAACAAAAAAAGTTATACAATCGCAATTTTATTTTTAATTCAATGTTAAAATCATGCAATGTCAAAATCTCTTACACTCTGTGTTAGGTTCCGTTTTGGCTACCAGAATCATTTTATTTGGTCTTTTTAACTACTTGCGTTTAAAAGTTATGACCAATCTACTAAGTCGTCTTGAAATCGGGTTGGGCCACTTTCACAATAATATCATACAATCTTGCTTGTATAAATAAATGGTTAGGGTATCATGCAAGGAACATTAGGGAGAACAATATAATTATTTTTTCAAATAGTTTCATTTCATTTGAATAAATAAATTCATAAAATAAATAAATTATATTTGTAAAGACCTAACCTTCTTTGTAATACTTTTAACCACTTGAAACGAACCATTGTTGTCTAACAAGGGCGCTCTACTGCTATATTCCTGGTTCGATTCCATTCATATTCATCCCAGTGATTTTACCATTGATTAAACCAAAGTGGCCCAGGTGATTTCATGACTACTTTAGACAATTGATCATATCTCTGCTTACCGACAATCGATTGTCATGAAACAAAGCTTATTCGAAAGCTAAGAAAATTCCCCTTGCAGGCCATTAAAACTCGAAACAGAAATTCTACAGGAGATATTTTTAATATTTTTTTCAAAACTGTATAACTTTTTTTGTTACAGCCTGTATAGTTACTTTTTTTGATGACTGTATTACAAAGTCATGTACACATAGTAATCCTATGTATCTTTTCAAGAAGCCACCGTCACCGTACAGTGTCCTGGCATACATACGTCTGCTGCCTATTATTGTCGTATTAGGGATAGTGGGTCATCTTGATCTATTGCAGATCTATAATTCCAAGCCGTGGGGCTTAATTCTTGTTTAGATAATATCTTTAATGCGGAGGCATTGCCGGAAAGAGGGGGTTTGGAAAACAACTATAAGCAGGCTTTCATTCATATACAGTGATTCCATCGGTGTCTCACATTGATTTTCTTATTACAAAATTAGCTCTTACATTATATTTTCTTAAAATATGTTATTTAGTCCAGTAATATCTACTTTTTGTTTCATTTTTGACAACCATCTTATCGGTGATAACTTAGGGGACAGTTGGGGGAGGGGGGCAGGTTCAGTTGCAAGGAAACCAAAGAGGATATTTTGCATGGTCAAAATTTGACCCCATTATTTAGGTTGGGTGCATTATGAAAATAATTTGTCAAATTGACATTTACCAATTTTGTCTCGTCATGAACCATGGTCTATCAGTAATATCTGTCAGTAAAAAAAGGGAAGAAAAAAGGAAAGCCGACCAACCGAACGGACTTCAAGATTTTTGGCACTTGAGGGCAACACACAAAAAAAGCCTTATAGTTGATGCTGTCCTTAGTCCGTTTGACCCCTGCATCGTTTACAAATGTAGTGATTCAATGAGAAGGAAAGGTAGGGTACATATGTTCTCGGATATGTAACAGTTTCGAAGGGTACATACACTGCAAAAAGAAGCGTTTATATTTCTGATAACACTTAATAAACACTTCAACACATTTATTTTTGTGTTTTACGTGTAAAGGTATAGAAGGCATTGCATACGATAAACGTTTGCATAAACACTACAACACGTTTATAGAGGTAATTGTGTAATATTTATTAACACACCAACATGTTTATATCAGCAATAAGAAACATGTTGGGGTGTTAATAATTATACAACAAATACCTCTATAAACGTGTTGTAGTGTATATGCAAACGTTTATCATATGCAATGCCTCCTATACCTTTACACGTAAAACACAAAAATAAATGTGTTAAAAGTGTTTATTAAGTGTTATCAGAAAAGACACGTTTCTTTTTACAGTGTAGGTTCTCGGATATGTAACAGTTTCGAAGGGTACATATGTTCTCGGATATGTAACAGTTTCGCAATGGTATAAGATGCCCACTGTTT
Organism: Ophiura sarsii; assembly: GCA_035610835.1. NCBI lineage: Eukaryota > Metazoa > Echinodermata > Ophiuroidea > Amphilepidida > Ophiuridae > Ophiura > Ophiura sarsii. Next base: position 29,761,741 of record CM069456.1, read on the forward strand.
CCTTTATGAGTTTGAGTGGACGAGGCCAGTAATAGGCCAGTAATCCGATTAAGCGCATTGCAGTATACAGATACAACGTAAGAAGATGGAATATTTGATGTACTTAATGAAAGGTTATAATTTGATTTCTGCTCTCACTGATGTCTTTGAACTTGAGTTGGGTTATGAGCCAAGGCTTATTATGTTAGTTCATTGGCTTATGGAAATTCCGGTAGTTATAATACCTCAATGTTATACATTTAGATTGTACTGTGACGAATCCAACATGCAACTCACGTTCTTAGCCGCATGTATAATCGGAAAAAAGTATATACGCACAAATTAAATGGATGGAATAATGGACAGAGCTCCATACCACAGAGAACAGTGATTTAATCAACCTATGTTTTGCTTTTTTTACGACTGAGTTCGGGGCCAGGGGAAATGCAGCGATACTAAGCCGTTTTAATTGAACCAAATGATCAGTCAATACTGGAGTCTGAATGTCTGCTCGTTGAGGATGAAATTAGCATATTGATCATGTGACTGCCAAGGGCAGAGATTTTCTTTCTTGCACACTTTCGGATTGGCAACCTTTAATGGATAATTTTGTTTTCTGTTTTTGTTTTTGTGTGTTTTATTTTCTTATGTTGTTGATTGTTTAAGGTAGAAGAGAGATTTAGTATCTCAATGCAAGGTAACAACAAGACCAGTAGTCTGTGGGAGACTGGGTTACCAGGGGAACAGGGGAGGTACTGCCATTACAAATCAATATGTGATGTGCAGCGTTAAGACCCCTCCCCCTTTCACCACAAGATTTGCCTTTACCATTGATACGCTCTCTTCAGTAGATAGCAATTTATATAAAGGTTCTCTAAGGCTATACTTCCAAATATAAGCCACTGACTAGGGTATACTTTCACACTGCAGGCACTCGATAGACCCAGTACAGGCTCCAACTGTTCTCGAAATTATATTTTTCTCATTGTTTTTCAATCAATTTTGAATGAAATTCCACATTTTTGCCTATACCTTATAAATAAAATCTGCTCACAAGAACCTGTTTGCATTTTCAATCAGATCACAAGACCCTAGGGCACCATTGTAGCCTCTGACCATTCTCTATAAAGACCCAATTTCACTATTGATCAGTTCACCCATTCACCACTGATACAAATCAGCGCCACATATACCCATTCAACCCCTCCCCCCCCCTTTATCCAAGGCCATTATGTACTTTTGAATGGAGGGAAAACATCCATAATTTGAGAGCATCAAGGCAACTAGGTGGGGCATCGAAGGCAATTGCCTTCGATGCCTTCGATTAATTCAAGCCCTGGTCTGGGGGATACATGGCCCCTTGCTTTACCACCTGTTTTCAAGTTGTCATTCCTCACAGTACTCCAATATACCCAGACACTCTCTTCTCATCACCAACACAATCCATTCCAGGTACTGTAAAACACTATAATTTCACAGATACTTTATTTCACGAATTTAAAATAACTGCTATTTTAGCGGGCATTTAATTTCGCGAATCTGAAAAATGTTTATGTTAATTTCAATGTAAAATTGTCAGTTTCGCGGGTATTTAATTTCGCGAATCCGCATCCCTCGCGAAATTAGCAAAATTAAATCCCTCGCGAATTTTAGTGGTCTTACAGTATACAGCTCTCGCCGAACCCGTCAACTTTTACCACGCTCACGGGCATTGTAACACAATTGTGATCGGTTTCCTCACACGCTCACGTCTTATAAAGTGTTTGTCACACCACTGATTACATCCCGTTACATTTTTCACACCTGAAATTGTGACTTTGTCACACGTAACGTGCACAAACTTGTGAACCATATATTTTTCATATATATTTTCAGTCTTCATTAAGATAGATAGATATGAATATTATGAGGCACGTTGCACCAAATTGGAGGAAGACATGGTTTAGTTAATTTAATATACACCTTACGCAGAAAGTTCATGACTAGGCAAACGTATTCAGAATCTATATCTGGAAAAACACTTGTACTCAAAGATGTTGTTAATTGGGGCCTGTGAGTTATGTAATATCTCCTGTTAAAGTTAAAATCATATGTGATAGCGATCTGTGAAAACCCGCCACATGTTGGCATTTTTCATATTGGAGATATTTATATCATAAGAAAGCTAAAACTGTGCTGATTACAGAACTGTTTCGATCATTTTTCTACGATCACTACAAACAAAGTTATGAGTGAATGATGATTGTGATGTCATAAAAAGCTACAAAACAAGAAATCATGAAAACAGGCCAAAAAGATACATAGGTCAATAGAATAACATTATACGGTGAAGGTGAAATTTCATGAAAGATGATGACACAAAGTATTGAATTTTAATTTTCTTTAAAAAAGCCAACAATTTTTTTTTTTTTAAATTTAAATTTTACCCATAATCCCTAGTTCACATTTTGTGACATCCGACGGGTTTCCACAGATTGCATCACATATGTGTACCGGTGACACTAATGTTGGCCAAACGATATGCACTATCATGAATGACAGATGATGGGAAAGGTATATGTGAAGTGATCAAGCGAAATGGAGTCACATGTCAGCAGCTTTGAATTTTGATATTTGTCCATCATTTAAAAGCAGGTGGAAAATGCTATGGTCCAAAACCCACTATAATCAAACTTCTAGTTTTAAAGTTACCAGTTTACCAACTGAGAAAACAAAGTACAGCGTAAGAATTGTCACTTCTTTTTACCTATAACTCGAAATCAATATTCCCGACATACGACTCATTCCTCTTGATCGCATCACAAAGGTGTGTTTTCAAATTCATTATTTGGAGTTTTTAACACGGATCTATACCCGGAGTTTTAACACTCTTTCCACACAGCAGGCGTCTACAGACGACATCCAAAATTGCACAAAATGTTTCAAAAATGTAAAAATGATTGAGACATGCATTGAAATAAGCACAAAAATGCTAAGTATTGGTTCAGTAATCCTTGAGATAGACTTTGAAAGTTGGGAAAGGTTTCTGAAAAAGTTTTGTATATAGTAAAACTATAGCCGTGTGGAAAGTGTTCATAAGACATTCTCTGTGGCCGAATCGTATCATGCTTTTCTTTGTTTTAACCTCCTGAGAACTACCGGCCAATTGGTCAGAAAGATGGATACATCATTTATTGCACCAATCAGAGACATTGTTAAAATAATTGTATCCCTGATAAAGATCGGGGTGAAATAGTTTAAAAGCTGTATCGTAATTGGTTATTCAAATGAGTATATCTTGTAATTAACCAATCAGAAGCGGTGTTAAAGTGCCCTGGGGGTTAAAGCTCTTCTAGGGTCACTCATCAATGCTTGAAGGGACGAATTTGGCCCGTGGGCCGCTGTTTGAGAACTATCTATATACCATGAACGATATTTTTGCAAATATTTATTTTCTCTCAACCATTACGGTGCACACAAAAAAAGTGCAAAAATATCCCCCATGTTTACCGCTTGTATCTTACAGTGCACAATCGGATCACGATTTAACCATACAACATGTATCCACGTACTTCAAACTCAATCGCAGGCAGTCCCCATGGGCCACTCACAAGTGACGTGATACTGGCTATGTCGTGATTGAAACTCATTGAAACCACATTGATCAATGATTGCAACACGAACCTCGGACAAAGAGAGTCCCCTCCATAATCTCGTCTAAGATATCCCTTTGGGAGTATCCATAGCGTCTTACCCTTTTTACTTGGCTTGCTGTTTTCTATGGTTGTTTACAAGTTCAAATTGTGAATTCTAAGCCCTTGGTAATTAGAAAATGTGTGCATTGAAATTGAGTGTGTAATCAATCCATGGTTTGGCTGCATTGTAGAATACCACATACCTAACTGCATGGGATTATCCATGGGAATTTTAACTTGGCTTGTCATTCCGTATGGATATTACAAGTTTAAATTGTGTTTAATCAGTTCTAAATTGGTGAAAAATATTTGTTTTTCATCTCTCTGCACGCAAACGTTATTCAAGCGTATGTGCACGGTAATGGCCACAGGCATGAGAATTTGGCTGCACCCACGCCGTACGCATATAAAGCTCAATGCGCTTCTTACCTTCATGCGCGTCACATCCTTTATTTGGGATCTGATCAGACTATAATTAGTCCTTGGTAATTAGAAAATGTCTGCATTGAAATAATGTGCGTAATCAATCCATCAGTTGGCTGAACTTTAAGATACCCTACCATTTTGTTTGTTCACTATGTGTAATGTATAATGTATAATGCATCATTCGTTATTCGTTAACAGGTCTTGTTGCAAGGTTGCGGTGATAGGGCATGGTTTCCAACTGAAATGTCTCCACCTAGGCCATGGTTCCCAACCAAAAAGTAGCTCAGTTGCCAGTTCTGTTACCCCATAGAAATAGTACTATACAAAACTGTTGGGTGGCATTTGGATAGGGGAGGGGTAATTACATTAGCCAAAAATTACCCAAATGCGGTCTTGCATGGTGTTCGCAGCATTGTGATAGAATATACTATTTTGAATCAAATAAGGCTAGAATAGATAATAATTATCACAGATTTCTTCCTCTAAAACCTCGTTCGATTGGCTGCAAAAACCACTTCTTGCACCAATCAGAAACTCTTTAATAACACTGATAAGCCTATTAAAACCTAAAGAGATTTAAAAGCTGTATTATGATTGGTTGTTCAGATGGTTAGAACATGAAATTAACCAACAAAATCCATAATTATTTACATAATTTGTTGGTTATCTTACAGCGAAATATTAAAGGCAGTGGGCCGTATTCTAACTAAACTTATGTTCAAATTAAACGCGAGTTTATCTTTTATTAAACAATGTGTTTAACAAAACCTGCTTTTAAACTTCGCAAATCTAGTCCCTAGAGTGGTCGTGCATTCACTGTATACGGGTATTCAATTTATTGTGGCCCAAATGGGTTACAATAGATATCCACCAAATTCCTCAAATGCACATGTATTTTTAATGCACATCAGCTTGCACCGTTTGTGGGCACGGTTGTGTAATCATTCAAGGTGTACAATTGGTGCACAAGTTTAGTTAAACACGCATTAAACTACCCCCATGCCCATGTTTAAAGTTAGACACTTTTCAGGGAGTTAGGCAGGTGTTTAAGTTAAACACATTTTTGAGAATTGCATTTTGTTAAGCGGTGTTTTAAGTCAAAGTTAAACCCATGTTTAGCTTAAAACCGTGTTTAAATACGTATGAGAATACGGCCCAGTAAGTCAATCCGAAGAGGAAATGGGAGCAGACACATATTGACTGTCTTGAATGGTTCAACATCGTTGCTCCATCTTTAAACCGGGGGGGGGGGGGGGGGGGGGGGGGGGGGTGCCACTGGAGATTCAAAACCCCTACCCATTTTTAGGGGTGATTTGGGGAAAAACTGTACCCATTTTTAGGGGTTTTGCTTCATTTTAGACCCAATTTTCACAAATTATCGCGAAAATAGACATAAAAATCGAGAAAATAGACCCATTTGTAAAAAATGACCCCATTATTAGGGATTTTCCAGCGCAAAATCATACCCCATGTTTAGGGATTTTGTGCCGAAAAAGCTACCCATTAGAGCGGCACACCCCCGTATACCGTCTTAGGCGATTACCCCCCGGGCTTTAAACCAACTGTACAAAGTCTGCATCACTACTGATAATTTCTACCTTTAAAAAGAATCACAATTCTATTGTGTATTCAACTCTCGAACATATTTGTCCATTTGTAAAGGACTTCTCATTAAACACACACACACAGCCCCTGTAAATGCCAAGGCTGTCGTTCGTTTTGTTGAAACTTTTCCGCGCAACACGAGTCAAGAACGCATCATTTTGTTTGCTTTTGTTCTCCTCCGATTGATTAAAGCGAAGATCATCTTACTTCGGGTAATAGGGTTCTTGGCAGCTGCTCTGTTAATATCGAGTAATGGGGTAACAAGGGAAATCAGCCAATCTCAGGCCATATTTAAAAAAGTTATGTTTCATGTGTTTCCTGGGGCCATTTATTATTTTTTCATAACTTTGGCGCGCGTAATCTTATAGCGTAATCCTTTGAGGCACGCATAAGTGTTAATCGATTTTTGGTAATTTTTTCCTGCCAGAGAAGGAATAATTCAGCACAATTCTTATTTCTTCTTTGAGGAAAAACCCATGTCGCCTTTATTCATCCCCTGATATAACGCATTGGTTAGTCTCAATCCTATAGAAATAGTGTAAAAATACACTTTACATATTTTAATTTGTTATCTGCAGTAGACAGGAAACAACCTTTTTATTATTATTAGCCTAATCCCAAGTGAACCTCTTATTCGTGCCAAAAGATGCACTGAAGTGCCACCTAGACACTTTGCTTCTGTTTCAGATTTCCATTTTTAATCTGGACCTTTTTTTTGGAAATATTATATGGATCTCAAAATTGAAATTCGAGGTAACTCAAAACTTCTGTATGTTTAATTGTATTGTGGAGAGCTTGAGAGTATTAAATATGGAGACAAAACCCACGCAAATGTCATATTCTTTAATGTTCTTCAAGAACTGTGCTAAATGACGTGATGAAGTTCCATCTAAATATTTTTACTTATATATCAGGTTTCAAATATTAATACGGATTTGTTAAGGAATATTATGGAATATGATTTGATATAATTGAGAGAGATGAAATAAGCTTACCTGGAATGGAAGTATTATTATTCAAACTGCAAGGAGGAAGCAATATTAGAGAAGTGCCTAAAAATGTGCATTTGCCGGACCCTGGGCTTTGAACCATGGTCTTTTAGATTGTTACCTAGCTGCATGACATGCAAGGCTCAAAATAACAGTTTTTTTACCAAAAGTAGCGCCCGGATCATGGGATTTATTGAGAACCGGGAGCTACTTTCAGTCTACCGGGAGCTAACTTTATATTAAATCCAGCGTGGCAGCATTGTCAAATCGAAATTCGATGTCTTGAGCAAGCTTCCCGATCGTCAATGGGCGCTGGTTTGGACAAAATATCAGCGCTCAGTTGTTTATTTTTCAGCATTACCGGGCGCTATTGCAGGAGGACCTAGGGTAAAAATGGCCCAGCGCCAGCTTATCTTGAGCCTTGATGACATGACTTGACTACTCAGGGAAGTTAGTTTGAAACAAACAAAGTTTTGGATAGCCATAGTTCTGGTACTGAACTGTGAGCGTAGCAAGATGTGACCGAATGGTAACACTAGAGCCTGATCTCTGCTACCAAGGTTTAGAGGGGCACAGTTTTGGGCTATTGAGGAGGCACACGTCTTATGCTAAGCCATATGACCTACCTTGATCAAGCATTGATACCCACCAGGAGTAGTAGGCTATGAGCATGGAATGAAAATGGGTTAGGGCATTGGGGAGGCAAATGCCCCTAGATACAATCCCGGTGTTCTCTCTTCGTATTCAGAGGGGTAACATATTTGTTTGTTTTTATCTCTGTGCGCAAAAGTAATCCGAGCGATTATGGCCACACGCATACGGTTTTGGCCGCATGCATGCATCACACATATGATGCACAGAGCGCTTGTTGCCTTCAGCTCGCCCACCTCCTTCTGTATTCATTTGCTGCTGTAAGGAGGCTTCGCCAATTTGGAACTCAAATCTTCCCGTAACATATACATCTTTGGTTGACTGCGCTACATTCAGAATTCGGTGCATTAGTCAACAAACCTAATCAATAGCTACAATTGCTGCAACCTGCTGTAACAGACCTAAAAGGCAAAACAAAATTCATATGAATTGAAGCTGATTTCAGGCAATTTTAACATTAAAAGGTCAAATTTTGTGTGCTCCGTGTGCACCCCCCTCCCCCCAACCCCCAATTTTTCTTCTTAAGCCCCCTCCCCAACTTTATTATTTTCCCTGCCCCCCCCCCCCCCCCCCCCACCCCCCACACACACACACCCCACACCATCCCAACTTTCAAAATCTGAATGCTCACGCTTCCACTAACACAAGTCTCTTCCCCGAAGTGACCTTTGGAAATGAAGTAGATTATTAGCTCTAAATCGGATTTCCTATGATCAAAGATTAATTTGTGAGATAAGGGGGCTCTAAATAGAATCGCATTAATAATGAATTGGACGTCCATTTCACCTGCCTATTAAAGCCATTTTATTTGTCGCCATCATATGGTCAGCTAGTTATGGACGATTAACTGCTGCTTGTGTGTATGGCGTATCCCGACCGACCCTATTTTTACCGCCGACCCTAAACCTTTTTGTGTGTGGGGGTGTGTGTGAGAAAAAGAAGAAAAAAACACCCAAAAAACAAATATGTGTCAGAGAAACAGTGAAAATGTGTATTTGTGCCATTTGTTTATGTCTGTATGGTATATGTGTGCTGGTATATAAAATTTCATAGATTTAAAAATTAAAAAATCCGACCTACCTACCCTATTTTTTCTTCTTCCATGTTACGCCAATCAAACCTTTTTTTTTTAGGCCTTAGCCCTATCCATGCCAAATCCGAAAAAATGTCCTTGTTTGTTTTTGCTTTTTCTCCAAAAATGTGTGACTTAATACAAGGGATGGTGTATTGAGTGGGACTGAAACTAACAGAACCTCCTGGTATGGGACCCATAGAAGAAAGTTTTATCACTGCCTTATGTAATTGGTTTTTGTTTCCAACAAAAAAAGCCCTATGTTCTGTGGTATACAGACCTTTTAAGTAAGGTGGGTAAATAAGTTTTAAAACATTTAAAATAAAATGGTAAAGGTGAACCTCATAGCTCTGATTGGTTAACCCTAACCCTAGAACGTGGCAGTGGGGATGGAACGAAGAACAGGGGGAGGGGGTTAAATAGAAAATGCGAAAAATTATGTCCGCCGGCCCCGGGAATTGAACCCGGGTCGGCCGCGTGACAGGCGAGATATACTACCACTCAGCCACGGGGGGAGGGCTTCACAGGCTAAAAATTCGGAGACCATATATACCCGTATTTTAGTGCTACATGAGATAGAACTTGTGCGCGCGCAAGCCAAGGGCTGCTGTTGTGTGGTTGCTGTGTGGTGTATGTAGTAGGGTTAGGGTTATCCCTAACCCTAGAACGTGGCAGGGGGATGGAACGAAGAACAGGGGGAAGGGGTTAAATAGAAAATGCGAAAAATTATGTCTGCCGGCCCCGGGAATTGAACCCGGGTCGGCCGCGTGACAGGCGAGATATACTACCACTCAGCCACGGGGGGAGGGCTTCACAGGCTAAAAATTCGGAGACCATATATACCCGTATTTTAGTGCTACATGAGATAGAACTTGTGCGCGCGCAAGCCAAGGGCTGCTGTTGTGTGATTGCTGTGTGGTGTAGTAGGGTTAGGGTTAATATAATTTGAAGGATTTTAATAAAGTAGTGGTCATAAGTCTTCTTTCTGCAAGGGTGAAGAAAAAGAAATTTGGAACATGGGACCACTTTCAAGAAATGTGTGATTAAGTTGCTCCCAGGTATTGAATATTCCCATTGCAGACTGGTATTAAACCAGTGCCATTTCACAATCTATGGGAGCCAAACGGCTCCTGGCCTCTGCTTATCTTCACCCTTGGTCTCCTGGCATGTGGATGACCGTAACCAGGATGATCTGTGTCATGCGTATTATTTATGAAATATACATTTTGTTGTTTCTCATCTTATAATAATTCCTTTTCTCTCTCATTTTCTTTTTCATATCGTCTGCTGTTACAACCTTGATACTTGCGATTTTTACTCAATATAGGTAAGTGTTTCTAGTTAGTTAACCATCTCAGTCCATGTTGTAGGCCTCTCAAGCCCAAGTACATGTCTGTCCATGGAAATGTATTTCCATGGTCTGTCCTATTATGGGGGGGGGGGGGGGGGGGGGTGGGGGGGGGGGGGGACCACTCAAGTATGATAGTGACTTCCAACATAGTTAGGTCCGAAACCTCAATTCTGTGACCATTCTTTGGCTAGTAAGGTTTGATGATTGATTTGCCTTCTATGGACCTTTTAGAACAAAATTAGCCCCCATATCCCTGGCAAAAGTGTGGGCAACTCCCAGGAGATGGCAAAATCCAAAATGACCACCATGCATGGGGCCCCAACATTCAAATGGCTTCAATTAAGCTATGAGCATACCAAATTGTTCAGCTGAGTCACAAGGATTCCAAAAATGTATAGTTTGCCCCACTTCCGTTGTTTGGTTAACGAGTTATCGGGCAAAACCTAAAAAGGTCGTTGACCTTTGCATAAGGGGTCAAAATTTAAACTGACGCCCATTTTGAGAAATGATAACTCTCAAATTGTTCGTCTGATTGCAAGGATTCCAGAAATGATAGTTTTTACCATCTAGAATGCCTGTGGTACAAAGGGGTCAAAAGGTCAGGTTCTATATAATAGGTCAATATACCTTGACCTTTTGACCCACATGAAAATAATCCAGGTGGTAAAAAACCACCATTTCTGGAATCCAATTTGATCATACGAACAATATGAGATTTTTTGATTGATATGTCTCTTAGCCTAAGTCTCAACTAACCATCCAATCAAAACTATTTCACAGAAAATAAAATGTGTATAGATATAATTAACACTTAATTTTACCAAAATGCTTTATGCAACACAAGTGGTAGACTATGGACATGAAATACAGCGCCTCCAAGTGACAGCTTTCTAATCATCCATGACTGAATTTTCCAACCAGCAGTTAGGCCAATAATAAAATATTGATTGGTTGTCCTCGACATTCCTATCTTATTTTCCGTCAGTTCTAAAACCTCGTATACCTTATTCATAGTCAAATTACCCGCTCATGCTTAACCGATGAACATACCCTGAGACGATATACCTGTATAGATGAGGTGACCGTTGTTTACATCAGTAGTGTTTACATATTGATTAGCGCCTGGTCTAAAGACATGCTAGGGGTACTAGTCCATGACTACTGCATACATCATACTATTGAAAGCAAAACACACATCACTGAGCGCCAATTTTAAAAGCACATGCCCTTATGGATTGGATTGGACATACCGATTGAGCAGTGTACAATGAAAGCATTCATGTGTACTGTGTGATTATGCTAAGTTGACGTGAGTTCAAACGCCAATTATTAGCCGTTGATAAAGCAGAGTGTCGATTGGGAAATGTGTTGAAATTCATTGTTGTTGTATTAGTGTGTTTCGTTATTGACATCATTGTTCAACGGTCTATGGTGAGCGTGTGAACTCACTAAAACTGTTTTAGATATGACCAAATATAAGGACTGACCGTGGACAACTAAATTATTTATATTTTGGGACTTACGGGAGCATTGATATTAGACGATTTATAGAATCAATTTCAATAAGTAAGCTATCAAAATATTCCTTGATATATAAATCATTATTATGAACGGAAATCATTCTCTGTAATGCACAAATTACAGAGAAATCTTGAAATGAAAGTTGCAAACATTTTTAATTTTTGTTGAATTTTTTTATTTTTTGCGACACATTAATTTTCACTCATCTGTATCGATCTGTTATGTTGCAGGGGAATGGCATTTGGCTCTCATCTCATCCATAATAGGAGTTTGACTAATATTCATTACATCCATACCATTAAACAACAACTTTGATATGTCAATTTTCTAATATATTGACTCCCAATAGTTAGCTTTAAACAATTGACATCAGAGCAAGCGACCATTGATGTTTAGCTGTGGTTCGATTCCTATTGTTCAGCTGGTCGCTAGTGGGCGCTGCATTTAATGTCCGTTATATGCTTGCGGTAGCACTTGTGGCAAGTGGACGAAGAAGATAGTAACGCCCTTACAAATCCTAACAAAATAAATGGATTAGAATTCCACACCTTTAAATATTATATTCAGTTCACAGCTTTATATCATGGTGTAGACAATGACAGACAACATAGGGGACGGATATTTTCAGTATTTCCAAAAATAGTTCTCCAATTCATGGCGCTAAAAGTAGCCCAAACAGGTTCTCAACTAGCAGTTCTCAATGGGACAAAAAGTGAAAATGTTTAGTTATGGCTACACAACACTTACTCGCACATAAATGCTGCGTAAACCAATCAATGAAATATTCTCTGATATCTCTGCACAGATGTAGTTGAATAGACTATAGATGATGTCATCTGTAACGTCACAACAGACAAGCAAACAAAAGCGTGTCTGCCGGTATGCGCGCAAATTGCCTGCCAAACAAAAGCTTGCCTGACTGTATACGCGCAAACTGTCTGCCAAACAAAAGCTTGCCTGACAGTATGCATGCGCATTCGAAGGAGAGTGTCCATTATAAACCATACACTAAACCAAACCCCAGTCATCTGTATCAACAGCAGTCATTGCAACAGTCAATGCATGTCCCCCCATGCTGGGAATGGAACCGGGCACTTAACATTGTTGATCAACAAGGGGTGACGTGGTCTATACAGCGTCATTTTTCTATTCAGTTTTAGCCAATTGGGCTACATAATACAAAATTGGGCTACTTAACCAATTGTTTGTTAACCCTTGATATTCCCTCTGTGTGTACCATTTGCGAGTATTTGGATATTCATCGCTGCTTTTCATGTCTGCAAAACACCCTCTGGGGCATACGCTCTGCAACCGAAAAAAGGAAGAAAATAAAATCAACATGAATTTTGATGACTTCGGGAAATTAAAAATCAGAATGTAATTATTTTGTCTGAACAATTCAATATTACTTATATGCCTTCTTATGATCTTATCCCTGTATGTTGAAAATTGCCTTACACCATTTTTCACACCCGGGATTGTTTCCATTTTGAAATCTACATGTACTTAGCGCAACATGTATGTGGATCGCTCGCTTACGGTGAAAGTCGAGGGTTGAGCACCAGAAGGCCGTAACTCAACTTTTGGCAAATTTATATTTTGGTACAAAAATAATCCATATAACCTAGATTTTCAGAACCATAAAGAGATATCTCATAAACACTCTGAATTTGACTAAAATTAGAGTTATAAGTTGGGTGCTACAGTTTATTGTAATGAGTCCCAAATATTTGAGAGTCGATTATCTGAAAAATAACATATCTTGAGTTACGGCCTTCTGGCGCTCAATTCTCGAAGTGTGAAATAAAATGTCTGCACTGAACCTAGATGATTGACATGGATGATAGACTAATACAGTGTTAGCATCATATTATCCGTTCGATCAGTCTGGGTTTTTTTAACCACATCTATGCGTGTGTAGTCAAACAAGTCATTTTCAATATGAGATTATGAGCGTGTTTCCACTGGGGCACTGCAAAGTAAACGGTAAGATTAAACGCTAAGATTAACCGGTAAGTTTGTAATCCCCCTGTTTCTACTCGCGAAAAGTTACCGCTAAGTTTATCGATCCTAGTCAATGGGCCACAACATTTGACCTTTTGTAATACCAAACAATGCCGCCCCACCTGAAAAAGATTGCCTTACAATGTGTATAATCCAGCGTGAAATGGTTCACGACACATAACGGTAAGATTAATAGGCTTTCTGTTTCTATTGGGAACTTGCAGTTTCCTACCGGTTCCAAACCTGGTTTGTGAAGGTGTTTGGCTGTTTCCACTGTGCAAACTTACCGGTAATTAACGGTATCTTCCCCAGTAGAAACACGCTCTATGATGAAATTACGGAATAACGGAATTTGTAAACCACTAACCAGTTATGAGCAAGACATTGTTGAAATAAGTACAACCATACCTAATTATATGATCAGTGACAAAATGTACTTGATTGGTTTTTGTGTATCATTGAAACTGTGTACAGAATTTTGATGTCCCTATATATGGAACTGAAATGTCAAATTGCGGTGAAAGAAGTACAAACATGTCTTGTCTATGGAACAGTGACTCTTCTGATACTTCCATTTTATTGTTGTGATCAACCATACCCATGGAATCAGTATCCAGCCCGCGGCATTCACATGAATACAAACAATAAATAAATAGATAAATAAATGTAAAAGAAATAAACATGGTCGTCTGGGTTTAGACGTTTTTTACCCTCACCATGTATGTAATATATATTGCATTCACAACTTCACACCAACGCATCACACATGTGTCAAGTTTTTCCCATAGCGCCATATCCAGACTTGAGTACTTTACAGAGTACTGTAAAACACTATAATTTTGCGGATACTTTATTTCGCAAACTAATTTTGCTGGCGTTTTATTTTGCTAATCTGGAAATTTCACTGTTACTTTCAATGCAAAATATTCAGTTTCGCGGGTATTTAATTTTGCGAAATAAAGTGGTTTTACAGTATTGCCGTAGAAGTGGAAGTTGAGGATTAATGTTTCCATTTGTCTGATTATATTAAACAATAACAAAGCTTTCAAGCTTTGTTAAGGTATTATGCACTTATCAATTGCATCCCTGGGGATAGCGGGAATCAGGGCCGGGACGTACAAATTGCTGATGTGACGGTACAGTCGTGTACGGTCCCCGCAGGGCGAGGCACCATTTTACATACATCCCCGCTACAGTCCTGGCCCCCTGTAGCCGGGACAAATTGTACAGTCCCTGCCTCCCTTTCCCAGGACAAAGTGTATGCCCCGGCTACAGTCCGCGGGTCGCTTCATTTCTTTCTGAAACCATAACGTGATGCATTTGTATGTGTTCTCTATGTGTTATTAGGCTTATTCCGTCAAGCGCATCGCATCTCTAGCTTATGTTTAGGTACGCTCGGGGTGTACATTTGTGTACCCTTAGCGTACATCCCCAAAACACACTGTGGCTAGCTGGGGCACAGTTTGTACGTCCCCGGTACACTCCCCCGCATAGCTGGGCACCGTTTTTTTGTACATTTGTGTACAGTCCCTGCATGGTCCCCGCCATGTCCCTGGTCCCCAGGAGCTAAGCTTGCAATTGATGAGTGCATTAAAATACCCTGGAATACTACAGTAACCTTTCATTGGACCGCCCCCTCCCCCGCGCTTCTTAATCAACCTCATTGCTCAATCGTTGCAGGATAGAATATGTGGAAATCTATATAATGATGAGAAAAAAAACCTGTTTTAAGTAGCACAACTGTGATGGCCTGGTTTATTACCCCAGCAGCACAGGTTTGCTTCCAGGTCTCATACATTTTTTCATTCATGATTTGTACTGTCTTTTCCAGAGAGTTCTATTCCCTCAACCACCAATGGGCGCAAGGGCAGCTGTTGAATTAGTGTTGTTCTGTTGAGGTGTAAGATAACGCCTCACTTTTGAAGTTGGGTGCAAATATTCAATAATTAATTCCTTTTCATAGAATACAGGATGCAATTTGTATTTGTGACCCATCATGATAAAATGGATATGTTGGAGGCCCAAGTCAATGATTACTGAACCAATACTAGGAATGTTTGTACTTATTACAATGCATTTCTCACGATGATTCCAAATATAGTAATGAAATTCCATAATTTTGACATTTTTGAAACAGTTTGTGAAATTTTGGAATGTCGTCTGCAGTTGCCTGGAATGCGTTAAGCAATGGGGGGGTGGGGGGGGGGGGGGGGGGCGGGCGATGCATTTTTGATTATGTGGGTACTCATGCCAGCATATTACAGTCATGCGCTTGATAATGAGGTGCAATCATTGGAATACGCTTTGACATCACTGCACTGAGTCACTGAGACTTGTATATTGCAATAAACAAATTTTGGGAGCAAATTGTGATGCGATTGGAAAACTGTTGAAGAGTGTATGTAGAAACCCCATGAATCATCCCCTTTTATGGTAAATCCTTGTTTGCACAGGTAGTGGTATGCAAAAGCAATGCAGAGCAGAGGGAAGTGGTCATTGTTGACATTTTCCGATGTATTTCAATGCGTTACAATTAACCATCTGTTTTAGAATATTTAAACAAAGGTCACTGAATGCGTAAAATGTGGATGTGGATGGCCTCAGAATGTCACGGTAAAAGGGTTTAATGGAAGGATCAGGTTCGCTAATCGTTGAAGGGGATTGGATTGGATGTCCTGCTTCATGACTAATGGATTGATCATTGAGGGATACTCAAGGAGGCTAGGGGCTGGGATGCTTATAGGGAGGGGGCACTTGGGGGAAGGGGGGTTGTTGGGGGATTAGTGGCTGTGGCTGCGGCGGGGGGGGGGGGGGGGGGAATCCCCCCACCACCACCCCCACCCCAGTCACGATCCATTGGATTCAATGGTTGTGTGGAAAATTGCATTTTGATCTTTGAAGAAAAAAAAACACCATTTGGGCTCCACAATTGGGGGCTAGGAACATTTATTCTAAATTTATTCTAAATTACTGTCTCAATAGCGCATTCAACGCAAATATGCTTAGGTGTCTGGGGTCTATTCCTGTATTTTCAAAACATACAAGCATACCATTAAGCGTTTTCCTGATAAAACAATTCAGTATATATATATGATGAGCCTTATTTAGACAAGCTTCATGGCAGAATATAAATGTCTTGTTCAAGTAGGGGGATTTTTGTGAGTTTACACTTTGCCGGCATTAGGCCTATCCTTAGCAGAATGGATCAATAAGGTTTGGGGAGGGTTAGTCTATCTCAGATTCATTAATGCATTACTTTTAATATTTGAATTTATTGCATAGCTTTTTTCAGCTTCAGTATAAAGATTTGAATACAATTTTTGGGGCGGGTTTATTTTGAAAAAAGAAAAGGAGAAGAAAAATGTCCTGATCTAACATCAGTTTGCATCATTTTTGATAAAAACAAACAAAACATTTAGCACTAGCAATTTTGAGTCTAACAAATATTAAGACAAACTTTTAATTTTTTTTTTTTTGAAGCGTGATGATGAACTTAAATCCATGAAAACTTGAACTTGAAGTGCCGTTATTTGCTTATTTGGCATGAAGGCGATGTCAGAATTGTATGACATTTTGGATTTGGGCTATGTTGATGATTATCTTTACATTATTTGCTCATTTAGTATATCGATACATCTCTCAATGACCCTTTAATATCAGTGATTTTTAGCTAATATGTGCTTGGTCATGTTGGTGTAGACATTATAAATGGGTTCATGCTTTAAGCATGCCGGAAAAAAACCAATAATATAAATGGGTTCATGCATTTAAGCATGCCAAAGACTTGAAACAAGACTAATAAATTAATTCAGCAGTCCAATGATTAGGTTCATTTATGAATTACACAGATTTGCCACGCAATTGCAATGTTAGGTTAGATTATGAATATCAAAAACTTGCAAGGAGACTAGTATTTAGAGAATAAAATATAGTGCGTAGCTGTTTTGCTATATACGATGGTCTTATAATGTATAGGCTGTACCATATTTGGAGTTGTGTATGGTAGCCGCAGGCGGCCATACACGACAACACACATTCTTATTTAGTTTATTGGTTATCTTTATATTTTATCATAAAATAACGAATTTTGTTGGATTTATTTTAATCAAACAACAACAAATGTCCCCGTTTATAAAATCGGCAACCAACTTCCTGCTTCGAATTAACCGCATTCTTAGCACACACACACATGGCAACGCTGCGCTGCACGCACAACGAAAACACCAGGCGACTGTGTGTAGGGCACGCTAACGCGATGACCATACGCACTGAAGGTAGTATTATTCGAATGAAAAGCCCCGCCCCAAACTATATACCATTGTCTCATCTTATATAGTGTATAGAGGCTGAAAATCAGCCAAAAACCAATCAAATTGCCTGTTGACATCCAAAACTACACCCACTATTATAAGAATTTGTGATCATCTATCTTAGATGTTAGGTTAGCTTTATGGATCATCAGAGACTTGCATCTAGTCTAATAATGTGATATCAATATTTAGCTTCGTTTATGATGGTCCATGAATGCTTTTAAAAATGCAGGAGGAAATTTATGAACCGATTGGAGTCTCGCATCTTTGACAACCATCGTCGAATGTGCATTATGCCCCGTAGCCATTCCGTCCTAGTTGACGACTTTTAAAATGCACTAAGTGCTGTTCAATGTATTTGATATTCGATACAGAATATGGCCCTATTTTTTATTAAATTATACTTTGGAGTTCAACCTTTCAACAACGACAATATTATAGTTTGTTTTGGGATTTTTAAACTATTGATTCTGTTCTGGGTGTTAACACTTGCCTATTAAGGCTAATGGGTTGTTCGCATTCCTGTGGGAGGATCATTTAAAACAAACAAACATGCCATTAAATCCATGCGTGCATGTCATTTTAAGCGTGACGAAACGTCGCTATGAAAATGTGCGGTAAAAGCACTATAGTGTGTTAACACTTTCCACGCGGCTATTATTTTTACCATGCACAAAACAGATTTTCCAGAAACCTTTCACAATTTTCAAAGTCTGTCTCAAGGATTAATGACCTAATACTAGGCATGTTTGTACTTATGTCAATGCATTTCTCATGATGATTCTAAATATGTTAATGAAATTCAATAATTTTGACATTTTTTAAACATTTTGTGAAATTTTGGAATGTAGTCTGCAGACGCCTGCCGCATGGAAAGTGTTAAAAGTGTAGTGTGTACATAGCAACATTGTGCGAAGGAAGAGTTGTAAGAAGTCTCTGTCGAAAACATCTCTCCCTACCTCATTACATCCGAAAGCTCTTTATAACCTACTGGGTATTTATTTATTCTTTCTTTGAGAATAGTAGCACCTGAAGTGTCAAAGCACTGGCTGCCAAAGAGGCCCTGGACTCAGTGAAATCAAAGAACTCACATGCAAACCATGCAAGGTTCTTTGAAGAACAACAAAAAGAGGCTCCAAATGTGATACAGAATCATTTTAGTTCTCAAAAGAACCTTTTTGGTTCTCAAAACATGATACAGAACCATTTTTAGTTCTAAAAAGAACCTTTTTGGTTCTCAAAATATGATACAGGACAATTTTTGATTCTAAAAAGAACCCTTTTGGTTCTCCAAATATGATACAGAACCATTTTTGGTTCTAAAAAAAACCTTTTTGGTTTCCCAAATGTTCAAAAAAACTTAGGATAAGTTCAAGAGAGAGGTTCTTCATGAAACCTTCAAAAAGGGTTCATGGAAACTTTTGAAGAACTAAAACAAGTTCTTTTGATAGAAATTGAACATGGTTCTGTATCATATTCAGGGAACCTTTTTTGGTTTTGAGAGAACTTTTAGTGTTCTCCCAAGAGAAGAAAGATTTTGCAGAAAGATTTTCTTCTTAGTGTTTCTGTGTTAGGCACAGTACAGTCACAATCACGTTTTGCAAACGTATGTTGTAGATCCACTAATAGAGCACCCACATATAAATTGAGGACTTTAGAGAGAATTCCTGAGGAAAGCTACCAAAAAGGTGAGCTAAAAAATCTCAGTTGTGAAATAAACCAGAAATGTTAAATATGTGCGGTATAATATGTTGAATGTGTTTGAAATATTTTTTCTCCAAAACGTAAGGATAAGACGTTGTTGTCAGAACTCAGTAGTAGGCCTCAACACATGCTGATAATTTCTAACACAGTTATAATATCGCTGATTTAAATTTGTACAGTGACTATTAGGGCCGATGTTGACATGGAATTTATTGACAATTTTGTCATTTGTCAATAGCAGCTTGCAATCGGCAATTGAAATGACATGGAAAGCTGGCATTTCTTTATAGTGAGTTTCTTTAGGAAATAAGAATGGTAAAATATTGCAGTTCACACCTGTGTTTTAGACCATGTTTAATAACCCCGTAGTCCTTTTTTACCCAACTCTTCATTTCACTTTGTCAACAGTTAGGCCTATTGTTGCCAAGAGTTTACTAAACCAATACTAGGCATGTTTGTGCTTTTTAATTTATATTTATAACAATTAGGCTGAAGAGCCAGGACAAACCCAATAGTGACTTAAGCACTAAATTAAAAGGGATGCCTGATGTGTGTGTGTGTACAGATACAGACCCAGGATGATCCCCTACTCTTTACGAAGGAGTCTGACCTTTCAATGTGCTCGAGGATAGCTCTTCCGATGCACGGGACTACCATTTCTATGTGACTTCCGAACCACAAGGCAATTGAGACTAAGTACCTTGCCAAAGGATACAAACATGTTGGCGGTAGCGGGGCTAGAACTCACAACCTTTGTATTGTGAGACCTTCTTTCAATACTTCTTTCAATGCATTTCACATGGTGATTCCACATATGTGATGCGATCTGTGAAAACCCGCCACATGGTGGCATTTTTCATATTGAAGATATTTATATCATAAGAAAGCTAAAACTGTTCTGATTACAGAACTGTTTCGATCATTTTTCTACGATCACTACAAAAAAAGTTATGAGTGAACGATGATTGTGATGTCACCAAAAGCTACAAAACAAGAAATCATGAAAACAGGCCAAAAAAGACACATACTTCAATATAATAACATTATAAGGTTAATAATAAAAGTGACTTAAGTAAGTTTGTCAAGGTGAAATTTCATAAAAGATGATGACACAAAGTACTGGAAACTAATTTTCTTTAAAAAAATCTAAAAAAAAGAAAAAAGTTTTTTTATTTTTTTATTTTTTTATTTTTCTATTTTACCCATAATCCCTAGTTCACATTTTGCGACATCCGACGGGTTTTCTCAGATCGCATCACATATGGTATTGAAATTCAACAATTTTGACAGTTTTGAAACATTTTGTGACATTTTGGAATGTCGTCTGCTAGCGCCTGCCGCGTTGAAAGTGTTAACTTGTTGACAACAAAAAGAGGTAGAAGACAACAGCCCTACCCTAGCAGTGACAGGGGAAGATACAAAGGATGAATATCATGAATAGAGTGTCGCATAGGAACCGTCCGTCCGTGTGAAACTGTTAATGAAATAGCCTACTGTTTGGTGTTGCCACTCTGCATAGAGATGTGGTGCTATACACATGGAATTTCGTCGCTGTTCTGTTAAAACCATGTATCTCCATCTGGCCCTTCAGCATGTATAAAGTAATGCTTCCTATATGTATAACCTTTGGGCAATCTGCTCCAAACATGTTCAAGGGCCAAAAACACTATCTATCAAAACCTTGTAAATGCTCTTGCCCCTGAGCATGTATAAAGCAACACTTCCTATGCATAACCATTGGGCAGTTTTACTTTATACATGCTGAAGGGCCGAAAACATACAAGGCTTTGACAGAACAGAGACGATTTGTAAAATGGCATCCCCTCGTTGATTGCGGTTTGCACATGAAGCCAATCCCGTGACATATTCCGATTACAACATTATCTGGTTGAATAAATCATTATGTTGTTTGACTGTGTTATGTAGGTTAACACATTCATGCTAGGCAATTCGGCATAATGATAGAAGACACGCGTCTGCCTGCCGTCAGATCAGACTATGCGCGATTAAATTAAAAATTAAAATTGAAGCGTAGGTGTTGTGTGGTAATAACAAGTCGTGTGTATCAAACAAGGAAGTAAAATAGCAGAGACACCTCGCCCACCATGTAGAAGGAATTGCGCACCATTAACATTATTCACACGACAGTCGTCTGCAGACGAAAGTTCTAAAGTTTCACAAAATATTTCAAAAATATCAAAATTATTAAATGTCATCACCTGTTTTGGAAACAACTTGAGAAATGCATTAAAATAAGTACAAACATGCCTAGTATTGGTTCAGTCATTATTGAGATAAGACTTTGAAATTTGCGAAAGATTTTTCACAAATCTGTTTTTTATATATGGTAAAACTAATAGCCGCGTGGAAAGTGCTAATACTTCATCTGCTCCCAAAACATCTTATAAGTTTTGGTAGCTATAATCAATGTTCCTAAATAACATTTCTTGTAAACTGTGGCACAAGTGCCATCAAGGCTGCGGCACACAACACAAAGTAGCCCAATTTTGTCGAGCCCATAGAAAATACATTGATAAGGCAAAAAAAAAAAAAGTTTATCTCGAATGACATGAGAGACTGAAAATATAATGCGGTCTGCCGATTTTTTTGATTTTTTTTAAATTTCAATTTAGACCTGATCGTCATTTGTTTGGCCAAAAAGTTGGATTTTGCAAGATTTTTTTTGAGAAAATTGAAAATGAAAAAAAAAAAAAAAATGAAGAAAAAAAAAAGAAAAAAAATGGAAAAAAAAATAATTGGGAAAAAAAACCCACTAAAAAAAAAGAGCTAACACAGGCAGTTTCGGGAATGCCTGCGGGGTCATTTGAGACAAACTTTTTTTTTTTTTGCCTAATGTACCCCAAACTTATTGCAGGGGGTACCTGTTTTTTGGCTCTTGAAGGGTCAAAAGATTAGCCCAATTTTATGGCTTATCTGCAGGGTTGGCAACACGGCTCATTAATGCTTCATGCGCTCCCAAAACATTTTTTGGCGGATTGAGTGATGTCACCATGAAATTGTCATATCAGAACTATCGCTCAAGATTTGCTGAACCAGATCAAGACGCACATTTTGTTCTAAATCTAAGTACAGGGTTTCCCATAAAGTTTTGATACCTTTTATATACTCTGGTAAAATAATGCATAGTATAAAACTGCAAGCATATCTGGATACAGAAAACTTGTAGAATTATTTTCTTCAAAGTTTTCAAGAACCAAAGGTTTGCTTATTTTTTTTACAGTAACGGCAACAGTTTAAAAATCACCCTTCTCCAAACAGTTCCGGCAAACCTCTGCAAGTTTTTTAGTTGCCTAACATGTTTACATGTTTTCATGTGATTTTTTTTTTTTATTCATCCAAATAAATCTACCGTGGTTCATGACCAGACAAATTGGTAAATGTCAATTTGACTAATGTTTCTAGTGTGATAATAGGTTAAAACCAATCTTTTCAACCAAAATGATTCATTTCAAGCAAAAAATAGTAATATGTTGACAGATTAAAATTAAAATCTTTAAAAAAAAAACCCTTTTTAATACGACCCAGATTTTTTTTTAGATATAGGCCTAAGGGTCGGTCTCTGAGGGCAACACAACAATTATTTTTATTTTGGCCGTAGTACATTAAAAATGTATTCCAATATGTGGTCTTCTCCCGGGATTGAAAATGGGTCGTTAGGTTATCACTCATGTCTTGATTTAACTCATCATTATTTCACAAACCAATTAGACTAGTGACAAATAATAATAATAATAATAATATTACCGTTCTTATATAGCGCTTTCCACAATGCAAGCACAGTCCCAAAGCGCTTTTTAAATTAATTATTATCGCTGCCAGTTTAGATATCAGAATCCTTTGGTCGCTACACTTAGGCGGCTACCAGTCGACAAGTGCACAAGCCTATCAGCACTACGTAGATTTTGATATCCTAACAGCTCCCCAAATATCGCTTGGGTCGACGAAGCAATTGAGACTAAGTACCTTGCCCAAGGATACAAACATGTTGGACCTAATGGGGCTCGAACTCACAACCTTTGCATTGTGAGACCGGCGTCTTATCCACTAGACCACACACGCTCACAGGTAATGAATCCTGAGTCTGGGGACATCAAAATGGTAGCAATGCTCAGTGTTATGGCGGGGGTTTGTAGGCTACATTAATCATTGATATGCCACTGAAGAAAGACTTGGCTTATCAGGGCTTATGGTATGGATTTTGTTATTGATAGATGCGGCGAAATGGTTGGTTTTATTGGTACAATTATAAAGTTAGAAGAATCGCTCGAAATATTAGAATGGGAAGAAAAAATAGGTTTTTTTTATGAATATTGAGTCTGGGGACATCAAAATGGTAGCAATGCTCAGTGTTATGGCGGGGGGTTTGTAGGCTACATTAATCATTGATATGCCACTGAAGAAAGACTTGGCTTATCAGGGCTTATGGTATGGATTTTGTTATTGATAGGTGCGGCAAAATGGTTGGTTTTATTGGTACAATTACAAAGTTAGAAGAATCGCTTGAAGTATGAGAATGGGAAGACAAAATAGGTTTTAAAGAATACAGAGTCAGGGCTCATCAAAATGGTAGCAATGCTCAGTGTTATGGCCGGGGGTTTGTAGGCTACATTAATCATTGATATGCCACTGAAGAAAGACTTGGCTTATCAGGGCTTGTGGTATGGATTTTGTTATTGATAGACGCGGCAAAATGGTTGGTTTTATTGGTACAAAATGCATTCATCAAATTACAGAATAACTAGATTTAAGAATGGGAGGTTTTTTAGGCTATGTTAATTTTTAATAAGCCACTGAAGAAAGACTTTGCTTATTAAGGTATGGATTTTGTTAGTGATAGATGCGGCCAAATGGTTGGTTTTATTGGTACAAAAATGTATGAAGTTTTACTATACAAAACAGATATTTTTCATAAACCTTTCCCAATTTTCAAAGTCTATCTCAAGGTTTACTGAACCAATACTAGGCATGGTTGTACTTATTTCAATGCATTTCTCATGGTGATTTCGAATATGTTAATGAAGTTTAATAATTTTGACATTTTTCAAACATTTTGTGAAATTTTGGAATTTCGTCTGCAGACCCCTGCCACGTGGAAAGTGATAAGATTTCAAGTAAACAATAGGTGTTTCCAAGGAGCCTGAAAATGTTAACAATTGGATTGTGACATGTTATTCAAGAAATATATTGGAGGAAGGGGGCATTAAGTAAAGAGAATATAGAAGATTATCATCCTGCCATCTTCTTCAAGAGGTCTTTTTACCAATCTTCCATCACACTCAAATGTGCCAAGCAATGACATCATGTCATACACTCCTCCATCTATCATCTGTTTTGGTGACATAGTCTGTTATAGTGCTACTTGAACTGCAGGTGGATTTTACTCACATTTCTGATTATCCTGACGATCTAGGGTAAAATAAATATACCAATTATCTCAATTTAGTGTTAAAATGGTTGAACTCCAATAGACTGTGATGAAAAGGGAGAAAAAGGCACGGTACATCATTTGTAACACTGTCTTGCATCCACTGACTTACTGTCCTTAGGGACGCACCATCAGATTTCCAGGGGGGGGGGGGTAGGAAGTTTTTGAAAAAGAAAAAAAATCTCCCTTATGCAGGCAAACCCCCCCCCCCCCCCCCCCCCCCTCATGAGTAAAAAAACCAAAAAACTCTACCCCACCCAACTCAATATGAATGAATACATTTAAAAAAAAAAAATCCCCCCTTTCGGCAACAACAAAATAAAAAAATTCCCCCCCCCCCCCCCCCGAACTCGAACTCAAACTTCCTATCCCCTGGAAATATAATGGTGCGTCCCTTACCAAACAGATGGGACTATTTATTTTCACAGAGATAAAACACAGGTCTCTTAATTATTGCCTTTTTTGATACCGACCAATCTGCAAAGTCCAGGTCTTTGCCTTGTAATTCAAACCATTCCATCTTCCAGTTTGTGAAATCAATGAAGCATCCAGCAACATTCTGCTGTTTATTTTGGTACTGATAGTGATATACCTTTGGTAGGCCTATACTCCTTGCCAAAATAATTGAATCACTGATATCATTTTTTGTCATCTATGATATCTTGAATCAATTTTTCATTACATTTGACCATGTGATTGCTGGAAATTGACTTTGCCAAATTGTTGTTGAAAAAATTGTAACAGGGTTCCCGCAGCAGCCTGGTATACAGTTGGTGTGCGACTTTAGTTAAATGCGCACTAAACTACCCCCGTACCCATGTTTAAAGTAAGACACATTTCGGTGAGTTAGACACGTGTTTAAGGAAAAACAAACGTACGAGAATCGCGTTCAGTTAAACGCTGTGTCTAAAGTCAAAGTTAGACGTGTGTTTAGCTTAAAACCGTGTTTAACTACGTACGAGAATACGGCCCATTGTCTTTGTTTTGAAATTGTTATTATTGCTCATGTTATATTACTGAATATGTTGAATGCTATCTCATTAGGCCAACAACAACAAAAGTTGACTTGCCCTTTCAGGGCCAGAGTGTGGGTCGGACGGTCGGATTTTTAATTTTTGAAAATCTTAATAGGGAGATACTACACAAAAACACGTTTGAAAGATTGATTTTTTTTTTTAAAAAAAGAAGAAAAAAAACAAGCAGATACTACTCAAAAACACGTTTTCATCTTTCTTTATTGTTCTGTGCTTCTTTCATTTTTTTTTCTTTTTCCCCCCAATATTACTTCTTTTTTTTGTTGAAAAAAAAGATTAAAAAAATAGCGACCCTAGATTTCCGAAAATTTCGGGTCGGTCGGAAAGGGCAGGTCAACTCTTTTTTGGGGGGCCTTATCTCAAAACTAATTCTGTAAGATTTCATCATTGCCATCAAAAAAATACCACAAGGTTCTTCTCTAGAAGCAAAAAAAAAACGCCCTCTAGTTATACGCCGCTCGTTATTAAGACGAGACGAAGCTTGATTAACAGAAACATGAAACTTAACGAAACGGAAATCTCAAGAGCTATCTATCATTTTAGTTTTGTCACGTAAGAGTCTACTACTTCAAGTCAATCGTATTATGTGACAAATAACATCTAGATTGGATGTCACTTGTTTGCTGCCTGGCTAGAGTTTAAGGGCAATCAAAAAAGGGGTTCATTTTTCCCCGTAAAATGTTGACAAATTTTGGAAATGTAAATTGTAAAGACCATTTTCAGAATCAGTATGCAAAATGCATTCGGATAAGTCCAAACATGACTAGTTATGTCCAGTGGCTCTAAAGATATCCTTAACATTACACAGATAAAAATGGGTTTTCATCAACCATTTGTCTGTTAAAAACTTGGCAACGAAAATCAGAACCCACTTGAGAAATAGGTTGCCAGGTGTGATGAAGATTCAACGCATGATTAAAGTTATTCATCATGTCATGGTACCAGACATACACGCTTCCGTTTTGTTTTAATGAAAAGATAAATTTAGAAATGAACCTACGGTCCTTTTCGCTATGAATCTTATTCATCACTCTGTTTGTCGACAGTTAATTCCCCGTCGTAATTGGAAAATATTTGATAATTCATATCTCTGCTGACTTGTTGTCTCTTGTGCGGCGCAGGTTTGTCGCATCGGGCGTTTTGTAAAGTGTTATATTTTATACTTTGAGACACTTGATAATAATGGCCGCCGCCGTTGTCTCAGCTGTCGTTGGATTTATGAAATAATTTTTAAAAACCAGTTGTTGTTTTTTTGCACTCATAATGTATCACATCTTGCCAAATGTATGCAATTTTTACTCTGTGGTGAATTTGCCCTTATGTGATCCTTTATGTCAAGCATGTGCAACCTTTTCTACCACACGGGCCGCATTGTGATTTTGAGATCTATTCACGGGCCGCAGTGATTGTCAAACATTCCAAAACACGTCCGGGGGAGGAGTAATAGGGAGAGGGGAAGTCCATTGCTCATGGAATACCCGCTTCTCTTCGTGTAATTTTCTCTTTTTACTCGCTGCTGCTGCTGCAAGCACCATTTTAACCAGGGATTTTATCACGCAATCACGCCTCGAGTTATATTTACTTAATGCAGCGCGTCACCCTACTAATTATAAGGGAGCACACCACTAAATCAATCCGCCATTTGTGTAAAACTAGTGAGTTCCGGTTAAAACGGGCCGCATCAATGGGAATTTTAGGATTGCTTCGCGGGCCGCAGATTAGAGGTCGGCGGGCCGCATGTGGCCCGCGGGCCGCAGATTGCACACGCTTGCTTTATGTGATCCTTTATGTAATTGTGTATAGTAAACACTTTCCACACGGCAGGCATCTGCAGACGACATTCTCAACTTTCACAAAAATGTCAAAAATATTGAATTTCATTAACATATTTGTAATCACCATGTGCAATGCAATTAAATAAGTACAAACATGCCTAGTATTGATTCAGTAATCCTTGAGATAGACCTTGATAATTGTGAAAAGTTTCTGAAAAATCTGTTTTGTGTATGGTAAAAATAATAGCTGCGTGGAAAGTGTTAAGGGACAAATGTGTGCACTCATCTTTGTATCTTTGTGGGTAACAAGTGGGGTGTACAGAGTTGCGAAAATAAATCTACCACAAAAATGTCAGCTTTTGCAGGTGGGGGCACACCGTATTGATAAGCATTGGCAACATCAAATATTTTTAAGTGAGGGGGCACAGGGTGGGATAAGATGAGAGAGGGAGGGGGAAGCATTGATTCTTCAATTACTTAGTATAAAATCATCTCAGGTATGGGAGGGGGTACGGCGCGGCAAGTTAAGGGTTTCTGGGGGATGAAAAATTGTTGATTAACTCAATTTAGGGTCATTATCTCAGGGGTATATATGAGGGAAGAAGTGTTAATGTCAATCTGTGTCAGACAAAAGAAGCAGCATTTTCACAACTCCATGGAGCAAAGGTACAGCCCTCAAATTAACCGAAGGCACCGAAGGCAACTGCCGTCGGTGCCCCACCTAGTTGCCTCGATGCCCTCAACTTCTGGCTGTTTTTACTCCATTGAAAAGTACATAATTGCCTTGTGCCCCTTTCAAATTGCCTGAAATTGCCATGCCCTTTTCATTTCTTAATTTGAGGGCTGCAAAGGTACTATTAGGATGAACAAAATTGATGTTTTAAGACATGTAATATTTGAATTGAATTTTTGCGGACTTCGGCAAATCATATTCAGAAGTGTATAGAAAAAGGATACAAGACTTCTGGAAATTTCTGGAATTCCGGGATGAGGCCATAAAAAAATCTGGTAATTAATTATTTTTTTAAATTTTTTAATTTTTTTATTGCAAATCCAGAATCTGATGGTGATATTTCAGCATAAAAAGGGGCAAAGATGGTGTGGTGGTTTGTTTTTTAGGGGGGGGGGGGGGGTAATACCCTGTAGCCTATTCTCCAGACGAGCCCACATAAATGTTTGATGCCGCACGCAAACGCTCAGGCCGTCTGGCCAAGCTCACGTAAAAAGTTCAGGAAATGGATCAATCACCCTTTTGCATCCCTGTAGAAACTATTCGTTAGTGTAAAAAAGAAAAATTAAGGAAATTGCATAGAAACGGTATGTAAAGCATGGTATTTCCATGGCATCAGATTTTTCACAATTGCAAAAGAATTCACATGTTTGTAACATGATTTTTTCATGAATGCAATGAATACATTGCTTTCAAATGTGCTACAGGAAAATGAAACATTTGTAATCCGAACAATTTATTGGCAGCATTGGATTTTGTGA
Source organism: Ophiura sarsii (assembly GCA_035610835.1). Lineage (NCBI taxonomy): Eukaryota > Metazoa > Echinodermata > Ophiuroidea > Amphilepidida > Ophiuridae > Ophiura > Ophiura sarsii. The sequence goes on from CM069456.1 coordinate 29,790,773, forward strand.
AATTCTCTGCTGGGTTGGGGGGGGGGGGGGGGGGGGAAGGGGTAACTTAGTGGATATGAGGTTACAGGGATGTGCCGCCAAATAGGGTCCCATTTTCACCCGTCTGATATACCAATGACCCCTTTTCATGGCCATTTTTGGTAAATTTATTGGTCTCAAAATTTTAGCAAATGTTGTCAAATATATAGGAAAATTATTGGTCTCCAGTAAACATATATGAGTCCATTCCCCCCCCCCCCCCCCCGAAAATTAGTAAATGTTTTGGTCAATTTTAATCTTACTTGCGACACACCCCTACCAAAAATATCCGAGTCCCCCCCCCCCCCCCCCCCCCCCCCTCCTCCAGAAGTTCTTTTATGCGTCCAATTTATGTCAGGCTCTGCAGGATGTTGGAGACAGGAAAACAAATGTAGCCTCTTTAATCAAGATTGACAAATCTAAACCATTATCGCCAGGAAATGGCAGCTTATCGACAAGTTATTGCCATCTCCCCCGATTCATACTCTCGGTATCAGTTCCATGTAAATCCCCGGTCTGGAAACTGATTTCTGTCAAAAAGGGGCTGAAGAAAAACTGACTTTTTTATCAAAAGTTGTGTGGGAAAAAGAGTCAGGTTTTTGATTTTGCAATGGAAGGGATATATTAACTGGCCTTTATTTTGTTTGGGTCTATATTTTGAGAAAAATCTTCAGCTATCGGTACCTTCCACTGTAAAATGACCCTTAGAAATGGGTAAGGTTTCAATCCATGAGCCTCTGTCCTCCCCCCTCCAAACACAATTCAAGTACCACCCCCCCCCCTCCCCCACACCCTCCTATCTCTGACCAGGGTCTCATTCATGTGATGGCTAAAAAAAGCGCAAAGGACAGTAATGCTGCCACTGGGGCCCCAAATCCTTACCCCATAATATTAGTCTTAACACTGTTAGTTTTTACCATACCAAACAGATTTTTCAGAAACCTTTCCCAACTTTCAGTCTTATCTTAAGAATTACTGAACCAATACTATGCATGTTTGTACTTATTTTAATGCATTTCTCATGGTGATTCCAATTATGATAATGAAATTAAACAATGTTGACATTATTGAAACATTTTGTGACATTTCGGAATGTCGTCTGCAGACGCTTGCCGCATGGAACGTGTTAAGGATGGCTCAAAGTTATACAACTTTTGAATGTCAGTCTCCCCACCTGTCCCCCCCCCCCCCCTCTGCTATGTTATACACCCTATAGTACCATGCAGGAAGATGGCACACAGAGATGATATGTCACAGATAACACGATGAATGTATCCTCCATTATCACGATTGAAAAATATAAAACCATTATCACCAGGAAATGGCAAGCTTATTGATCGGTTATTGCCGTTTCCCTCGTTCATAAAGCGTCTGCATCTGTATTGTGGCACGAGTTCCGCTTACTATTTTTGTCTTTTGGTGGAGAAGGTTGTTGACATTTTATGTTTTGATCTTCAATGGTTTCATGACAATTTTTGACAAATATTAATATCTGATATGAAGTAACATTGTGTGCTTCTGTCTATCTATGCTTTCATGCAAACGGTCAAGTCCGATTAGATTTAAAAGTTGGGAGTAAAAGTTGTGTGGGTGGGTTGTGGATACAGCTCATACTCATCTTGCATATTAACACTTTCTACGTGGCAGCCGTCTGCAGACGACAGTTCCAAATTTTCCAAAAATGTTTCAAAAATGTCAAAATAATTGAATCTCATCACCATATTTGGAATCACCATGAGAAATGCATTAAAATAAGTTCAAAGAAGCCTAGTATTGGTTCAGTAATTCTTGGGAAAGGTTTCTGAAAAATCCATTTTATAGGGCCTATATGGTAAAACTAATATGGCCTCTTGGAAAGTGTTGACACCAAGAAGTCATGGGAATTGGGTAAATCTGCTTTGCAACAGTAAAATATAGACCAGACTTTTGGGGAAGGGAGATGAAGGGGCAAGGAGGCTAAGTTCCACTTGTAGACATGTGCCCTCGTAATACGTCCACTTCCCCTACCAAACAATATTCTAGGGGAAAGGTTTATAAGATATGGGCAATTTTTTCATGTGAAAGATGTTGACTAACAAAAATTAAATCAAACGTAGTTGCAATTAAATCGAGTATGTCGTAACCGAAGCAGATGTAAGATGCGCTCAGATTTCTTTTGAGTTTTTTTTGTTCATTCAAACGAGTCAAAATTATGCAGGAGATTTTGCAGCTGCGCTTTATTACTGTAAATCCATGTGCCTAATTTCATGGGTACGGCATTTCACAAATTTTAAGTATGCTTGTTTTTCACATCTATTTTATTTTGGTGAATCCTTACACTTTTGTAGCTGACATTTTCTGCAGTGATTTCATTTTTGAATATCTCTTGCATAAATCAAAATCGTTAAATAAGAATATGTCTTGCCTGCTGTGTCTTTTCCTAATATAGCAATACTAGAACAGCTTCTCCTACACAGACTATGTCCTTTTGTGTTCAATTATCATTAAACATATTATAGCCTGTGACCTACAATAGTTATCTGAATAAAAAAGCTTGAGAATATGTCCTTTTCAATGTTAAAAACCTAAGAAGTTGCAGGCAAAGATAGCGTAAGTAAACAATCATTTACAGACATCTCTTAATTATTTCTCAAGTAGAGTTTAAAGACTTGGTACTTGTTGCCACTAATTTAGCAACCAGTGCATATCTTACGAAAGTTTGAGGCCACAAAAAAACCTCTTTGTGAAAATATTGGCTTTAGAGTATACCTTCTAACCGACATAAATAATTGCGTGTGCATATATTTGTTATTCGCAAATCCTCACTTCTTGTGACATTAGCGAAAGTTAAATATGTTGTGAAATGAAGTAATTTCAATGTACAAAGATGGATGTACCACAACTATAGCGAGAAGGGGCACAAGTTAAGGGCGAGGGAAATATCTTCTTTTTTTATTGAGGGGTTGATGATGGTTTTATTTCAACTGAAATTTGGATTTGATTCTTCTTATAGGGACTCAATTAGATCGTTAGCCTCTTTCCTCTCTCTTTACGTCTATACCCCCCCCCCCCCCCCCCCCCCCCCCCCCCCGCAGCACGCTCATTATAATAAACGGTGACCTGCCAAATTAAAATTTAACGAATGACGGTAGTTAACCAAATATGGTATGTCCACATCCAGTCGGATTGTGTTTCCCAAAGAGAGCGCCGTGTGTGTGTGTGTCACTTGCACTAACGCGCGTGCTCAGCGTTTCCAACAATTACAAATACAAGCTTACCGCATACATATACTCGCGTGGTGACGGGTCACAGCAGGTCCAGAGAGCTTCAATAGCTTTTAATGCAATCATTGAGGGTGAACGCAAAGTCAACGCTGATTGGCTAAACGTAATGTCAAACTTTGCGCTGCGGTTCTCGTTGGTGGTGCTCCCCCCTGGAGCGAGTGGGACTTCTCGACGGACTAACAAATCCCAGCCCTAGTCCCAACTAGAACAATTTTATATTTAACATTTCTAAATATGAACTTCTGTCGTGCTTAACTGTTGAAGTTCAAAAAACAACCCAAGTGTAACTACAACTTTTTCAGTATTGGGTAAATATATTTGACCGCAAGGGAATCATGGGGTTCTTTGTCATCTGCCTTTACTTTGCAACATTAGGAGTTGCGACGTTGCAATCTCCCCAGTTGCTGTAGGTATATAGCCATGTTCAAAACATTAATACGGTACCACACTGGCTGTTCGTTCATATTATAACCCTCTTCACTTGCCTAAGTGCCTACATACTCCATACCACTCTATAGCTTGATATGGTACTTTTATTTTCTTAAATCTTAGCACAAAAATAACAGCAATTTCGCTCAACCTAAACATTGTATGAGTCGGGTTTCTTTAACCTGTTACCGCATATTGGGACTCAGCAAGTTAAAACGAGAATCATCATGGTGAGCATTACTATTCGCAAGGGCAAAAGCCTTTGGTACATTATGGAGAAAGACTCGATACTTACTTGGGACCTAAGGTACACCCATATGCCTGGTTTGGAGTACCAGCATTGTTACAACCCCCCTAACTCTTTGGCCATAGGTATAGCCATGTGCAAAACATTAATGGTAGTACACTAGCTGTTCGTTCATATTATAGCGCTCTTCACTTGCCTAAGTGCCTATACTCCATACCACTCAATAGTTTGATTTGGTACATTTATTTTCTGAGGCGACTGACTCGTAACACAAAAATAACAGAAATTCTTGCAAGCTAAACATGCACTTATGTCAGGTTTCTTTAACCCGTTAGCACGCATTGGGAATCAGTGAGTTAAAACGATAATCATAGAAGCAAGTCACCATGATACATTATGGAGAGATTATTGAATATGCTGTTGATAGTTTACAATGTATGTATTGATTGGATCTACTGGCTACAGAACATTATGGATAATGTTAAAGATTGCTGCATGGGTTATGGAGATGCAGCGCTATACTTAACATACTAGCTACCAGGATTTGTTGATTGAATGAGTTAGTCCAAATGTATAGCTTTGCTTTCCTGTAGGAGGAGGATGGTGGGTGAAGGGGGGGGGGGGGAGTGGTACGCAAGTAGAAAATGGTGGTCTCGTGCATCAGAAGAGCAAAAATCCGAGCATGTTAAAGGTCACAGACTCCTTCGTTAAGAGTAGGGGATCATCCCGGTCTGTGTACACAAAACTCATGTCCCTAGGTTTCAGGGGCACTGTACCGTTAATGCCCGAGGTAGGGCACTGTGTACAGTATAACAGTAGTATGTAGTATGTACTGCTTTAAGGGTCACCTTTTTGTAAAAGCCCCAAAACATGAGGTATATAGAATTTGTGCTGGAAAACCTTAACATGGGTCCCAAATTGCAAAAACAACCAGTTAAAATCAGCCAATTTATGAGTAAAACACTCCTAAAAGTGGGTCAGGATTTAACCTCCAGCAGCACATCCCTGTCACAAATAATTTGGATACCCCCCCCCCCCCCCCAGCTATGTGACAACAAAATTTGACTTCCGGAACCAGTGGAATGAGCACCGTACTCACAATTGGAAGGTTGTGAGTTCGAGTCCCACTGCGGCCAATGTGTTGTGTCCTTGGGTGAGACACTTAACTTTTTTGGATCAAAAATGTGTGGACAACGTAGCAAATTCCAAAATTGCACCAAAATGATCTAAAGACACTTCTCTGATTTTTCTATGTTCTCCACTAATAGGCTTATTCTCCACAAAGTTTTGAGCCAAAAAAATGATTCCTTTCCAAAAATGTATACTTAGCCTCTATATATGCATCACATTAATCGTTCATAAGTTACAGCGCTTGATAAATTTAATATTTTTTGGGTTAACACCCCGCTAAGGCCCGCTTAATAGTTTGGCACACATAATACGAATTTAAATGTATGATATTATATTTATCATACACTATTGCTTGTGCACATCTGCACATCACGACCATCACCGACACAATAATATGGAATAGATGGAATAAATCGATAACACGAAGACAACCGCAGATTGCTCTTACTAGAGCAGCCCTTTTATGGCAAAAGTATGTATCTTATATGTACTTTCCTAATGATATACTTCCTTTTAACATGGATTGTGTTAACCTGGTTCAATAATCCTCACTTAGGAAAGGTTGCAACTTGTAAAGACAATAAAAGTAATATACTGCCTTTTACCACTACATGATTTATGGAGAAAAAAGCTAACTTTGATCATTAAAAGGAAGTATACTGTTAGAAAACTTCATATAAGATACATTCTTTTGCCATAAAAGGGCTGCTAGGTTCCTATGTAGAGTAATCTGTTCATTTCAATTTCATATTCAAGCAATAGCAAGCATGCATGTAATCATTGCTACTCTAAATTCCATGAATAAATTCAATTATATGGTGGATAACTTGATTGAATGATTTTCAGATCACCCAGAGGATACTGAATATAAATAGCTTTATTTTAAACAGTTAGACAGCAAGTGGGGGAAATATTGTGTATGGTGATGTTTCTGTTTAGGATGGGTCAAAAGGGGGCCTGCTTGACTAAGGCCTAAAAAAAAAGAAGTTTGATTGGCCTAACCCGACCGACCCTAATACATCGCTGACCCTGAATATTTTTTATTATTTTGAGGGAGGAAAAAATAAAAATAAAAATAAATATTTTTAAAAATTAAAAAATTAAAAAAATTAAAAAATATATATAAAAATGAACAAAGTATTTTAATATTTTTTCAATTTTATACTTAAAAAGTTTCTGACCCAAAGCAGGTGATTTAAGAAAAATTAAAAAAATGAAAAAATATAATAATCCCGACCGACCTACCCTATTTGTTTTTGTCATGTTAGGCCAATCAAACACTTTTTTTTAGGCCTAACTGAATGACTAACAGACCTGTGCAACTTTCTATCCGACTATTACCGTAGATTCATTTGACCAACTGGCTTGTGTGACCAACTGATTAACAGACATGTTTGGCTGACTGACTTAAACCTGTTTAACCAACATTTGGATCAGATCCATTGAGTATTGACTAACTAACAGACCTGTTTGACTACCTAACTGACTATCTAACCATCTGGCTGACTGACCCATTTGACTAAAAGGACTGACATGACTAAGGCTAGTTGGATTTTGCTTGTTAAACTCTAACTAGATTTAGGGATGTGAACAATGTCCTGGTATGTGTGGCTGTGGTGCCTTTCTCTTTTCTAACCATGAGGGCAGCAGCAGTCTCTCAAACTTTCTTTCCTTTAACCCTTACAGCCCCAGATCCCATGAAATCCCATTTCCCAGCATCCTGGTTCCGCATGGCGCTGAGGTTTTTGTGTGAAATAATGGCCCGGGCTATATAGCTGGGCGAATACACTCGCCCAGCACAGCTTCCCCCGTGGCGCAGTTGGTAGAGTGTCCGCCCGCCAACCGAGAGGTCGTGGGTTCAAACCCGGGGCGTGGCACCTCTTGTTGTGTGTGCTTTTTTCGCTTTGAAAAAAAAATTCGTTGGAAAATCCACCGGGTGGGTTAGGGTTAAGGAACGATTTTTTTTCTTCTTTTTAATTTTCACTTTTTTTCTCTAATTTACCCTGATTAACCCTTACAGCCCCAGATCCCATGAAATCCCATTTCCCAGCATCCTGGTTCCGCGTGGCGCTGAGGTTTTTGTGTGAAATAATGGCCCGGGCTATATAGCTGGGCGAATACACTCGCCCAGCACAGCTTCCCCGTGGCGCAGTTGGTAGAGTGTCCGCCCGCCAACCGAGAGGTCGTGGGTTCAAACCCCGGGGCGTGGCACCTCTTGTTGTGTGTGATTTTTTCGCTTGAAAAAAATTTCGTTGGAAAATCCACCGGGTGGGTTAGGGTTAATGGGTGGTTTTCAAGTTTGGTAGGGAAATCAAGACTTCCAGTTTTTATCCCTGCAATCTTGATTGTAATTAGCTAAATACAACCCAATTTTGAATAAAATTGCCACCAGAAGTGCCAACAATATTGTTTGTTTCTGCTGCCCTTATCATTGTGTGTATATACCTAACTGACTGATAAACAGATGTTTGACTAATGAACGATGAAACCTGTTTTACCATTTAAACAAATCATCAACAGTTTATTGATATCGCTGATCATTGATGCGTCACATGGTCGTAGTAATTTTCGGTTAGCCATCTAATCTCGCTGAGCGCTGGCTTTTATCCGGCGCATCTCTCTCCGCTATCCTACTTTTTTAAGGATAATTTGCCGGAGAACGATTAGCCGTCTAACGGCGTCAAAAGGTGAAGAGGACCTGTTTCTACAGAGCTGTTAGCAGGTATGAACACGCTCTAAAAGACTTGTATGGATAAATGATTGAAAATCAGCGAACTCGATACAATCTGCCTCAGTGGATGATACAGGCACAGCGCAGCACAGCGCAGCACAGCGCAGCACAGCGCAGCACAGCGCAGCACAGCGCAGCACAGCGCAAAACCAGTGCTATTGATTTGTGGTATACAAAAGGGGGTTGGGGTTAATGATACACAGCTTGTATTAAAATATTGATACCACTTGACCGTGGAACAAGATATTATTGGTATCACTACAGATGTTTTATTCAATAATTATTGATTAATTGAATCTATTTACACCAAAGGTGTCACTAATGACCACTTACTTGACATTAGACCTCTATGGTCAGCGTTATATTGATCGTTTAATGCACAAAGTGGACAGTTAATTTTGGCAACAATATGCTTGTTCAAATTAAAATAATGGATTTTTTTATTCGGGGCTCTAATATCGTATTTGGATAGGAAGATGTTATAACACCCAAAAAATACACAAATACACAAAATAGTATGACAGAATAAATAAAGATTTTGCCAATTTTTTCCCCTCATTTTCTCATTTATTTTTTTTTGTTACAAAATAATTATGGATTTTTTTTGAAAACTTTTGAAATTAATGTTCACGAAAAACATAAAGAAAACGTTAGAGGTCTGTTTGCCCATAAAACAGGTTTTTTTCGTTGTCGTAACCTCACCTTCTCCTTCAAAGTATTGATTTAGACTGCTGTGGCAAAGCAAGCAGCAATAACTTCTCCTATTGCTCTACTGATCAATTAAATCAATTTTAAGTACTTATTTGAAGGCAAAATGCTGTGACCCAATCAAAAAAAGGCAGTCTGTTACGAAATGTGAACTTTTACAATCAAAGTGTCATTAGCTGTTTGTAGAACTTTGTACCAGCCGATGCCGAACTTGGGATCGTTCACGAATATTCAAGGTTAAATTATGTGTATGATGGTTTTGCGATCAAGAGAATGGGATGAACGGTTAACGACGGGTTAAATTTAAAATGATACTGACACTGGGGTTGATTATTCATCTCCAGTGGTTT